>JBBMKD010000001.1:113273035-113284889 GCA_037834095.1 Argya squamiceps
CTGGATCCCTGGCAGTGCCCAGGGCCAGGTTGGACATTGGGGACAGTGGGAGGTGTCTCTGACCATCAGAATTCCATCTTTTTTTCCCCTCCACCCCAAATTATTCTGGGACTCTAATCCTGAGCATCCCTTTTCTCACATCTCCACCTGGGTGTCACAACTCAGAATTTGACAGGGGTTATTCCAAACACACAAATTTCATGGATGGATCCACAAAAGCCAGGGAAACACACAATTCTGCCTTTCAGGGTTGCTCCCAGCAGCTTTCTGGACTGACTGCACCAAAGGAAAATCCAGCCTCAGCAGCTCATGTCTGTTTGGGGATAAGGTTTAGGGGTGTTGGGATGATCCCAAAAGGCTTTTCCAACCCTGGTGATTCCATGAATCCCTGATTCCCTCTCCTCTGTGTTCATCCCTCCCCTACAAAGTGCAGCAAACAAAGAGCAGCTGCCATCTGAAAGGAAAATTATCACTGAGGATTAAATTTAGAAGGAAGGTGTTAAACAGCCAAGCACCTGACCAGCAAAGGGAAATCCCCACTTCCTTCACAGCCCAAACCTTGCAAGAAAACATGAGCAGTAGAAAACAGTAGATGAGAACAGCCAAGATTTGACTTTCTTAAAAATAACTCTTTTAAAAAGAGTTCTTTCTTTCCTTCTTTCTTTCTTTTTCTTTCTTTCTTTCTTTCTTTTTTCTTTCTTTTTTCTTTCTTTCTTTTCTTTCTTTCTCTTTCTCTTTCTTTCTTTCTCTTTCTTTCTTTCTCTCTTTCTATTTTCTTTCTTTCTTTCTTTCTCTCTTTCTTTCTTCCTCTCTTTCTTTCTATTTTCTTTTTCTTTCTTTCTTTCTCTTTCTCTCTTCCTCTCTTTCTATTTTCTTTCTTTCTTTCTTTCTTTCTTTCTTTCTTTCTCTCTTTCTTTCTATTTTTTTTCTTTCAAAAGAAAACTCAAACATTAAAGTTGATACTGCACCATTGACTCAACACCTTTCACGGCAACAGAAGAACTGCATGGATGAAATCAAACAATTTTATATTGATTATATTAAGATATTAATAATTTTAAGTTAACACTGCACAGAAAATTGCTTTTAACTTTTCTAAAAAATGCCCATTAAAAACTGAGAATAAGATTTAAACCTTCCATCTCCACAACTTGATGGATTTAGTGAACATTTCAATATTCCCTGCACACTCCTGTGAGAATGGCTGAACATATGTAAGGCATCATCCAGTATCTCTATTTTTTTTTGCTCTTTTAATTTCTGAGCTTCTGCTTAACCTGAAAAAAAAATCATAATCTCACTTAGCAACATGATGGTGACTGAAGTAAAAGTCAAAACAAGATTTAAATCAGAGAGTCAAAAATACCATTAATTCCAAAGTGGAGAGCCAGTTACTTTTAAAGGTTTTAATCTTGTCTTTTCTTACCCCAGGCCAGAGGTTTCCAACAGAGAGATACCAATTACATAACTTCATAAAAACCAATTTTATTTTAAAAAAATTCTGCCCTTCCACATGTTCCTAAGAAAGCAGAAAGCTCAAATATATAAACCCCCAAATCCTAATGTTCTCATTCACACTTAGACTTCACAGGATCTTCTGACAATCCAAAAACCACAACAAATCTGAGGACAAACTGACTCATGCCCTACACACACTGAAAACAAAGTCAAAAAGGAAGTAAAAGAGTGTCAAAAGTGCAATTATCCCACAAAACAACAGCTCTAATTTGATGTTCTGGTTCAGCTTAAAAGTTGCAGCTCTCAAATGTTTGTAGACTCTTTTCTCCCAGGTTCCCCTGCACCCAAGTCCAGGAATTTTAAGTTTTTGGTCTAACATTTTTTGGAATTTGCTGTTTGTGACTGACAAAGAGGTCCCTGTTGGCTTGGAGGAAATCCCAAACCAAATGTGATGCCACAAATCCAAAGGAAGAACGTTCTTAAAGCAGAAAGAGGAATGGTTCTAGAGCAAACCTCAGGGAAAGGGGCAGGATTAGACCCTGAGCAGTCTGAGGATGTGAGGGATGACAAAAACCTCCTTAAAGCAGAAAGAGGAATGGTTCTAGAGCAAATCTCAGGGAAAGGGACAAGATTAAAGCCTGAGCAGTCTGAGGATGTGAGGGATGACAAAAACCTCCTTAAAGCAGAAACAGGAATGGCTGCACAGCAAATCTCAGGAAAGGGGACAGGATAAAAGCCTGAGCAGTCTGAGGATGTGAGGGATGACAAAAACCTTCTTAAACTACAAACAGAAATGGTTGCATAGCAAATCTCAGGGAAAGGGGCAGGATTAGAGCCTGAGCAGTCTGAGGATGTGAGGGATGACAAGGAGATGGGTGGGAATTGGCCAACTCATCCCTGTGCTCCCATCCCAAATGGAAAAAAAAACATTTGAGTCACCTCTGAAATGGGCCTGACCTCAGCCAGCACCTGGGTGAGGGGTTTGGGGTGAAACCACCACGATCCAAGGGATTCCTCCTGCCCAAACTGTCCCTGTGACTGCCAGGAGGGCCCCAGAGCTCCCAGCCCTGGCCACCAACACAAATAAATCCCTCCCAGCTCCCGGCCCTGCTGGAATCCTTCCCTTGGCACATCCCAGCACAGCTCACCCCAAGAGAACTCCCAGAGACACCCAGTGACACATCAGGAAGGAAGGAGAGGGGAAAAGAAGGACTGGTTAGAATAGAAATGTTGACCTGCTTTAGTTTTAGGTCGAGGAGTGGCCCCAGAAATTTGTGCACAGCCATTAAATGAGGTTCACAAAGCCTCTGGTGGCTCCCAGGTTGGTTGTTGGCTCTTCTGGAGAGCTCCAGACAGGCAAAAAAAATAAATCAGGGATCTGCTGACCACCAGGGCAGGACTAAAATGCAGCAGCACTTGGCTCTCAGAGCACATCCAGAACTTCCACAGAAAATATCTGGGGACAAGGTGTAGTCAATCACTGATTTTCCTTTTTAACCACGACAAGATCAAGTGATCACACCTTGGGAATAAAAATTAAGTAAAAAAAAACCAACCCAAAGCACATGCCAAGATCTCAAAGCATGAAGTACATTAAGGGAAAGGATTATGGATTTGGAGTGGGTAGAATTGCCTTACCTAATGTTAGTTCAGGGGAGGCATAAAAATACCCACCTTGAGGTGGATTTGCACTCAAAATTGAGGCTCACAGCTCAGAGAAGGCTCTGAAAATAGACACAGGGCAAAAATGGATTCCCTCCTCAAGGAGAAGCTTTGTTTCTTAAAGCACCATCTCAACACAGGGGAAGAAGTTCAAGAATGTATTTATTTATATATATATTTATTTATATATTTATTCATTTATTTGGTGAGGATGGAAAATACTTCTGTCAATCAAAACAGTTGTGTTTTAATAGGATTTTATTCTTTTTTTTATGGATGTTTTGGGCCCTCCCCATCCTTGGAAGTGTCCAAGGCCAGGCTGGATGAGGCTCTGAGCAATCCGTGGCAGAGGGTGGAATTGGGTGATTTTAAGATCCTTTTCAACCCAATCAATCTGTGATTTTCTGATTTTTCCAAGCAACAAAGCAATTATTAACTCCAGGCATAACAAATATTTGAGTTTGTGATTATTGAGGAGCCTATAAATTAATTAACTACAACTGGTGCAATATTGGACAAGTTTGTGTAAATTTTTGCACAGATTTTTAAGAACTCAATGCAGATTCAATTTCCTGCCTCATCCATTTGAGATCCCATTTTGACATCAGTCCACATAACTCATTTAGACATTAAATTTCCTCCCAAAAATGTATTTTTGGTGGTAAAACACATCCCTGGCTCTCTCCTTCCAGCTACAGTGAGGCACAAACATTCACTGAGTGATGGGGAAGAGCTGCAGGTGGGTGAGTGATCCCAAGAGTGGATCACCAATCCAGAATAAATCAGAAAAATCCAGAAAAAAATCTGGATTGTAGCCAAAGCCCAACTGGCCACAGGACTGGGCAACACCCAAAGGTCTCTTCCAGCCTCAATTTTTCCATTTTCTGTGTCCCACCAGTCAGCACAAAGTGAATTTTTCTCTCTGGATCAGGAGTTGTTAAATATCTCCTCTGTCAGATGGGGCTGCACATGGAATCCCAACAGTAATTCCAAGGTTTCTCTGCATTCCTGTCACCCTGCTCATTAAAGATCTATTTTGCCTCTCAAAGTATCTCTGTGAGTCTCTTTGTCCCTCTGTCACACTTGTACCCAAGTGTTCTACTGAGGTGAGAGATAAAAAAGGAGGCCAAGTCAGACAAAAATCATCAGAGCTTTTAAAAAGTGACATTTCCTTGATGTGTCTTCACAATTAAAAATCAGCCCCCCAAAAAGGACCGTTGTGACAGTTTGGACTCTGAGTGATGCAAACCTGCCTTCAGGGGTGACAAAAGCATCTCCCAAGTGCAGAGCAGATCTTGGTTCCGTGATAAGGAGTTCAATTGCTGATAACAACATTTGCAACAGTTAAAAACACTTCTCTGCCTGCTGATTGTTGGGTGGGATGAGCAGGGAAAAGCAGTGAAAGTCCCTTCAGTGTTTATTTCATGCTTAAAAACACTTCTCTGCCTGCTGATTGTTGGGTGGGATGAGCAGTAAAACCAGTGAAAGTCCCATCAGTGTTTATTTCATGCCTCTGGAAGGTTAAATGCAGGAATTCCCCAAGTTTAGAGGCTCCAAGGTCATGTTGGACAGGGTTTGGAGCAACCTGGGACAGTGGGAGGTGGAATTAAGATCAAGGGGTGGTATTAAGATGATTTCAGGCTGAAATGTGAAATTTCCTCTGCACAATTCCTTTTCCATTCTCTCTGCCTTGCTTAGAACTCTTCTCCCTTCCCTTCAGCATTTTCCCTGCTAAGATCACTGCTCTGCCCTGAAATGTTTTAAGTTTTTTCCCCTCCCATCCCACCCTCCCTGTCCATGTTTGGGCTGTTCAGGCACGTGCAGATTTTCCCCGTTCCCCCTCAGAGTGAGAACCTGGCGGGAAACACGAGCAGAGAACAGAAGTGTGAAGTGTCTCCTTCCCCACAAAGGGTGTTCTGCCCACACTCAGAGCTCAGGCCCTTGTGGGGCCACAGTTCTCACTTCAGATTTTCAATCTTTTTATTTCCAAGCCCTGCTAAGGCACCACAGGTGAAGGCAAGCACTTTTTGTTGTTTTTTCTGTGTTTAAATCAGTGATGTGAAAGCAGCTCAATGTCCTCTCTAAGAAAACCCTGTGTTAGCTGAGGGACTGCACAACCCTGTTCCTCCACAGAAGGTTGGGGTTTGTTTTGGGGCAGTTTTGGGGTGGGTTTTCTGGTTTTTTGGGGGTTTTTTGGTGTTGTTTTTAGTTTTTGTGGGGTTTTGTTTGGTTTTTTTTGTTTTTCTCGGGGGTTTTTTTGTTTGTTTTGGTTTGGGGTTTTTTTTGGTGGGTTTTTTTGTTGTTTTTGGTGGGGTTTTTTGTTTTTTGTGGGTTTTTTGTTTGGTTTTTTGGGGTTTTTTTTTGTTTTTTGGTTTGGTTTTTTTGGTGGTTTTTTTGTTTTTGTTGTTGCTTTGTTTGGTTTTTTGTGGATTTTTTGTTTGGTTTTTTTGTTTTGTTTTTTGTTTTGGTTTTTTTGGTGGTTGTTTTTGTTGGTTTTTGTTTGGGTTTTTTTGTTTTTTGGTTTTGGGTTTTTTTGTTTTTTGGGTTTTTTGTTTTGGTTTTGGTTTTTTGTTTTGTTTTGTTTTGGTAGGGTTTTTTTGGTTTTTTTGTTTTGTTTTTTTGAGGTTTTTTGTTTGTTTGAGTTTTGTTTTGGTTTTTTTTTTAATTTTTTGGATTTGTTCATTTATTTATTTATTTATTTATTGCAGAGTTCACTATCTTGCAGCGCTCTAATCAAACTTTATTTCTCCAAACCTCTGCCCACGAGCATTTTGTGGCAGCTCAGCCACTGAAAAGTGTCTGGAAAAGGGAGCAGATCCTGCACTGCTCCAACACCCAACCCCTGTGAGGAGTGTCAGCACATCCTACACCAGACAAGCAGCAACCAGTACTTGTGTCTGAGAACTCTGCCCAAATAAACCCACCCTGAAGGTGAGTTAGAGCCACCAGAGCTGTGTCTGAGCAGAAAATCTCAGCCAGGGGGGATTGGAAGGCTGGAACAATCATCTTTCAGGCAAAACACCAACCTGAACTGTGAGTGAACTCCCATTGTCCCCACTCAGGGGTTTGGAGGGACTGCACAGGGATGTGGGGGGACAGGGACCTCACCCTGCCTGGCCTGGAGTGGGAAAAGCTGAGAGAACTGAGGGAACAAAGGGAAATTACCTGAGGCAGCCATGGGAGAACAATCCTGTTATAAATATCCCACAGCAGTTCCTCCTCTGGAGGAAGGGGGGAATTATTAAGAATGGCTCCCTCAGAAGTCACCCTACAATAAGTATTGAGCCAACTTCCCTGCACAGAAATGCCAAAGTGCTTTCCCTCCCAGCAGGATGGAGCCCTAAATTAGAAACAAGCTGCTCTCCAAGCCCATTCATGGGCCAACACCCCCAGGGATTGCTCCTGCTCCTGCTCCTGCTCTTCCCCCCTGGCCAGGGCTGCAGGGAGGAGACAGAGCTCAGGAGGTGACACTAAACTCTGTCCCCAGCCTGGAGAGACAAAAGCAGGCCAAGAGGAGGTTCATGAACTGCTCTGTCACTGCTGGGCCTGTCTTGGCTGGTCCTCCCCTGGGTGAGGTGGACTTTGGGCAGCACTTGTGGCTTTTTTGTGCAATCACAGTTCCCTTTCCTGGAGGAAAAGTGGGGCTCTGATCTGTCACAGGGAAAACATCCCCAAAAATAAAAATAAAAATAAAAAGTCTGGTAGCAGAAGGACTCAATGCTGCTGCTCATTGTAATTCTCCCACTACAAGGGAAAGAAGTTTCTAAAACTCGTTTAATCCACTGGCAACACAGTATATAAATCTGTGTTTTATTAACTTATAAACACGACTTTGAGTACACTCTGGAGAATCTTAGAACTGAGAAAATGTTGTGAAAGTGAAACCACTTTTTTTTTAATAAATGAAGCCCAAGATTGCCACAATTCTCAGCTAAAACCTACAGGAAACACAAGAACTCTGAACTTTCAAAGTCCAAATTAAGCTCTGTGAGACCTTTCTGCTTTCCCATTTCTGCCCTGGTGAAAAAGCACAGCTAAAAACCACCTGGAATTCCACAAGGAAACAGGGACAGGCCTACAAAGGACTGAATAACCAGGAAAATGAAGAGAGCTGTGGGCAGAAATTAGGAAAGCCCAGAGCTTTAATTCTGTGCCTCCATGTCAATAAGTTATGATTCTGTTGAGCTCCATGAATGCCCTGTTTGTTTTAGGGGGCACAATGGTGGCCATACAATAGATCTTTTTATTTGCATTGTGTTTAACATAAATATCCCTTGCCACTCTTCAGACTGTGCTCTAAATAAAATTATTCCTGGCTGCACATATACATATACATATATTCTATAGAGTGGTCATTGTTTTTGCATCCTTGGAATTCACAAACAATCATTTCCTTCTGTACAATTCTGGATTTTCTGCAGAAAAACGGTGAGACATGGCATAAACACAAAAAGGGCTCCATAATTTAAGTTTTTGTACCTTCAGGGCTTTGCAAAGACATCCCAGCAGGTAAATCTTTGTTTTACAGAGCTCCACACAGGAGCAGCTTTACAGGTTAGGTAAAAAAAGCTGCCCTCATGTGATCCTCCAAGAGAGGATAGCCCAGGATTTAGAGAGGAAACAACTCTACACACACCACCAGAGTTATTAGTGAAGGGGTTTTTTTCCCCTTTCCAAACACAGTTCAAGTTCTTCCCAAGTTTTCCTGCCACACTGGAACTCTGTCCAGCTCCTCAGGAGCACTGGTCAAACCCAAGTACTTTGGCTGGTGATTCACCCCCACGTGTATTTATTTATTTAATGACAAATGAGTGAGTGAAACAATATCTCAGCAGTCAATACTTCATTACTGAATGGTTAATAACCTGTATTTCAAGAAGAGGCCTAACATTTGCTTTATAAAAATTATCCAAATCCTCCTTTTCAGAGGTCACAGATGCTGAAAATGTGCCAAGGTTGAGGTTCTGAGTTTTTTTTTTTTTGTCCCTCTATCAATTCATTCTAAGGTTTATATTTTTTTTTATAATAGAATGAAAAGCCTGCCATTAAAAAGAGGGGATATAAAGAAAGGGAAATGGAGATAAAACTTTTTTATGATCATGGTGAAAGTTCAAAGAATCACAGAAACAATAATGTTGGAAAAGACCTCCAAGATCATCAAGTGCAACCTTTGACCCAACAAACACAACAGCTCCTAAATAAAGCAGAAATAAAGACTGAAGGGTGAATATTATTCCAAACACAGGTTTTCCAATAATTATTTAATTCCAACTATCTCTGCATCTTTAATCCTGCTGAAAGACCCACACCTGCCCCTCAGTTCTGAGTGAAAAGCACAAATACAAACAGAACTCAGGAAGTTCTGTCAAATTCAGTAAATAAGGAGAAAAATCCTTTATAAACCATGGTAATCTCCTAATACAGCAGAAATTTAGTGACACAAAGTTTAAACTGACATGATTTTATCCCTTAAACATGCTGTAAAAGAACCTCTAAACTTACTCTTCAGAAAGCTTCAAGCAAACTCCAAGTACACACAATTTTTATTAAATCTAAGCTCTTGGTTCTAGAAATCACTAAGTTTCTCTATGAAAACATTGGCTTTTTCCAAGAGAAACTAAATTTCCCTCTGCTGAACCTGAAGTTTTCTGAAGGGTTTAGAAAACAGTCCAAAAATTTTAAAAATCCACCACAGTAAAAAAATCAGATTTAACCAAAAATCTGCTGGTGACAGGAATTCCCACCATTATTAGCAAATGCCAGGTGCTATCAAACCACAGATACATATTGATATTTATGCTGAAGAGAAGGAAAAAAAACCCCAAAAATAGCATAGAATGTAGCTGGATTTACTCAGTTAAACAATTTGTTAACCTTACAGTTTTAGTGAGTTGGAAGGAGAGAATGTGAGCAGTTATGGAAAGAAAATACATGAACTGGACACTAAGGAAGACAGAGGACTGAAGGAGGTAAAGTGATCCATGACTGAACAGGAGAAAAAGCTGGTTGGGAGAGGAGGGAAAAGAAAAAAAGGACAGATACAGATGCAGATTTAAGCAACAGAATATATTTTAAGCTCAGATTCCCCAATATTCTTAGACAGGAATGATATTTAGGACAGGAAAAAAAACCAGGACTCAACTTACAGCTGAGGAGGGGCTTGGGTTTTTGGTGTGGAGTTTTTTTAGGTTTTATTTTGTGGGGTGGGATGTGAATGCACCATGTTTTAAAGGTGAGTGTGCGTGTTCCAGAAATAGATCACGCTAAAGAATAATCAGCTTCAGATCCTGATCTCGGACAGCGAGAAAGGGGCGAGGTGAGCGTGTGTCAGCGTTTCACAGCCGTGCTTTCTGCGGGAAGCTGGCTACTTTAAGTCACTTTATTTAAAAAATTAAGGAAAAAAAAATGGGGAAAAATGGGGGGGAAATAGAAGGGATACAGAGGGGTACCAGCAGTGAGGCGAAGCGGCGGGAGCCCCACGCCCGGCCGCGCTCGGAGCAGCGCGCTCTGTGAGGGCGGCTCGCAGCGCGCAGGCCCCGCGCGTGAGGGGGAAGCCGATCCCCGGCGCTCCCCTCAGCGCATCCCCGGCTGCCGCAGCGCGCCCCAGCAACAGCGCCTCATTAGCATAGCCCACCCCGGGCCGCGCCGCGCCATTGGCCCGCAGCGCCGCGGCGCCGGCCAATGGCGGCGCGCTATGCAAATACGGGCGCGCAGTTGCCAGGGCAGAGCTGGCGCGCGGCGGCCAATGGGCGCGGGCTCCATAAACAAGGAGCGCGATTGAGCTTTGTCACATTCGCCGGGCGCTGTTAACACTTTCCAGTTTAGGGCGAAATTAGCTCCATCTCCCGAGGATCAGGCTCATGTTCTACATTTCACCCCCACAGCAAGGGCAGGGCGGCGCAGCCATGATACACGGGATTTACGGATAAGCGCGCCCGCGTTAGGATTTCGCCTTGCCCGGCTGCGGGACGCTTTCTCCAGGGTTGGGATGCGAAAGATTCCCCCAACGCTGCCGGGTGGGAGAGAGCCCGGCTGGAATTCTTCCCGGGGCTTTAAAAAGCTCTAAAGTTCCCTGTCGCTGCCTTCCTTAGGCAGGTCACCTCCTAAAATTACTGTGTCAGGCTACTCCTGTCCTTCCCTTTTTTCCTTCCCCCGTTTCCCAAAAGGATCGGAATTTATGTTTCATTGGTTTGGGTTTAACCCTAAAGACACGACATCCTTTGTTATTGTTATTATAATTACAATTCACCCCCTCCCGACAGATTTTAAGCAAATGAAATTTCAGCTCCTTCCACCGCCGCTAAACGACTGAACATTGAGCGAAGCTGAAACATCCTACGAGAAATAAGCAGATTTTTTTTCTCTTTTTCTTTTGACCGATTTTTAAAGAAAAAAAAAAAATAAATAAGATTATCTGACAGCATATTGGTGTCTCAGTGCCTGTGACGGCAGTGAATCCATCACTGACCAGCACCGCTCGCAGGGCTGCCGGGGAGATCCCCTTCCCACGCGCAGAGAAGGGGGGATGCGGATGTGGAATAAACCGGCGGCTGGAAATGCAAAGAGTGACAGACAGACAGACTTACTCTGGAAGCCCCCGGCTGTCCCTGCAGCAGCAGCAGCAGCACTGTGTCCCCTCTCTCTCTTTCTCTCTCTGTCTCTCTCTCTCTACGCCGTGGCGGCCGCAGCGATGCCGGGCATGTTTTACTGCACTTTGCCGAGCCCGGCAGCGATGTGCCAGCGCCGCTGCGAGTCACTCACCTGCCGAGGGGGTGGGGGGTGCTTCCTGTTCTCCGGGGCTCCGCCAAGGTGCCACCGGACACGGGACAAGGTGTCACCGGGCTGGGGACAAGGCCACGGAGCCCCCCGGACTGGCCTCGCCGCCCTGGCGCAAGCGGGGACAGCGCCTGAGGCCGGCCGCGCACCTGGGCACGGGGAAAGAGGGGGTATAAAATAATAATAAAGACACCCCTGTTTTCCAGGGGGTTGCTAGGATTGCCCAACTTTTCAGAGCTGGAGCGGGGAATCTGATCTTATCAAGCGCCCAAAATGTCAGTTCCGACTGAACTTGAAAAGTTTTAGCGGCTCCCTCGTTCAACAACTTCATTTTGGACATTTTAGCAGCAGTGAAACTACTGAGGTATCTCCTTCCATGCCCTAAAACACCAACAACTACCTGAGTGAAACCCCTGAAATCTCTCCCTATATGCCCTAAAACACCAGCAGCTACCTCAATGAAACTCCTGGAATCTCTCCCTATATGCCCTAGAACACCAACAATTACCTCAGTGATCCTGAAATCTTTCTTTACATGCCCTGAAACACCAACTACCTCAGTAAAACTGAAATCTCCCCCTATATGCCCTAAAACACAACTACTTCAGTGAAACTCCTGAAATCTCTTCCTGTATGCCCTAAAACACCAAACAACTACCTCAGTGAAACTCCTGAATTCTCTTCCTATATGCCCTAGAACACCAAAAACCTCAGTGAAACCCCTGAAATCTCTCCTTATGTGCCCCCTAAAACACCAACAATTACCTCAGTAAAACTCCTGAAATCTCTCCTTACATGCCCTAAAGCACCAACAACTACCTCAGTGATCCTGAAATCTCCCCCTTCCATGCCCTAAAACACCAACTATCTCAGTAAAACCCCTGAAATCTCTCCTTCCATGCCCTAAAACACCAACAACTAACCTGGAATCTCTCCTTCCACGTCCTAAAACACCAAC
>JBBMKD010000001.1:113373781-113392362 GCA_037834095.1 Argya squamiceps
GATTCAGTTTTCCTGTGGAATTGGAGCAGGATTCAGTTTTCCTGTGGAATTGGAGCAGGATTGCTGCTGGGATTCAGCCTCCCATGGGATTCAGTTTCCCTGTGGAATTGGAGCAGGATTGCTGTTGGGATTCAGTTTTCCTGAGGAATTGAAGTAGAATTCAGTTTTCCTGTGAAATTGAAGTAGGATTGCTGCTGGGTTCAGCCTGCCATGGAATTGTCTCTGTTTTCTCCCCCATCCCAGAGTTTGAGGTGAACATCGTGGTGCTCCTGCACGACGACCATCTGATCACAGAGAACTTCCCCCTGAAGCTCTGCAGGATGTGAACACCCCCAGGGGCAGCAGGGAAGGATTTCCTGGGAATTCCTCCGAGGGAAAAGTGGAATTTTATCCATGCCTGACTTCAGCTGGAGCCTCCTCACTTCTTTCTTCCTGTGGGCACTTCTTGTGCCTCCACTTCCCTGGAAACCTGGCCAGGACTTTGCCTCTCTGCATTTCCCAATCCTGCTGCCTTCAAAAACTCTGGTTTTTTCCCCAATTTTTCCTCAGGTAAATCCTGAAGGAATCATTCTACAGCTTGTAGAAGGATGTAGCAAATTCCTCTCTTGATTTCCTTTTGGAATTCTTGTTCCAAAGTCACCTTTGAAGAGCCTTTAAAATTCAAAAATCCCCTTTTCAGCCATACTGGAAGGGGATGGGAATTGTGCTGGAATGGGAAATAAGGTCTTGGAAGGTCTAAAAAAATGGTGCTGCAACTCTGGAAGGTGCTGCTGTGGGATCTGGGCCAAAGCTGGATGGGAAATGAGGGATTTCAGACCACACCAAGGAAAATTTTGGTCAATTTGGGAACAGGAGTTGGTGCTGGAATAACAAATTAATGTGTTTGTGAGTGTGCAGCTTAAAGGAGAAGTAATTCAGTAAGAAACAACCTTCCCAAACACAAACAGATGGTGGATTTTGGTGATGTTTTAATGGAAAAGCCACAACTTGTGGATTTTTCCATTAATTTTTGGTCAATTTGGGAACAGGAGTTGGTGCTGAATAAATTAATGTGTTTGTGAGTGTGCAGCTTAAAGGAGAAGTAATTCAGTAAGAAATAACTTTCCCAAACACAAACAGGTGGTGGGTTTTGGTGATATTTTAATGGAACAGCCACAACTTGTGGATTTTTCCATTAATTTTTGGTCAATTGGGGAACAGGAGTTGGTGCTGGAATAATAAATTAATGTGTTTGTGAGTGTGCAGCTTAAAGGATTAAAGGAGAAGTAATTCAGCAAGAAATAACCTTCCCAAACACAAACAGGTGGTGGATTTTGGTGATGTTTTAATGGAACAGCCACAACTTGTGGATTTTTCCATTAATTTTCCATGTGGGGTAGAGGCAAAGCTCAGTCTGTATTATGGAAATTGGAAGTGTAGAGATGAGCACCTAAAAAGGCAGAATTAATTAAGAAAACTAAGAAAAATCATTGCCTTTGGTTTATCCAGCAGCATTGCCAAGCAGGGAAATGAAATTCCAGTTTGGGCCCTGGTGTTTTGGGAAGAAAAAGCTGAAATTTTCATTTCTGTGTCTGGGAAGGGGGAGGAAAATACAATTTATTGAAACTTGGCACTTTTCTCTGGGACCAGGGATGGGACAGGGGGATTTGGGGAAGAGCTGCAGCTCCCCAGAAATACTGGAAGCTGAAAAATTCCAGTGCTGGAATTTTTAACCCTTAATTCAATTCTGAGTTACCCCTAACTCAGAGCAGAAATACTGCACAAAAACAACATGTTTGGCTGCAGCAGGAATTTTATTTTTTATTCAAGTGGTGATTAAAACACAGATTAATGAGAGAGTTTAAAACTTCAGCTGGAGATGTAGCAGTGGGGGGAATGGGTGATCCCAGGAATTAGCCAAGAGCTCCTGAGCCATGTGATGCTCCCTGGATTAACACAATTCCTTAATTAAGACCATTCCTGCACAAAACACAGAGGAAGTGTCACTTAAAAATCCTTAAAAAAGAAAATCCCACCCATTTAAACAGACCAGCTCTTCAACAAGGGGGGGAAATTCAAATTTCAACCCTATTTTGAGATTAAAGAATTGATCCATGTAATAATTTAATAATAATTTAAATTGTTACTTCCAAATGTAACTAAAAGTCATTATTTAAACACTTTGAATCCTCAGCTGTGGATTTATGCAGAGAGAAGAGCTGCAAAGACCACACAAAGCTTAAATCCTGAATTCTTCATGCCAGAGGAAGGCAGTGTCTTGGTTTCCAATTCTATTGCTCCATCTTTTGGAGCATCATTTTGTTTGATTTTTGGGATAATTCTGAGGGAAAAGCCCCTCTTCTTCACAGCAATTATGCACAGGCCTTTCAGATAAAAGAATTTGGTACTTTCAGTGTCCCTTAACCAAAAAAAAATCCACCAATTTTGTGGCATCCACAGCTTTAGGCAGCAACCAGGAGAAATCCTGGATCTTGGGAGTCAAACCCCAGGGTTCTGTCCTGTTCCCCCAGCACTGAGGTTGTGCTGCAGCCCCTTTTTTTTACATCTTGAATTGTGGAGGAGGAAAAGCAGGCTCAGCTGTGCTTGTTCCAGGCAGGAAGCTCAGGGAAATCCTCAGGAAGCAGAGCATGGACACGGCAGATGGGGCAGGTGCTGGAATGCTGCTTCAGCCACGTCCGGATGCACTGTGGGCACAGGGACAGGGTCACAGGCAAAATTGGGGAAGAGGAGGCTGGGAATTGTTGGTGCTGATGGGGAAACTCCTCAGCAAGTTCTGCACTGAAATTTGGGGGTGGAGAATTATTGGTATCCTGCTCTAATCAAATTTATTCTGCGAGAACGAATTGGCATTAAAACAAAGGGGAAAAGTCATAGAAAAGTGGAATTTTTCCAACATCCTCCTGGCTTTTCTTACTTCATGAATTTCCACCATCAGAGGGCAAATACAGAGTCCAGATGCACTGTGGGCACAGGGACAGGGTCACAGGCAAAATTTGGGGAAGAGGAATCCAGCTGGAGGTGAGAATTGTTGGTGCTGATGGGGAAACCCTTCAGCAAGTTCTGCACCACTGAAATTTGGGGGTGGAGAATTGGACTCCTGCTCTAAAATGGGATTTATTCTGCAAGAATGAATCAGCATTAAAAGAAAAAAGGTGAAGGAGAAAAGTCACAGAGAAATGCAATTACTGCAACATCCTCCTGGCTTTTTTTACTTCATGAATTTCCACCATCAGAGGGCAAATACAGTCTGGATACACTGTGGGCACAGGGACAGGGTCACAGGCAAAGTTTGGGGAAGAGGAGGCTGGGAATTGTTGGTGCTGATGGGGAAATTTCCAGCTGGAGGTGATAATTCTTGGTGCTGATGGGGAAACTCTTCAGCAAGTTCTGCACCACTGAAATTTGGGGGTGGAGAATTATTGGTATCCTGCTCTAAAATGGGATTTATTCTGTGAGAACGAATCAGCATTAAAACAAAAATGGGAAAAGTCACAGAAAAGTGGAATTATTGCTACATAATAATGGCTTTTTTACTTCATGAATTTCCACCATCAGAGGGCAAATACAGAGTCCAGATGCACTGTGGGCACAGGGACAGGGTCACAGGCAAAATTGGGGGAAGAGGAATCCAGCTGGAGGTGAGAATTGTTGGTGCTGATGGGGAAACTCTTCAGCAAGTTCTGCACCACTGAAATTTGGGGGTGGAGAATTGGTCTCCTGCTCTAAAATGGGATTTATTCTGTGAGAACGAATCAGCATTAAAACAAAAAAGGTGAAGGGGAAAAGTCACAGAAAAGTGGAGTTATTGCAACATAATCATGGCTTTTTTACTTCATGAATTTCCACCATCAGAGGGCAAATACAGTCTGGATACACTGTGGGCACAAGGACAGGGTCACAGGCAAAGTTTGGGGAAGAGGAGGCTGGGAATTGTTGGTGCTGATGGGGAAATTTCCAGCTGGAGGTGATAATTCTTGGTGCTGATGGGAAAACTCTCCAGCAAGTTCTGCAGCACTGAAATTTGGGGGTGGAGAATTATTGGTATCCTGCTCTAAAATGGGATTTATTCTGTGAGAATGAATCAGCATTAAAACAAAAATGGGAAAAGTCACAGAAAAGTGGAGTTATTGCAACATAATCATGGCTTTTTTACTTCATGAATCTCCACCATCAGAGGGCAAATACAGAGTTTTTCATGGATAACCCACTGCCTGCGTGTGCTGCCAGCAATCCCAACCAAATTCATTCTCTGAAGAATCACTTTAAAAATACCTAAAGCTTTCTGACAGTCAGGCTGGCTGTGGGTGAAGCTTGGGGGCAGAGGGAGGCCAAGGAAACTGTGCCCTGTTGGTGAAGGCTCAGGGGAGGGTCAAGGGGTGGTTTGGAGGAGGTGGAGGTGAGGGACAAGAGCAGAACTCACCTCTCTGTGGAAGTGGTGGCCACACTCGAGCTCGCAGCAGTCTCTGCTCAGCTCGTCGTGGCAGATGCTGCAGGGATCCTCACTGGAGGCCTGGCCAGGAGAGGAATGCTCAGTTATTTAACAGCCATCAGCAATTAACCTGCACATTGCACTCAGTTAACGAGCTCTACTAACTTTAACCAAGTCTATTGAAGCTTTTGTACACAAAATAAAATTATTTTTTCTTTTCTGGGATTATTTCACATTTTGTACAAAACACACTGCAACAACTCCAGTAGGAAACTTACATTGTCCTGCTTTTTCCACTTGGTTTTAGGTGTAGCTCCAGCATTTCCCCAGGGCTGCAGGTTGGGCTGAGAGGGGTTTTTAGTGGAGGAGTTTTTAGGGGCTGCCCTGGGAGAGCCGGGGGCGATTCCTTCCGCGGGCACTTCCCGGCTCCTGGCTGGAGCAGGGCCTGGGGAATGCCCAGCTCTGCCTGCTGGAGGTGCTGCCTGCACAGGGATCAGAGAGAGAGGAATTGTCATCCCTGGGGCTGTGCTGCTCCATTCCCCACGTGGGGAAAAGGAGCAGCAGCTGCAGCCCCCAGTACCTTGAGCTGCTGGGCCAGGATGAGCTCCGTGGTGTGGGAGAGGATTTCATCGGGGCCAAGGCTGCTCCCATTCCTCCTCTGCACTTCCCTGATGAAGGCAACGAGCTCTGAGCTGGAGGGAGAGGAAGAGCAGGGTCAGGGAGAGCACTGAAGGCTCCCTGGTTCATCCCAGCAGCATCAAAACACACCAAATTTTCCCAGGAACTTTGGCTGCTCCCAGTGATTCTCAGTGACAAAACTCCTGAACAGTCACCAGAATCATTACTGCTCCTAGAATTCAGCTTTCCTGAGGCACTGAAGCAGGACTGCTGCTAGGATTCAGCTAGAATTGAAGTAGAATTGGTAGGATTCCATTTTTTATTGCTGCTAGGATTGAGTTTTCCTGTGGAACTGAAGTGGAATTGCTGCTGGGAATCACCAGAATCACCAGAATTCACCAGGTTTGGGCTGGGAGAGACCTGAGAACTCATCTCATTCCTGGGGCAGCCACAACTTCTCTGGGAATTCCATTCCAGCCTCTCCCCACCCTCCCAGGGAACAATTCCTAATTTTCAATATCCCATCCAGCCCTGCCCTCTGGTAGTTTAAACCCATTCCCTGTGTCCTGTCCCTCCATCCCTCATCAGCAGATTATCATCCCTTTATCAGGAGATTATCATCCTTTATCATCATATTATCATCCCTTATCAGAACAAAATCAATCCTTTTTTGCTCTCCATCCCAGATTCACAATCCCTCCTCCAATGCAGTACCTGCTGTAGTCTGGGAATATACTCTGGAGCTGGGCTAAAATATTTGCAATCCTTTTTTGGAGCTTGGTGGTGTTTGGAGCTGCAGGAGGCCTCGGTGGCAGAGCTGAGGGCTCCTGGCTGGGCTGGGAGTCACCCCCAGAACCCCCTGCTGGGTGGGAGGGTGGGAGCTGATGGGAATGTGATCCCTCTGGAGCTTTGGGAAGTGTTTTCCCAGCTGCAGGAGAAGCCTCAGAGGTGGCAGGTGCTGCTTTGGCTCCTTGGAGTGGAGGCTGAGCTGGAGTTTTTCCATCAGAAGTGGAGAAGGCAGGAAGGGCACTGGGATGTGCAGGTGCTGAGGAATAGGTGACAATGGCAGGGTCACAGCCAATGCCTGGGACTGCCTGGGAAAACAAACACAACCCACAGGGAAAGGGATTAGAACAAATCCACCTCAGCTCTGGAGTATCTGCAGCTTTGGTTGTGCCCAGGGTCTCAAAGGTGACATCAGTTTATCTTCAAAACTCCTTAAAACCTCCCTTAAAACCTCCCTTACATCAGGGCAGTTGTTTCACCTCATTATTTCTCTCCTGGAAGGTCACTCTGGTGTCACTGCAGGAAAAAATGGATTCTAAAATGGATTCTAAATGCAAAACAAGGGGCACAAAAGTTGCTCTTTGCCACTAAATTGGTGCTGATTGAGTTGTCTCCATGTGCTGTTGTCAGTAATAAATAGAAAGGGACAGACCTAAAAATGAGTGGGGAATTGTGCAGGAGTGGAAGTTGCAGAAGCCTAGAAGGAGTGTAATATAAATAATAAATAAATAAAATAATAAATAAGTAAAATCATAAATATAATAAAATAATAATAATTAATAATAACATTAATAATAATTTAAAAATGGAATTTACAGAAGCCTAGAAAAAGTGTAATATAAATAATAAATAAATAATAAAATTAATAAATAAATACAAACATAAATATATTAATATATTCTATATATTTGTATATATAATATAATATATATTTATATTATAATATATAAACATTATATATAAAAAGTATATATATAATATATAAATTAATAATAATTTTAAAATGGAACTTACAGAAGCCTAGAAAAATGTAATATAAATAATAAATAAATAATTTCATAAATAAAATCATAAATATAATAATAATAATAACATTAATGATAATTTAAAAACTGAACTTACAGAAGCCTAGAAAAAATGTAATATAAATAATAAATAAATAATTTCATAACTAAAATCATAAATATAGTAATATAATATAATAATAACATTAATAATAATTTTAAAATGGAACTTACGGAAGCCTAGAAAAATCTAATATAAATAATAAATAAATAATATAATAAATAAAATAATAAATGTAATATAATAATATAACATTAATAATAATTTAAAAATGGAACTTACAGATGCCTAGAAAAAGTGTAATATAAATAATAAATAAATTTCATAAATAAATAAAATCATTAATATAATAATATTAATAATAATTTTAAAACGGAACTTACAGATGCCTAGAAAAATGTAATATAAATAATAAATAATTGCATAAATGAAATCATAAATATAATAATACAATATAATAATAACATTAATAATAGTTTAAAAATGGAACTTACAGAAGCCTAGAAGAAATGTAATATAAATAAATAATAAATAAAAATAATAACTATAATAAAATAATAATAATAAATAATAATATTATTATTAATAAAAAATTAGACCAAAGCCCTGAATCTAAATTACACCCAGTGAAAAAAAAAAAAACCAAAAAACCACCAACCAACATTTTCAACAAAGAAACCAAATTTTAAAGGCACAACCAGAGGGGTCAGCAGAACCTGCTTTGACTTGGTGGAGCTGCTGGGCCAGGAGGAAACCTCTGACCAGGAATTTTGGGATTTCATTCCCCAGACCTGGCCCTGCTCCCCCTCCTTCCTGCCAGGCCTGGCTGGGGCTGAGGGTGCTGCAGGAATTCCTGCAGGAAATTCCCCCATGGAAAGGCCTTGGGAAGGGCTGCCCAGGGAGCTTTGCAGTGCCCATCCCGGTGGGTGTCACCTGGAGGTGGCACTCAGGGTGACAAGGTGGGCACAGATTGGACTCCCTGGGCTGGGAGGGCTTTTCCAACCTCAGGAATTTTGGGATTCTGCATCATGGGGCTTCTCCCAATAGATTTTGGGTGTGTTCAAACCTGGAGAAATCTCCAGAGCCCCTTTCCGGGGCTAAAGAAGCTCCAGGAGAGCTGGAGATGGAGTTGGGAGAGCAAATGGAGGGACAGGACCCAGGGAATGG
Source organism: Argya squamiceps (assembly GCA_037834095.1). NCBI lineage: Eukaryota > Metazoa > Chordata > Aves > Passeriformes > Leiothrichidae > Argya > Argya squamiceps. Next base: position 113,381,847 of record JBBMKD010000001.1, read on the forward strand.
GTTTGAGCTGAAGGAAGGAAAGGTTAGATGGGATTTTGGGCAGGAATTGTTCCCTGGCAGGGTGGGCAGGCCCTGGCACAGGGTGCCCAGATTTGCTGTGGCTGCCCCTGGATCCCTGGCAGTGCCCAAGGCCAGGTTGGACACTGGGGTTGGAGCAGCCTGGGAAGGTGTCAGGGTTGGAACTGGGTGATTTTTAAGGTCCTTTCCAACCCAAACCATCCTGGAATTGCAGGATTTTGGTGCTACAAGAACCCAACAATGCAGAAAACCATCAGGGAGTCCTTTAAACAGCTTGAGCCTCTCCCAGGAGTTGGGAATGTGCTGTTCCCTGGCCTTGCCCATCCCCTTCTCCTCTGGAGCATCCCCTGGCTGCAGGCAGAGCTGGGGCTTTGCTGTGTCCAAGGCTGCACATTGCAGCTCTCCCAGCACTGCTGAGGGGAATCCCAAGGGCTGGGAATGCTGTGGGAGGTGGGATACTCACAACAAACCCCTGAGGACAAGGGAAATCCACAACTGCCACTTTACTCAGGCAGTCCCGGGCTCCGTTTCTCACCAGCTCAATTTTTTCTTCATACTCAGCCTGCAAAAGGAAAAACCAAACCATCAGCACCCTCCAACCTAAGCTTCCTCTTCTTTAAAAATCACATTTTACAGCTGAACTTCTCAGAGAGTTTCCTGTTGGTTTTGTTTTTACCAAGTTCTATGGATTTCTAAAGGTCACCGACAAAAAAAAAAAATCAATTTGTTAATGTGGGACCCAATTTTGAAGCAAAGGCAGATTTTTTGCCTTTAAAAAAGGTGAATAGATCCATTTTTATATAAATTAGCAACCTTTCTTTCTTTTGTAACTAAAAAAATTCCCCTCAGCATTTGCAGGACAAGCTACTGGTGTTTTAAAAAACAATTGCAACATTATTTAACATTTTCATTTTCCAAAGTTCAACTGAGCAGCTGGTGGAGAAAAATAAAGTTTTACCTCGACTTTTTCCAGTTGTTTCTTGACATTTGAAATAAATATTTCCCAGGCATCGATTTGGGGCTTCAGCACAGGAGCTGCTGAGGCTGGGCTGCTGGAATATTGAGGATTTACAGTTAAAACTCCAACATTCCCATTATTTTTGAGACCAGTGGTGTTGTCCCAACAATTCCTCCCTTAATTAATTAATTAAAATTAATCCCAGTTAAAGTTTTTAAGAGATTTCAGGTAAAAATCAGTTCCACTGCAGCCCTTTTCCAGGGATACTGGGCAGGAATAAATGGAAGAATTATTATTGAATTATTATTGAATTATTATTATTATTATTATTATTATTACCCAGATAATCTGATTTTCCCAGCTCAACAATTAATCCCAGTTAAAGTTTTTTTAAGAGATTTCAGGTAAAAATCAGTTCCACTGCAGCCCTTTTCCAGGGATACTGGGCAGGAATAACTGGAATTATTATTATTATTATTATTATTATTATTATTATTATTATTATTATTATTATTATTATTATTATTATTACCACCACCCAGATAATCTGATTTTCCCAGCTCAGAAAGACACAAGGATAAGGATGAGATTCAATTTCCAGCTAAAATTTTGTTTGGGGCAATATTATTTACCCTCAACTCTAATATTTATGCACTTTAATATTAATATTATAGTATTTTATAAAAATATTATAAATTCAATATGATAAAACATGTAAAACTATATTTGAAGTAATTATAGAATATTAAATAAATATTATAGAGTGAATAATTAACAAGCAGGAGTACCTGCTCAGTGCCTTCAGCACCCTGAGATTTCCTTCTGCCTTGGCAATGGTGCCTTTGAGCTTCCAGATTTCAGTTTCCTTCCAGGTCTGGAGCACTGAGACCTGTGGAAAAATAAACAAAACACACAAAAAAACCCAAAAAAACCCACAACCCCAAAAAAACCACAACCCCAAAAAACAAACAAAAAATTGTGTTTAAAAAAAAAATCAAGAAAAAAATAGGGATAAAACCTTCAACCAGATTTCAGTAAGGATTTAAACCAGAGTTTGAGGATACAAAGTGCACAAACAGCTCCCACAGTGAGGAATTTTCAAGTGGAATTTCCATCCCTGGCACTGCCAAGATTTTAATCAACATTTTTGATGTTATTTCCCCCACCTCCAACCCCACAAAAGGTTTTTAAGGATTGTTTTTTTGGGTTGTACCTCTGCTTTAACAGCTCTTTTCTCACACTCCTGGCTGTCACCTTGACTCTTTTTTATCAGCTCTTCCAAAATGCCTTTCTCATTAGCAAATTTATTACTGTGAAAGGAAAAGAAATGAAATGTTTGAGCACCATCTGACAGCAGAGCAGAATTTAAAATTCATGCCATTTTAGAGGGTTTTTTTAACAGCTACTCAGGGTCCTGTAATCAAGGGAAAATGTATGAGAGGATGGTTTTCTTTATTGTAAATATTAATATTTACTCATGGCAAGTAAAAGCAAACTTAGAGGAAGAAATATGGGTTAAAGTGCTTTATTTTTCCCTAAGACTTTACCCAAAGAAATGTGAATATTGCTGGAAGGGACATGAGTTTTACCTGGTCTCCAGAAATGTATTTAAATATGCATTATATTGCTTTTCCTTCTCATCAATGGCCTTCAAATACCTACAGGAACAAAACACTTATTAATGGTTTTTTAACATTTATTAATTAACATTTTAAAAACATTAATGCTTTTTAAAACATTTGTTAATTTATTGAGCTTGTTGTGGAAAAGGTTTCTTGGCAAATATGGAACCTCTGTAACCACCAGGACAATGTGCAGGTTTTAGATACTGTTTAATCCCAGAGGAATTATGGAATTCCCAGCCCTGGCCAGGTGGAAATAAATGTGCTTTAAGATCCATCCCAACCCAAACTATCCAGGGATTCTGTTCTAAATACATTTAAATTCATTGCTAATAAAGCAGTAATTAATATAAAAACAGGCTGGTGATTTTTTCAGGAGAGATTTGGCCCAAATTAATTAAGATTAAAAATAAAACAAAGGCATTCAAAGAGCAAAATCTGGGCTCTGTAAACTGAGAGAGGACATTAAAATACAGTAGGAATTGTCAAATCTGATTAGGAGAATTACTGCTGAACCAATTTCATCACTTACCTAAAAGTTATTTTAGATTTTTACCTGTAATTTACCAAACAAATCAAAATAAGGGAGTGGCCACGTCCATATTTCAGCCTAACACTGGGAGAAAATGTCTGGCTGCTTTCACAGCCAAGGATTAATTTTCCTTACAGAATTCTGAAGTCTTTTAGACTGTCAGAATGAGGGGATGTAAATCTATTTCCAGCTCTACCTCTCATTGGTGTCTGAGTGTTTTTTAACTGTGCCCTTCAGTGCCTTTAAATTCTCTCGATTTTCCTTCTTCTCCTGCTGCCATTTCTTCATCTGTGTTTCTGAGTCTTGGTGGAACCAATTCAGCTCATTCTGGGACACCTGAAGGCAGAAAAGAAGAGAAAAAATCTGAAAATTGTGGCTTATTCAAATAAAAGCTGGAGCAGACTGAGGATATTTGTGATCAGTCAGGGAATCCTGGAATGGTTTGGGTGGGAAGGAAACTCTTGGGCTGCAATGCAGGATGTAACCCAAAGTTTGTATTGTATTTCCAGCTGTTAAAACCAATTTTAAAAGTGATTCTTTATCTCTTCCATGACCCATTCCTCAAAATTTCAGTGGGAATTTTCTGCTGTCCCTGAGCCATCCAGGCTCAGGGCAGGGCTGAGACAATTCCATCATCCCACCCAGGGGAGCAGCCCAGCATTCCCACCTGGATCAGAGCTGGCATTCAGAGCACCAGCACAGCCTGTTTGGATTCCCAGAGGGAGCCCAGACCCAGCTCAGCACCACTGGACCTTCAGAGGAAACTTCACCCTCCTACAGGATCATCTCTGCTCCAACAGAACCACATCTGTCCCTGCAGGAGGACTGGACTGGACTGACACCAACCCCCTGACCAACAGGGGGTCAGGTTGTGTTCTCACTCTGTCAGGGTTTTCTTTTTGTTTGGTTGGTTTTTTTGTACTACTACGTTTTTATTTTTTACATTCCCAGTAAAGAACTGTTATTCCTATCCCCATATCTTTGCCTGAGAGCTCCTTAATTTCAGAATTATAGTAATTCAGAGGGAGGGGATTTACATTCTCCATTCCAAGGGAGGTTCCTCCCTTCCTCAGCAGACATTTGTCTTTCCAAACCAGGACAGAGCTTTGAGGTCTCCACACAACTCCCTCTTCTCCAGCCCCAGCTCTCCCAGCCTGGCTCCTTGGAGAAGGTGCTCCAGCCCCCTTAGGAACTTCCTCAAACAAGCAGGGAAGACTTTCTCTGGAGGTTTTGTAAACTCTGCTCTGGGAAAAGTGCCAAAAAGACTTGGAGAAATCACACCCAGCTACTTGGAATTTGTGGGCACAGAGGAGAAACGTAGAATTGATGCATAAAATGCATTTTCCCAGAAATATTCTTTAGCATTCATTCATGAAACAGAGGGAACTGTTATTCCTATTCCCTATTCCTATTCCTGACAGGTCCTTAATTTCAAAATTAAAATAATTCAGAGGGAGGGAATTTACATTCTCCATTCCAAGGGAAGCTCTGGCTTTTCCTAACAGACACCTGTCTTTCCAAACCAAGACACCATTCCCTCTCATTTTACTCCCAAATGGCTCCAAGGAACCAGGCACAGCACTTGGGATGTTGCCTGGAAAGATCCTGGTTTGTGTTCCAGCACATTTTAGGGTCTTGAGGTTTAGAAACCTTCCCCTATTTCACGTTTCTCAGAGTCTTGTCCAGCCTGGCCTTGGGGATTTACAAGGGTGGGAAACCCACAGCTTCTCTGGTCACCCTGTGCCAGGTCCTCAAAACCCTCCCAAAAAGGAATTTCTTCCCAATATCCCATCCCATCCTCCTTCACATTAAGGGCATTCCTGAGGGAAGAATGTGAGGTTTTCCCAAAGACTTTTTGTTCCCATGCTCCAGGGTGAAAAACTTCATCTGGTGCCATTGTTCCCATGGTTTTCCTCACCACTTGCTGCTCCTGGGGAAGATCTCCACACCTTGTGGAGAAATAGTCCCTGGTGGATCCTCATGGGCTCAGAGTTCATGGAATGCTTTGGGTTGGAATGGAATTTAAAGCTCATCTCATTCCAAAACCCTCCCTTGCACTATCCCAGGTCACTCAGAGCCTGGCCCTAAAGCCTTCCAGGGATGTGGCTTCAAGGATTCTCCTTCTCCCCTTTCCTTCCATCAGGGTCAGCTGGGTGGGAATGCTGGAATTCCACAACCAGAGCCTCAAACCCACCCTGCAAGGTGGATAAAAAGCAGAGCTGGGATTTTTGGCCATGACAAGGCAAAAGAGGAGAAGCTCAGCAGTGCCTGGGGAGCTCCTGCTGCTCATGTTCAGCTCCTAAAATCACTTTTGTTTTGTCTAGCTCCACGTCTCTCCCTGTGCTCGTGGAAAGGAAACCCAAAATCTGGGAATCTGGGACAGAACACAGAGAATTTGTCTGCTCTCAAAGCCCTCCACTGAGGTAATGGCTGCGTTTCTGTCAGAGACAGCTGGGTTCTTTTTCTTTTCCCTTTTTTTCTTTTATTTTGGCTTCTCTGATTTTTTTCCAGCCTGACAAGAAACCAGTGGCTGAAGGAAGCAAAAGGATATAATTTATTCTCCCTGGGCTACGCTGCTCCTGACAGAGGCAAAATTTTCCTGCTAATCCTCTGTGTCTGGATATTTTATCCCTTTCAACTGAAACCTTTCAACCCTTGAAATCCTCATTTTCCCTTTGCTGGTGATGTCACCTGCCCACCTCCAGCTCGTGAGTCACATCCAACATCAATGCCAAGAACTTCAGCCTCCCTAAATGCCTGATGGAGTGGGAATATCATGGATAAAATCCCTTGGAAAATAAAGGAGCCTCTAATCACCTCTTAATTAGAACAGCAGGAGTTGTTGGGAAAGAGGGAGGGAAAGTGAGAGCTGATTTTGGGATGCTTAAAGATGATTTTTTTCCATGAATATTTCCATGTGTCCCATGGGCATGGGGGTATTGCTGGAAAGCATCAACCTCCCCCCCTCCCAAAAAATGAGGAGTGCTGGTGGAACTGGTGATGTCACCACGAAAAGCTGAAAATTTTATGTTTGAGAACCTGGAAAAGGAGGGGAGGGGAGGAAATGGAAAAAAGTGAAGCAGCAAATCCGACAGCTGGAGAGGCCAGAGGAGCAGGAGGGATGACTCAGCTTCCCACCCCAAGGCCAACAGCTTCATTTTGGGACAGCAACAGGTTCTCATTTCTCCTCCACGAGTTTCTTGGACAGGCTCTGGAGTCGTGACAAAAATGTGGGCTCTGTCTGGGGCTGGGAGCTGCCAGGCAGCTGCTTTTCCCCTCAGCCAAATCTTGCAAGGCTCAGAGAGGAGAATTTGGGAATATGTGGGAATGGGCACCTCAGGGTGATCCTAAAATACACAGGGAAGGCTGGACCTTTAAATTAAATTAAATTATATTAAAAAATGCCGTGTTTAAACGGTAAAAGTGGAAGGGATTCTTCCTTTCAGGAAAGGGAATGAAATCTGGAAATCAGAGAACCAAGTCTAACAAACATTCTGGGAAGATGTGATCAAAAACAGTGACATTGGAAAAAATGAGAAAATTTGGAACTGGAGTGATTGGCACCAAATGGGCTGAGATGAGATGAGGGGCAGTGAAAAGGCAAAATTTGCCATAATTACTCTGATGCCTGGAAGGCAGACCTGAAACTCCAATTCAAATCCTGAAGTCAAGGAAGAAATGTAACTAAAGAGAGAGGAAAAGAAGCTACAGAAATGAAATCTTAGTGATAAAAAAGAGGAAATATTCCAAAACCAAGTGGAAACAATCAAAGTGAATGGGATGAGCAGAAGTGCAGCAAAATGGACCTAAACTTGCCCAATTAATCCTTATTGAAATCACAAGATTTCATTCCCTTTCCCTTAAGGAAATTCTTCCTTTCAGGAACGGGAATGAAATTTGGAAATCAGAGAACAAAGTCTAACAAATGCTCTGGACAAGACTTATGATCAAAAACAGTGCCATGGAAAAAAATGAGAAAATTTGGAACTGGAGTGATTGGCACCAAACGGGCTGAGATGAAATGAGGGACAGTGAAAAGGTCCCAAACTTTCCATAATTATTCCAATTGAAATCCTGGAATCAGGGAAGGAATGTAACTAAAGAGAGAGGAGAAGAAACTACAGAAATGAAATCTTAGTGATAAAAAGGGAAATATTCTGAAACCAAGAGAAAACCACAGAAGTGAATGGGATGAACAGAAGTGCATGGAAATGGACCTAAGCTTGACCAATTAATGCTCATTAAAATCACAATATTTCTTTCCCTTTCAGGAAAGGAAATTCTTCCTTTCAGAAAAAGCAATGAAATCTTGAAATCAGAGAACCAAATCTAACAAATGCTCTGGAAAGGAGATATGATCCAAAACAGTGCAATGGAAAAAAACAAGAAAGTTTGGAACTGGAGTGATTGGCCAATGGGCTGAGATGAAATGAGGGGCAGTGAAAAGGTCCCAAAATTTCCATAATTATTCCAATTGAAATCCTGAAATCAGGGAAGGAATGTAACTAAAGAGAGAGGAGAAGAAACTACAGAAATGAAATCTTAGTGATAAAAAAAGGGAAATATTCTGAAACCAAGTGAAAACAATAGAAGTGAATGGGATGAGCAGAAGTGCAGGGACACGGACCAAAGCTTGCCCAATTATTGCTCATTGAAATCACAAAATTTCATTCCCTTTCCCTTAAGGAAATTCTTCCTTTCAGGAAAGGCAATGAAATCTGGAAATCAGAGAACCCACAGACAGAACAGAACAGAAAATCCTCCAAGATTTTTTTTAAAAAAAGGGATTTTCCAAAGGGTTTCAGCTCTGCTTCCCAAGAAATCTGTGAGGATATCACAGGATGTGTTTTGAGGATCTCCCTGGAGCCTTCTCTTCTCCAGGCTGAAAACCCCCACGGGGTTTTTCCAGGTTTTTCAGGGATGTAAATCTTCACCACACCAGCAGCTGAGAGAGGGGAGAGAGAGGGAAAGGTGAGGGATGAGGAGTTCTCAGTGGGGAAAGTGGAAAAAGATGGGGGGAAAAGGAGACAAAATGAAAAAAAAGGCAGAAAGAGAAAAAATGAAAGAAAGGGAAAGGGAGAAAAAATGAAAAAGAGGGAAAGGGAGAAAAAGTGAAAAAAGAGAGGAAAAAAGAGAAAAAAATGGAAAAAAAAGGAAAAAGGAGGAAAAAAGAGAAAAAATGGAAAAAATAGGGAAAAGGAGGAAAAAAGAGAAAAAATTAAAAAGAGGAAAAAAGAAAAAATGGAAAAAAGAGAAAAAATGAGAAAAGAGGAAAAATAATAAGAAATAAAAAGAGGAAAAAAGAAAAAATGAAAAAAAGGGAAAAAGAAAATTAAAGAAAAAAGAAAATTAAAAAAAGGAGGAAAAAAGAAAAAATGAAAAAAGAGAAAAAATTTAAAAATAGGAAAAAGGAGAAAAAATTTTAAAAAGAGGAAAAAATGAAAAAAAAGGGAAAAGAGAATAAATAAAAAAGAGGAAAAAAGAAAAAATGAAAAAGGAGGAAAAAAGAGAAAAAATAAAAAAAGAGAAAAAAATTAAAAAGACGGGGAAAGAGAAAAAATGAAAAAAGAGCAAAAAAGAGAAAAAATTAAAAAAAGAGAAAAATGAAGAAAGAGGAAAAAAGAAAAATGAAGAAAGAGGAAAAAAGAGAAAAAATGAAAAAAGAGGGAAAAAGAGAAAAAATTTAAAAAGAAATACAAAGAGAAAAATGAAGAAAGAATAAAAGGGAGAAAAAATGAAGAAAGAAGAAAAAAGAGAAAAATGAAGAAAGAGGAAAAGGGAGAAAAAATAAAAAAAATAGGAAAAAAGAGAAAAAATGGAAAAGAGGAAAAAGAAAAAATGAAAAAAATAGGAAAAAAGAGAAAAAAATAAAAAAAGAGGAAAAATTATTAAAAAAGAGGAAAAATAGAAGAAAAAAAAATTAAAATTTAAAATTATGAGGAGTGACTCTCCAAGTTAACGTGACCCTTTCCTGAACTCTCTGAACTCCTTCCCTGAAGGTTTTTCCTGCCTTTCCCTCCCTCCCATCCCTCCTGCCCTGCCCTGGGAGCCACTGGCCTTATGTTGGGTCCCAAATTGGAAGCTGAAGGCCTTGGCTGAGGTCACCACGTCCAACCCCGGGGGTGACACCCTTGGGAGAGCCCCAGGAGCTGACAGGGGGGAGGAGGAGGAGGATGGTGTGAAGGGGAAGGACCAATGTGGACAAGCCTGGGAAAAGTCCCTCTGGAAGAAGGAGTCAGAGTCTGAGTCAAAAGGGAGGATTTTTTTGCTGTTCAGGGTTGATTTTTGCCTTTTCATGTTGTTTTTTTTTAATAAAAAGTTCTGGGAGTGGGTGAGGAAGAGTTGGAATTGTGTGGGATGCTCCTCTGCTCCTCTGCTCCTATCTTCAGCCACGTTAGCAAGGCAAAAAAATAAACAACAAAGAATTAATTTTTGCCCTATAAGGAGCAAATAAACCAATAAATTAATTCATGGATGAAATCTGGGAATGTCCTGAATGGGAAGGGACCCACAAGGATCATCCAGTCCAAGCCCTGTCTCTGCCTAGATCCCCCCAAAAATCCCACCCTGGGAGCAGCATCCAAACTTTCCTGGGAGAAAAGAAGGATGTGTGGAGACCTCAGAGCAAATTCCAGGGGCTGAAGGGGTTCCAAGGAAGCCAGAGAGGGATTCTGCATCAGAAATTGGAGTACCAAGAAAAAGGGAAATGACTTCAAACTGACAGAGAGTGGGTTTGGAGGGGATATTGGGAATAAATTCTTCCCTGGGAGGGTGAGGAGGGGCTGGGATGGAATTCCCAGATTTGCTGTGGCTGCCCCTGGATCCCTGGCTGCAGCTCTCAGTTTTTCACTTTCTTCTGTTTTCTCCCCTCTTTCTCAGAAACTCAGATGCAAGAAAGTTGCCCACAAGAAAAACCCCCAAAACAGTGAAAAACAGGTTTTTTTGAAGCCAACAAAGGAGGGCTGGGAGGAACAGGTGCAAGGTGGAGGAGGAAAAGATGAATCTGTGACTCTGAGCCTGTTTTTCCTTTTTCTTTTAAATATAAATTTCTATCATTTTTCTATCTTTTTATATTTAATAGAAATTTTAGCATAAATTTAATTATAAATCTTTCTAAAATACAATTCTTTAGCACCGAATGCTCTGCTTAGCAGCATTATTCTTTCCTCTTCATCATTTTCCAAGCATTGCCTGCATAATTGCCACAACATTCAAACACACTCGTGGAGAGGTAAAAACAAATTTGGAGAAGTGTTCCCAAAGTGAGACCTGGGAGATGGAAGAGCATTTGGCCTGGCTCTAGTAGGGACCAAACAGGAGAAGGAGGCAGAAATTCCCCTCCTGATGGGCACCTGAACATGAGGAAGGTGAAATATTAGAAAAAAA
>JBBMKD010000001.1:113392462-113406120 GCA_037834095.1 Argya squamiceps
CTCAGCACCACTGGACCTTCAGAGGAAACTTCACCCTCCTACAGGATCATCTCTGCTCCAACAGAACCACATCTGTCACTACAGGAGGAGTTGACTGGACTGGGCTGACACCAACACCCTGACCAACAGGGGGTCAGGAGTGTTCTCACTCTGTCAGGGTTTTCTTTTTGTTTGGTTGGGGGTTTTTTGTACTCTTACATTTTTATTTTAATTTTCCTAGTAAAGAACTGTTCTTCCTATTCCTGAGAGCCCCTTAATTTCAGAATTACAACAATTCAGAGGGATGGGGTTTACATCCTCCATTCCAAGGGAAGCTCTGACTTTTCCCTGGCAGACTCCTGTCTTTCCAAACCAACACAGACACCTCCCACCATCCCCAGCTGGTCCTTGAACACTTCCAGGGGATTCCACAACCTCTGATCCATGAGGAAAAGCTTTACCTCAGTCTCTTCAATACTTTTTTTCAGGAGCTCTTCCAAAGCTCTGATTTCCTCCGAGCTCCTGCTCTGTAACTGCTCAAATTTCTCCTCTGCTTCTCTGAGCTGCCCTTTCAACACCTGGTGCTCCTTTTCCACACGGAGAATATCACCCTGGAAATTAATCAGTTACAAAAACCAGTCTGATTTGTACCTGCCACCAGGCCAAAGGCCACGTTTTCTCACTTTTATCTCCTGGCACAGACATAAACCTGCTATTAAAGCCACTCTGAAGTGTCTCCGTGCCCAGATGGAATATTTAAATCCAGGTTTTGAGAGAGGAAATACCTCAAACATTCAATGTCTGAACAGCTTAGAACAAAACTCTCAGAACAAAAATCAAATTATCAGAGCAAAGCTCAAAAATCATCTCCTTGTGGGGCTGGTGATGTTTCCAAGAACATCACAGAACACAAAAACCAGCCAAACAACCCAAAATATCTGTTAAAACCTGTTGTTTCCAGAGAATTTTCATGTCTTCATTGTTCAATTTTAGGGAATTCCTTTAAGCTCCTCCATGAGAAATGTAAACCAGGATGCAGGGAACTTACTTGTTGATTTTCAAATGGATGGAAAGGTGAAGTGTTGGTTTCCCTATCAGTGACTTCCTGATTTACCTAGAACACACAAAAAAAATTGAGATTTGATTAAAAATTTTCTCAGTTCATAGATGAGCTGCTCTGGTTTGGAGCTTTTGTACTTCACTGAGGGTTTTACAAATCCAACTCTAATCCAGGCCTGTAAATGATGTAGGAAAACATTGTGGAGGTGTTTCTAAAAGGGATTTTTTTTTCTTTCCCTGATTTCATTGTCCACGAGCAATTTCAGGGAGTTCTGTGAGTCTTTAAACAAAGCCATGCTCTAAATGTCTGAAAAATTAAGATTTGCAGGAAGTGTCTCACCCTCCTGTCAGGGAGTGGTAGAGAGTGAAAAGTTTCCCCCTGAGCCTCCTCTGCTCCACAAATCCAAACCCTCAGATGTTGTGGAAGTGAAAACAAATCCCTGAACTCGTCACAAAAGGAAAAATAACAACACAGAAGGACTTTGTGTCTCTTTTTTAGAGATTTCATCTCTAAAGAGAAGCTGAAACTTCTGTGCAGCAGCTGTGAACACCCAGGGAGAAGAGCTGCAAAAACTTCAGGCACAACAAAATTCAGTGAGCAGCTCTGAAGAATCACAGATGGAAAATGAGTGATCACAGAAAGAGGCAGCAACTGAAAGTTCTCAGGAATCATGGAGGGGTTTGGGTTGGAAGGGAAGTTAAAGATCAGCCAGTGCCACCCCTGCCATGGGCAGGGACACCTTCCACTGTCCCCAGTGTCCCACCTGGCCTTGGGCACTGCCAGGGATCCAGGGGCAGCCACAGCAAATCTGGGAATTCTACCCCAGAGCCTGCCCACCCTGCCAGGAAACAATTCCTGCCCAAGATCCCATCCAGCCCTGCCCTCCTTCAGTTTAAAACCCTTCCCCTTGTCCTGGCACTCTCTGCCCATCTAAAAAATTCCTCTCCCTCCTTTTCAGGGAGGAAATTTTTCCTAGTATCTGATCTAAACCTGTAATTTTTCAGTTTGAAGCCATTCCCTGTGTCCTGTCCCTGCAGCCCTCGGGAATTGTCTCTCTCCAGCTTTCCTGGGGCTCCTTCAGGCCCTGCAAGGCCACCCTGAGCTCAGGCCAAAGCTCACCTGAACAGCCACCATCCTGGTGTGAGGATTGCTCTTCACCTCAGCTTTATTTCTCCTTCCTTCTTTCTTTTTAGCCATTTTACCACCCTCAGCTTCCTCTGCACCATTTGGAACAGCAGAATCCTCCTTATCCGAGCTCCAAAGGCCTTTGCACTCCTGGATTCCAACCTCAGGCTTGTATTTTCCACATGGAATTCCTGATTCCTGATGAACTGCAGGAGCAGCATAAATCACTGCAGGCTGTGCCAGGGGCAGAAATCCATACTGATAACCCCAGGAGCTCTGAGGCAAAAACAGGGGATCAAAGCCCTTCAATAAAACACCTGGAAAGGGCGCCCTGGAATCAACACCTTCATTTTCCAGAGGATTCCCAGGAGTGCAGGGAGCAGGGAAGGAGCAGGGTAAATATGCTGGAGGTTCATAATCTGTTAAATCAGGAGGTGCTGCTGATAAAGGGGATGCCAAAGGGTACGACTGAGGCTTGAATTCTTGTGCGTAGGGATTCAAGGGCAGCTTGCTGTGGGAGGAATTCCCTTGGGATTGATCATTTTCCTCTTTATTCCCAGGATTATTCCTGCTTGGATTGCCTTCAAAAAGGGCTGAGTGCTTCCTTAAGGCAATCAGGTTATCCACCATGATGAACTGAGGGGATTTCAGCAGGAAGGGCTCCAGGCCTCCTTCGTCTTCCACCACCTTCCGGGTCTCCTCAGGGAAGTTTTCATATTCCCCAACCAGTAATTTATTATTAATTTCCAGAGGGCCATGTTGATCCAAGATTTGAGAGAAATAACTTTAAAAAAAAAAAAAAAAAGATTTGTCATAATACAGTTTTTAAAATGTAATTTTAAAACTGTATTTCACCAATGTTAATCCATTCCTTCAAGGACACACTACACACACCATGAGGATTCCAATTAATATCAAAAATTATTAAAATTATGAAGTAAAATTCACCCCCCCTGAAGCTGCTGAGTAGAGAAATTTATACTCACTCATATAAATTCTCACAGATTGGATCTGGATTATTATTATTATTATTATTCATATGATAATTGTTACTATTTGAAACATTATAGAGAGCTTCGAATTCCTCCAGTTGCTCCTGGAGATCTTCTGGGATTGCAAAGGGTTCATTGGAAAAATCTCTGTACCTTAAAAATCAGGAAAAAAAATAAAATTAACACAGGTTTTCTTAAGGGATTCTTCTCCAGCAATCTGGAATTTGGGCAATAAAAGCAGAACCAAATACTCACAAATTATTTTCTTCTATAAATATCTTCTCTTCTTCTCGTGGTGCTGTACTAACTCCACTGGATAATACTAAAATAGACTAATTAAGAACAGATTTCTTTTAGTTTTTACCTCACAAAAGCTCCTGTAAAATAATCCACTGCAAAGAGCAGGAGTAACTGATTTACACTGAAATTTGTTCTTTAAATTCATCATGTTCATTATGTACACCAAAATTCCCACTGTAAAATTATCAGTGCTAAGCCACACCAAGAAAATTCCTAATTTAAAGTTATAATTTCTCCTTCAAAACTTATTTGGGGAAAAAAACTGGGATATTCAGCATCAAACCCTTCTTTTTTTATCAATTTCATCAAAATTTAGTAAAATTTTCTTTTAAATTTGAGGCTGTAACAAATTTACCACAAGCAGGAGTTATCCCTAATTCCACATTTGACTCTGGTTATTATTGTCCATTACAGACATTTTAGTTGTCTTCATTTTTTATTATCTAATAATTTAGAAATACACAAATAAATGCACCTAAGTCAGAAAAATAAATCCTGAGGGAAAAACCTGAAGTTTACTCCTGAAATTCTAGAAAAATGATAAAAAGGTGAGGGCATGAGGCTGGGCCTGAGGTTTTCAATAAAGCAAAATCCTCCAAAAGGCAGCAGGAAATTCAGGCAGAATAATATTCTAATAAAAGATATGAAATATAATATAAATATGATAAAATAATTAATAATCTATACTATAAAATAATTAATAATCAATAATATTCCTGAGCATGAAATGGAATTTTTGCACTGAATTCCCTTCTTCCCACAAGGAAAATTAAAAACACAACAATAATTCAGAATTAAGCCAGTGGGAAGGTGCCTCCAGTCAGAGCCAAACTCAGTCACAAATAAATTTAAAAATAGCTTTTATACTGATACATTTTAATAAATTTTAACAAATTTTACTTCAGGAAAAGCTGCTTCAGTAAGGAGTCTCCTCAAGGTATTTACAAAAACAGCTCCTGTCCATGTCAAAGCCAGAAATTCCAAAAAAATCCCAATTTTTAGGTGTGTTTTAATGGGAAATAAGTGTAATATCTGCTTTAGCAGCTTCCAGAGTTACTGACCTTTGAATCTTTCCAATTCTTCTTCCTGTTTTTGTTTTTAACCTTGATTTCATTATTCTGGAAGAGAAAATCAAGTGAAGGAAGGCACAGGGTTGGTAAATGTTGCTTCAGTTTTCCAAAAAAATCAAAGATGAAGGAATTGAAATTTGAATTAATTCTTTAACAGGATTGGGATTACACAGGAACAGAATAATTACAGGTTTTTTAGGTTGTAACATTGAAATCAAAGCAGTTTCATTGTGCTGGATTTGATTTATTTCTTTGATTTCCCCAATTCATGAAATGAAAAAGCCAAAAAAAAAAAAAATCTGCATTTTATTTATGGGTACATTTAAAAATCTGAATTTTATTAATGTGTACATGAAAAATTCTGCATTTCATTAACATCTACATTGAAAATTCTTTATTTTATTAATGTATACTAAAAAATTCTGCATTTTATTAGTGTGCACTTTAAAAAATTCTACATTTTATTAGTGTACATTCAAAACTTCTGCATTTTATTGGTGGGCACATTAAAAATTCTGCATTTTATTAATGTGCACATTTAAAAGTCTGCATTTTATTCATGTGCACATTAAAATTTTTGCATTTTATTCATGTGCACATTTAAAAGTCTGCATTTTATTAATATTTGCACATTAAAAATTCTGCATTTCATTAACATGCACACTGAAAATTCTTTATTTTATTAGTGTACATTTAAAAATTCTGCATTTATTAATGTGCATATTTAAAATTCTGCATTTTATTACTGTACACATTTAAAATTCTGCATTTTATTAGTGGGCACATTAAAAATTCTGCATTTTATTCATGTGCACATTTAAAACTGCATTTTATTAATGTGCAGATTAAAAACTTTGCATTTTATTCATGTGCACATTAAAAATTTTGCATTTTATTAATGTGCACATTTAAAAGTCTGCATTTTATTAATATTTGCACATTAAAAATTCTGCATTTCATTAACATGCACACTGAAAATTCTTTATTTTATTAGTGTACATTTAAAAATTCTGCATTTATTAACGTGCACATTAAAAATTTTGCATTTTATTAATGTGCACATTTAAATTCTGCATTTTATTAATGTATACATTTAAAATTCTGCATTTTATTAATGTGCACATTAAAAATTCTGCATTTCATTAACATGTACATTGAAAATACTTTATTAGTGTACACTAAAATTCTGCAAATAATCAGTGTACATTTAAAAATTCTGCATTTATTAATGTGTACCCTTAAAATTCTGCATTTTATTTTGGGCACATTAAAAATTCTGCATTTTATTCATGTGCACATTAAAAATTCTGCATTTTATTAATGTGCACATTAAAATTTCTGCATTTTATTAATGTGCACATTTAAAATTCTGCATTTTATTAGTGGGCACATTAAAAATTCTGCATTTATTAATGTGCACACTTAAAATTTTGCATTTTATTAATGTGCACATTAAAATTTTTGCATTTTATTAATGTGCACATTTAAAACTGCATTTTATTGGTGGGCACATTAAAAATTCTGCATTTTATTGGTGGGCACATTAAAAATTCTGCATTTTATTCATGTGCACATTTAAAAGTCTGCATTTTATTAATATGTGCATTAAAAATTGCACTTATTGGCACGTACATTAATTAACTCTCAAGCATTATTCTGAATCAAAAGCAAATCTTGGATTTCTGCAGGTAAATTTAACTGCAGACAAGAAGCCTCAAAGACAGAATTTATTGAAATACAACATTTATTTCTGTCAATTAGGATGGATTTTAATGCTGACACCAATCAAAAAATGACTCAGAACGAGGCCCACGTGAGAAATAATTATTAAATAATTCAAATATCAAATAATTGAAGAAAAGGGAGTTAAAACAAGAGATTGAATCTCTAGTAAATCTGAAATATTTCCTTTTTTGGAAATAAAGCAAAAAGTTTTTTGTGAGCTGAGGCCAAAGAGAAACGAAGTTCACTTACTGATAAATTTTCATTTCCCTGCTTCTTTAATATAATGGTTGGGTCATCTGTGGAAAGGATAAAAGTCATGGTGATTGATGGAAATAATGACGATTTAATTTCCAATTTAACTGTGAAATCAGTGAATTATGAATTCACTGATAAATCAGTGAATTATTAACTGAACATAAATCAGTGAATTATTAACTGTGAAAAACTGTGAATTATTGTTCTAATAATCCTTTATCCAGAGCAGCTCCAAAACTGCAGCTGCAGAATTTTAATTTTGTTAAATTAAATTTTTTTTTGCTTTAAAAATTTTGTTAATTTTGTTTAAAAATTTGTTAATTTTGTTAAAAACTGGGCAATAAACCCCCAATTTTTATTGGAAATATCTGATCCCTTTTGCTACCACTCACCCATTTTATGAAAGAAATCATCTAAAGCTTGATGGAGGCTTGGGAAATGTTCTCTGTTTTCCTCCAGCAGCCATATAAAACAACGGGATTTCTCTAGGGGAGGGCTGAGGAAATAATCACAAATTTCTTGCTTTTCACCATCAGTTGCCACAAAATCAAATTTATTGCCATATTTCTGGTTCCACAGGGGGGTTAAAATAGAAAGGTCAAGCTCTTGCAGGATTTGGCCATATTGAAGGAGGAAGTTTTTTGTAGCTGTCAGACCTGAAAAAGATGGGAAAAAAAAAATCTCAATTATTTCATTCCAGCTTTAATTTTTTAGTGCTTAAAATGTGGTATTGAATGAAATGAAGAGGAATGTCACATTTTAATGTTATGTTTGTTTTATATACATGAAACTCTTCAAAGAGGAAGAGTTTGGTCTAGAAATTGAATGTACAGATGATGGGAGAGCTTTTTTGTCTTGGAAATGCAAACAAAAAAAATGAGGAATGGAGATGATATAAATCCCACTCTCACCAATTATTATTTGTATAATAATAACAAGATTTATATCTATGAATTTTTGGAAAGATATGGATGTGACAGAGCAAAATGAAGAACCCCAAACCCCCAAAATTCCACTTTTTTTTTTCAATTATAAATCCAACAGCAAAGTGCAGAGCACCAATAGGAAATTATTTCCAAGTCAAATGGCAAAACCCCACTGCTGGAATTTTGGAAATTGAAATTTTGGGGTTTAATATATAGTAACACATGTGAGCCAAGATAATGGACCACCATTATTTACTCTCCAAAACCAGATTATTGTTACAAACATCAGCTTTTCAGCCCATTCTGGAATTTTAAAATGATTTTAAAATTGTTTCATTTTCTCTTTCCTGCATGGCCAAACCCTTGGGCTCACCCAGGTTGTTTTTCCCTCTGGAAATCAGAGAAAGAACCAAGAGGAGAAGTTTTATTTTGTTGTTTTAAAAACAAAACAAAGTGGAAAATAGAGAAATTTAGAGGAAAATAAAGAGAAAATAGAGGGCTCCTGCACAAAACAGGAGTTTTTAAGAATTTTAAGATGATTTAAAAGTTGTTCCATTTTTTCCTTCCTGCATGGGCAAACCCTTCCAGAGCTCCTGGCTCAGCCAGGTTGTTTCTCCCTCTGGAAATCAAAGAGGAGAAGTTTTCTTTTGCTGTTTTAAAAGAAGAAAAGTGGAAAATAGAGAATTTTAGAGGAAATAATAAGAGAAAATAATAAGAGAAAATAATAAAAGAAAATAAGAGAAAATAATAAGAGAAAATAATAGAAAATAATAAGAGAAGGAGAAAATAATAAGAGAAAATTAAGAGAAAAGAAGAGAATTTTAGAGAAAATAAGAGAAAATAGAATTTTAGAGAATTTTAGAGAAAAGAAGAGAAAAGAAGAGAATTTTAGAGAAAAGAAGAGAATTTTAGTGAAAATAAGAGAATTTTAGAGAACATAAGAGAAAACAAGAGAATTTTAGAGAATTTTAGAGAAAACAAGAGAGAACAAGAGAAAACAAGAGAAAACTTCATGGAATTTTAGAGAAAATAAGAAAAAATAAGAGAATTTTAGAGAAAACAAGAGAAATTTAGAGAAAACAAGAGAAAACGAGAAAACGAGAGAAAACAAGAGAAAACGTCAGAGAATTTTAGAGAAAATAAGAAAAAATAAGAGAAAACAAGAGAATTTTAGAGAAAACAAGAGAAAACGAGAATTTTAGAGAATTTTAGAGAAAACAAGAGAAAACTTTAGGGAATTTTAGAGAAAACAAGAGAAATTTAGAGAAAACAAGAGAATTTTAGAGAAAAAAAGAAAATTTTAGAGAAAACAAGAGAAAACTTTAGAGAATTTTAGAGAAAACAAGAGAAAACAAGAGAATTTTAGAGAAAACAAGGGAATTTCAGAGAATTTTAGAGAATTTTAGAGAAAACAAGAGAAAACTTTAGAGAAAACGTTAGAGAATTTTAGAGAAAACAAGAGAAAACTTTAGAGAAAACTTTAGAGAATTTTAGAGAAAATAGGAGAATTTTAGAGAAAACAAGAGAAAACTTTAGAGAATTTTAGAGAAAATAAGAGAAAATAAGCAAAAAGAAGAGAATTTTAGAGAAAAGAAGAGAATTTTAGAGAAAATAGGAGAATTTTAGAGAAAAGAAGAGAAAAGAGAGGGCTCCTGCCCCAAACCCACCCAGGTTATCCAGGTGCTGCAGCCACTTGTGCACCTTGGGGTCCCCCTGTCCCAGCTGGCTCAGCACGTGCAGGAAGGCCCTGGTCTGCACCCGGGACTTCTCCTGCAGCAAGGAGCTGAGCAGCTGCTCCAGCACCTCCTGGGAAGTGGTAATTTGGGAATAAGAGGTGAAATCCTCCTCTCTGATCACCCCCCAGGCCAGTAATTCCTGTAATAGTTTGGCAGAGTCAGGGAGAGCAGCTTTGATCTGTTGGGAACTCAGCCAGAGGTGCTGCAGGACCTGGTCACCAGCATATAAATCCTGGCCACAACCTGGAAAATTAAAAATAGGGAATTAAAAAAGGGATAAAGTTGGTGAGATTTTATGTCCTGACCACAATTCTAAATTAAAACAGCACAGGTGATTTGGATGGAGTGGTGTTTCTAATGATTGGCTTTTACACTGAAAATTACAGGAGTTAAATAATTATTTTTGCCATCTGTCCTGAGGGTTATGAATTTGATCCATCATTGCTTTAATTTTTTAAAAATTTTTTAGATTTTTTTAAAATTTTTTTAGATTTTTTTTTAAATCTTCTAGATTTCTTTTTTCAATTTTTATATTTAACTTAAGTTTTTGTTTAAAGAAACAAACACAGATTTTAAGATAAAGTCACAGTGTCAACAGTGCCCTGCACTGGCTTCAAGGATCACAATTTAAAATGAGCCAGAGAAAAGGAGAGAGCAAAGATTTAAAACAAAACAAACAGGAAATAAATGAAAAGTGATTTTACAAATCCACAGGGAAGCCAAAATCTCCCAAATTTTCAGGATATGCCATTGAGCACCCAGAGAACCCCAAGCATGGGATTAAAAAAACACCCAGAGCATTTAACAGGGAATCCCAGGAAATGATAAATTAATTGGATCCCAAGTTGATAATACAGATAAAAAAATAAATTTTCCAACATCTCCCCTTTTCCTTTCCCCTGAGAAGCTGCAGGGGAAGTTTCCAGCTCTGGAGTTTGGAGCAGCCAACATCCAGCAAGGCAAAAGCTGAAGATTTAAATGCCTGCAAAGTCACAGACTGAAATATTTGGATTTTCCCCAATCATCTGAAATGTATTTTTCAAGTCACTGCAGGTAGGAGATCAATCTGTCTTTATTTCAGGTTTTTTTTTCTCTAACAGGTGCTTTTCCTGAAATCCCTTTCCAATGGGTTCACTGGGAATTGGAGTTTTCCCCTCTCCAGGCTGGTTCTGCAGGAAGCAGCCAAGGCAAAAAAAATCCAAGTTTTCTACAAGGAATTAAACCACACAGTAATTAATTAAACTTGGAAAAAAATCCAAGTTTTCTACAAGGAATTAAACCACACAGTAACATTCCCCAGCTGTTTGGACAATAAAAACAGACTGGAAATAAAATTTGTCTCAATGAAAATGGGGATTTTTCACAGAAGGGTGATGTTCAGTATGAGGATTGTGCTGTAATTAAACTTGGGATATTCAGAATTCTGATCCCATTGCTTTGTGCTAACTCAGAATCACAAAATCCCAGGATTTTGAGGTGGAAAAAACCCTCCAGGATCATCAAACCCAAATTTTGATCCTCACCTTGTCCAAACTTTGATCCTCACCTTGTCCCCAACCCAGAGCTCTGAGTGCCACCTCCTCCCCTTGGACACCCCCATGGATGGGGACTCCAAATTTCCCATTATTCCAATTTTCCATGAAAAAATCAGCCCCAAAAAACAAAATTCCCCAAATTTCCACCTTACCCCTGTGCTGACTGTTGTGGGATTGTTCATTTCCCTCCTGGTTTTCCTCAGCTTTTTTCCTGGCCAAATTCCTGGCCACTTCTCGCCCTCGTTTTCGCTGCTGCTTTTTTTCTTGTTTCATTTTTATCTTCCTAAGACTGCACAAAAAAAAAACCCCACCAAAATTCAAAAGTTAATTGAGGTGAAAAAATCAGACTGAAAAGTACAAATAGAGTAAGTGTGGTCTTCATTTAGAAGCAGAGACCACAAAACTTCATGAAAATATCAATGTCCTCAAGATTTTAATCCCATTAAAGATGTCAAAATTAGGACTGGCTTCAATGGTCTCAAGTCTGAATTTATAACTGAGTATTTTCATCCAAATATTAACATTTTACTCCTTTCCTTTTTAAAAATCTGTTTTGTTTGTCCTCTCAGCTCCTTTCCTCTTATTTAAAGGTGACTTGACCAAAAAATTGCAAATTCAGCTATGTCAAAGGTCTGAGTGTATCAATAACTGCAGCAGCAGCATAAAATACATTTTTATTTACACTTTCTAAACATTCACACAAAATAAACCCTGTGGAGCAGCTTAAATGCTTTTACCATTGGATTATAATGGATTTTACCAGATTTTTTTTTCATTTATCAGGCAAAGGGCAAAGATAACTTCCCAAAATATTTGTAAAAAGGCATAAAATCTATTTTGTTTGTCCTCTCAGCTCCATTCCTCTTATTTAAAGGTGACTTGACCAAAAAATTGCAAATTCAGCTATGACAAAGGTCTGGGTGTATCAATGACTACAGATAGCAGCATAAAATACATTTTTATTTACACTTTCTAAACATTCACACAATAAATCCTGTGGAACAATTTAAATGCTTTTACCATTGGATTATAATGGATTTTACCTGATTTTTTTTTTGGTTTATCAGGCAAAGGGCAAAGATGACTTCCCAAAATATTTGTAAAAAGGCATAAAAATCTATTTTGTTTGTCCTCTCAGCTCCATTCATGATTATTTAAGGGTGACTTGACCAAAAAATTGCAAACTGAGTTATGTCAAAGGTCTGGGTATCAATGACTACAGACAGCAGCATTAAATACATTTTTATTTACATTTTCTAAACATTGACACAAAATAAATCCTGTGGAGCTTTTTTTAAATGCCTTTTTTAAAATGCTTTTACCATTGGATTATAATGGGTTTTACCAGATTTTTTTTGGTTTATCAGATAAAGGGCAAGGATAACTTCCCAAAATATTAGTAAAAAGGCATGAAAATCTATTTTGTTTGTCCTCTCAGCTCCTTTCCTCTTATTTAAAGGTGACTTGACCAAAAAATTGCAAACTCAGATATGTCAAAGGTCTGAGTGTATCAATAACTGCAGCAGCAGCATAAAATACATTTTTATTTACACTTTCTAAAAATTGACACAAAATATGACTACATATGACAAATGACTACAGCAGCATAAAACACATTTTTATTTACACTTTCTAAACATTGACACAAAATAAATCCTGTGGAACAATTTAAATGCTTTTACCATTGGATTATAATGGGTTTTACCACATTTTTTTCATTTATCAGGCAAAGGGCAAGGATAACTTTCCAAAATATTTGTAAAAAGGCATGAAAATCTATTTTGTTTGTCCTCTCAGCTCCATTCCTCTTACTTAAAGGTGACTTGGCCAAAAAATTGCAAACTGAGTTATGTCAAAGGTCTGGGTGTATCAATGACTACAGACAGCAGCATAAAAGACATTTTTATTTACACTTTCTAAACATTCACACAATAAATCCTGTGGAACAATTTAAATGCTTTTACCATTGGATTATAATGGATTTTACCTGATTTTTTTTTTGGTTTATCAGGCAAAGGGCAAAGATAACTTCCCAAAACATTTTAAAAAGGCATAAAAATCCCTCCTGCTTTGCTCTCAAATGGATTCAAACAGCACAAACCTTACCTTGAACATTTCTGTTTTACACAAGCCTTTGGTGGTCCCTTGGCTTTGGGGATTTTTTGTTCACACTGCCAAAATAAGGGACAGGACAAGGAATTAAATTTGGGTTATGACACAACAAAACCCCACAGCCATTTCTGCTCCTCTCAGGTCAATATTGCCCTGGGGAGAATTCTCCACCTCCCTGTGGCTCTGGAGTTATTCCTGAAGGATTATTGGATTTATTGAATTAATTCCAGTCCCCTCCATGACAATCTGACCAACAGCACAAGGCAATTCCTGCTCCACTAGAAAAGGAAATTAATATTCCTAAATTATCCTCACATTTTGCAGTTAAGGCAGCCCAAATCTTTATTTTGCAGTTACATTCTCATCTTCACTTTATCCCCCTTAATATTCTAAATAATTTCATCTCAAATATGACCAGGAAGTAAAATACTTACTTCACATTTTACCTCCCCAGAAGAATCAAAAATAACTATTTTTGAAATAAGCCCTTTACAATCAGGAGTAAAACACATTTCCTTAAGGAAATCCTGCAGGAGAAAAGAACACACTCAACAAAGGAATTGAAATCCACACATTGAAATTTATCCCCTGTCAGAAATTCATTTCTTAATTTGGGGTGACCAAAGCAATTAAAGGAAGCACAATTCTAAATTCTTCCTGAGAGCTGACTTGGGAAGAAAAGGAAAAGGAAAAGGAAAAGGAAAAGGAAAAGGAAAAGGAAAGGGAAAAGGAAAAGGAAAAGGAAAAGGAAAAGGAAAAGGAAAAGGAAGAGAAGAGAGAAGAGAAGAGAAGAGAAGAGAAGAGAAGAGAAGAGAAGAGAAGAGAAGAGAAGAGAAGAGAAGA
>JBBMKD010000001.1:113406220-113430052 GCA_037834095.1 Argya squamiceps
AAGAAAAGAAAAGAAAAGAAAAGAAAAGAAAAGAAAAGAAAAGAAAAGAAAAGAAAAGAGAAAAGAAAAGAAAAATAATTTCAAAAAATTTCAAAAAATAAAACAAAAATCATGGAAAATCTGTGGCATCTTTGATTCTTTCACTCCCTCCTCCAACTTCACACCCAAGAGTCAAAAGAGTCAACTTCCAGAATCCTGATTTCCCTTCATTTTACCCTGGCTGCTGAATTTTGTGGAATTCCTTTACATTTCTCAATGCTATGATCTTAAAAAAATAAATAAATTAAAAAATTCCAGTCTGGCAAAGGCCTCACCTTATCATTTTTATCACTGTAGCTTGTTGTTTTCAGCTTTTTCCAGCAGCTGATGTGGAACTCCACTCTGCACTGCTGGCAGCAAATAACACGTATAAAACCCTAAAAAATGAGAAATGGCCAAAAATTGAACAGCTTGAAATCAAACCAGGAGAAAAAACAGTGTTAAATTCAGCAGATCATAGAAAAAGAGGCAGAAAATACCTCAAGTTTTATTTCTCCAACCTTTCCCAAGTGAAAAATTTACCTTAAAGTCTGGGTCTGTAAAATATATTTGGATTTTGGAGTAGCCATGGCACTGCTGGTATCGACAGACAGCATCTGGCTCTGGGGGGAATTTACATTCCTCAATATAATTCCTTAAAGCCATCTGGGAAACAGAATTATTGAGAGAAAACACAGAATTACTGAGAGAAAACAGAATTACTGAGAGGAAACAGAATTACTGAGAGAAAACACAGAATTCTTGAGAGGAAACACAGAATTACTGAGAGGAAACACAGAATTACCGAGAGAAAACACAGAATTACAGAGAGAAAACACAGAATTACTGAGAGGAAACACAGAATTACTGAGAAAACACAGAATTCTTGAGAGGAAACAGAATTACTGAGAGGAAACACAGAATTACTGAGAGGAAACAGAATTACTGAGAGGAAACACAGAATTACTGAGAGAAAACACAGAATTACTGAGAGGAAACACAGAATTCATGAGAGAAAACACAGAATTACTGAGAGGAAAGAGAATTACTGAGAGGAAACACAGAATTCCTGAGAGGAAACACAGAATCATTGAGAGAAAATACAGAATTATTGAGAGAAACACAGAATTCTTGAGAGAAAACACAGAATTCCTCAGAGAAAACACAGAATTACTGAGAGGAAACACAGAATTACTGAGAGAAAACACAGAATTCTTGAGAGAAAACACAGAATTACTGAGAGGAAACACAGAATTACTGAGAGAAAACACAGAATTCTTCAGAGAAAACACAGAATTACTGAGAGGAAACACAGAATTACTGAGAGGAAACAGAATTACTGAGAGGAAACACAGAATTACTGAGAGAAAACACAGAATTACTGAGAGGAAACACAGAATTCATGAGAGAAAACACAGAATTACTGAGAGGAAAGAGAATTACTGAGAGGAAACACAGAATTCCTGAGAGGAAACACAGAATCATTGAGAGAAAATACAGAATTATTGAGAGAAACACAGAATTCTTGAGAGAAAACACAGAATTCCTCAGAGAAAACACAGAATTACTGAGAGGAAACACAGAATTACTGAGAGAAAACACAGAATTCTTGAGAGAAAACACAGAATTACTGAGAGGAAACACAGAATTACTGAGAGAAAACACAGAATTCTTCAGAGAAAACACAGAATTACTGAGAGGAAACACAGAATTACTGAGAGAAAACACAGAATTCTTGAGAAGAAACACAGAATTACTGAGAGAAAACACGGAATTATTGAGACAAACTGCACAGAAACCAGGGGGAAAAAAATAAAAAAATTCAACTTCTACTCACAAAACTGCTGGGGACTGCAGTGAAATACATGTCTCTCAGAAAAGCAGTGAATAATCCCAAAAAAACCCCTTTTTTTTTGTAGTAAAAGCCAGGGAAGATTGGCCTTTTATGGCCAAAATATTCCAGGGATTGCTGGAATATTCACATGCAGGTTTATCCTGAGCCAGTGTCCCACACATCCTCACCCATTCCTATTTTTTTTTAAAATTGGCCAAATGATAACCAGATTATGGGGCAAAAATTGAGTTTTTTGGGGGTGTTTCTGAGGATTCCCTTGGGAGGGAATCCCAGGGAGGACTCCCAGGATAATTTCTGAGGGGAAAACACCAGAGTGAAACCAGGTAATTGAGCCCAAATTAATAAAACATCACCAGGAGCAGAGCCTTGAAGATAATAATAATATAAATTAGATTATAATATATATATTAATATATAGAATATTAGTATAATAATAATAATATATATATTATATATATATATAAAAATAATAATATAATAATGCAGAAATCTGCATTATCCAGAGATCCCAGCCCATGGATTGCTGTGGCTGGCAGAAATCCTCAAGCTGAATTTTGGTAGGAAAAAGCCCCAAAAATGCTGCTTTTACCACAAAATGTGCAGCTCTGGGGAGTTTGGCCAAGTCCATCCAATGAAAAAACCTTCCAAGTTTCAAAACTCCCTCAGTGCAGAGCAAACTGGGAATTTTACTACAGAAATCCCAATTATTTATCCAGGAATTACATGGTTAAAGTTCTCTTTTTCCCATATATATTTCTATTTTTTCTTAAAAATTTGGGTTTGCCACTCTGGTTTACCTCTCCTCTGTTCCTAAGGAAGTTTGAGAAGAGTTGCTTAAAATTAAAAAGAAGTGCTGAATTTGAAATTACACATTGCCACCCCTCATTTTCATTTGTACATTATAAATTTTGTGTCATTTGGTAACTTTTTCACCTCCTCTTGTTCTTCAGTTATTAAATTTGTTTGTTCTGACTGTTTTATCCCATGGGAAAAAAGAGAAGTTAATTTAGTTTTATGTTTTCAGCTTCAAAATTCAGATTTTTAACATTATCCCAAAATTATTGGGGCTGGAAAAGAGCTTCAAGATCTGACCTGTGACCATCCCCAGCCAGAACCTGCCTGGACACCTCTGAGAAATGAGGAATGAAAAAAATGTATATTGAAAAAAATGAAAAAAAAGAGAGAAATTTAAAAAAAGAGAAATAAAAAAGTAAAAATAAAAAGGTAAATGAAAATGATAAAAATTATAAATGAAAAAAGAGACATGAAAAAATGAATTGAAAAAATGAGAAAAAAGATAAATTAAAAAAAAGATAAATGAAAAGAAGATAAATTAAAATTATAAAGGAAAATGATAAAAAATGATAAATGAAAAAAGAGACATGAAAAAAGGGAATTAAAAAATGACAAAAGAGAAATGAAAAATTGATAAATGAAAAAAATGATAAATGAAAAGAAGATAAATTAGAAATGATAAAGGAAAAATGATAGAAATGATAAAAAAGGTAAGTGAGAAAATGAATTGAAAAAATGAGAAAAAAGAGAAATGAAAAATTGATACATAAAAAAGGCAAATTAAAAAATTATAAATGAAAAATTATATAAGAATGATAAATATAAAAGATAAATGAAAAATGGTAAATTAAAACCAATAAAAATTAAAAATAAAAAATAAATAAAAAAATAATTGAAAAAATGAGAAAAAAGATAAATGAAAAATGAGAAATGAAAAGATAAATGAAAAACGATAAATTAAAAATGATAAATAAAAAAATAAATTAAAAAATGAATTGAAAAAATGAGAAAAAGATAAAAGATAAATTAATGAAAAGATAAATTAAAAATGATATAGGAAAAATGATAAAAATGATAAATAAAGATAAATGAAAAAATGAAAAATTGACAAATGAAAACATGGTAAATAAAAATGACAAATGAAAAATTATAAGAATGATAAAAAAGATAAATGAAAAAATTAATTGAAAAAATGAGAAAGATGATAAATGAAAAGAAGATAAATGAAAAGATAAATGAAAAACAATAAATTAAAAATGATAAAAATTAGAAATAAAAAAATAAATGAAAAAATGAATTAAAAAATGAGAAAAAAGAGATGAAAAATTGATAAATGAAAAAAAGGTAAATAAAAAATGATAAATGAAAAATGACAAATGAAAAATGACAAAAATAATAAATAAAAAAGATAAATGAAAAAATGAATTAAAAAATGAGAAAAAAGATATATGAAAAATTGATAAATGAAAAAAATGATAAATGAAAAGAAGATAAAAACAATAAAGGAAAAACGATAAAAATGATAAATAAAAAAGATAAATGAAAAAATGAATTGAAAAAATGAGAAAACAGAAAAATGAAAAATGGATAAATAAAAAATGATAAATGAAAAAATTATACATTTAAAATAAAAATGAAAAATTAAAAAGGAAAATAGATAAAAATTATAAATGAAAAATATAAATAAAAATCATAAATTAAAAATAAAAATTATAAATGAAAATAGAGGAGAAAAATTATAAAAATTATAAATGAAAAAATGATAAATGAAAAACGATAAATGAAAAAAGATAAATTGACTGATAAGAAATTAATTGAAAATTATCAATGAAAAATGATCAATGATAAAGATGATCAATGAACAAATGATCAATAATAAACCATAAATGACAAATGGCCACACACAAAGCTGCTTCTCCAACACCACTGGAGAACTGCACCATCCCCATTGTGGAAAAAGAACTGGAATTTGTCCCACCTTCCCTTCCCCACCCACCCTTGGATCCTGGCAGGGAGCAGCAGCAGCCCCATTTTATTTATTTATTATTTATTATTTTATTTATTTTATTTCTTTTTTATTTCTTTTTCTTTGGAACCATACCTGTAAATTCTCTATCCGTGTCTCCTCGATGACCTGGCTTGTCCCTGGCCAGGTTAAAACTCCAGGGACAATCTTGAAATCAATCATCAGCTTGGAGCTCAGGAATTGTGCAAGGGCATGAGCAAACCTGCAATTTGGAACAGGTTAAAAAAACCCCCACACTCAGATCTCCTGGGAGACCTAAAAATGCTAAAATTTTATTTATTTTATCCTCCCAGGAGCAACCAGTGGTGACTGAGAGGATGAGGGGTGAGGGAACAGATGCCTCATGACATTTTCTGTTTATCTCTGAGGTAAAAAACTCTCCAGGGATGGAAAAAACACAGGCAGGGATGAGCCTGTGCCCCCCAGGGATGTGAGGACAGGTGGGACACAGGACTCTGCTGCCTGGATTTGGGTTTTCCCCCAGTTCAGGGGTGTTGTCACCTGTGTAGGGACTTTTTATGGGTCAAGACAACCTAGAAAATCCCACAGGAATGCCAGACAGCATCCAGGAAGGAGGAATTCCCTCTGAGGCATCCCTGAGCAGGTGCTTTTAGCCATCCCACAGGAGGAGGGGAGAGGGTTTGGCACCAAAACTTCTTTATTTGGCACCAAAACCCCTTTATTTGCCACCAAAACCCCTTTATTTGGCACCAAAACCTCTTTATTGGGCACCAAAACTCCATTATTGGGCACCAAAACCTTTCTATTTGGCACCAAAACCCCTTTACTGGGCACCAAAACCCCTTTATTGGGCACCAAAACTCCTTCGTTTGGCACCAAAACCCCTTTATTGGGCACCAAAACCCCTTTATTGGGCACCAAAACCCCTCTATCTGGCACCAAAACCCCTTCATTTGGGACCAAAACTCCTTTATTTGGCACCAAAACTCCTTTATTGGGTATCAAAACCTCTCTATTGGGCACCAAAACTCCTTTATTGGGCACCAAAACCTCTTTATTTGGCACCAAAACCTCTTTATTGGGCACCAAAACTCCATTATTGGGCACCAAAACCTTTCTATTTGGCACCAAAACCCCTTTACTGGGCACTAAAACCCCTTTATTGGGCAACAAAACTTCTTTATTTGGCACCAAAACCTCTTTCTCTGGCACCAAAACCTCTTTATTGGACACCAAAACCTCTTTATCTTGCACCAAAACCTCTTCATTTGGCACCAAAACCCCTTTATTGGGCACCAAAACCTCTTTATCTGGCACCAAAACTCCTTTGTCTGGCACCAAAACCCCTTCATTTGGCTCCAAATCCTCTATTTGACACCAAAGCTTCTTTATGTGTCACCAAAACTCCTTTATCTGGCACCAAAACCCCTTTATTGGGCACCAAAACTCCTTTATCTGGCACCAAAACCCCTTCGTTTGGCACCAAAACACCTTTATTGGGCACCAAAACCCCTTTACTTGGCACCAAAACCCCTTTATTGGGCACCAAAACTCCCTTATCTGGCACCAAAACCCCTTTATTTGGCATAATTTTGGCAAAGGTGGGCAGGGAGGTGTGGAAAATTCCCTGAGGAATGAGAGAACCCCAATTCCAGGCACTGGCACCTCAAGGAAAGGGATAAAAGGACAAACATCCTGCACAAAATCTCCTTTTTTTCCCTGTGAGGAACTTCCTCCTCCCTGTGGGCAGCTCTGAGGGAGAGGAGTTGGGGATGAGGGAGTGAATTCCAGCCTGGGATAAAGGAGGGGAGGAGAAAGAGGATTTTAGTTGTTTTTTAGTTGTTTTATTCTGTTTCCCACTCTCCAATTCTATTTTAATGGACAAGAAGTTGTTTTCTCCTCACACTGAGGGATTAGGAAGTGGCCTCCCTGTTTTTACCTCCACTTTGGAGCTTTTCCATGGAATTTCTCCTCTCTCCCATAGAGGAGCAGCTGGGTAAGGAGCTCACAGCCAACCCACCACGAGCTTTTAGGGGGGATTTGGATCCCACAGACCATCAGGGAAATCCCAAAATCCCTCCAGGAGCACCAGGGATATCCCAAAAATCCCTCCAGGAGCTTCCCACAGCTCCTGCCCCCAGGATTCCTGAGCTCTCCACACTTCCCAAAACACCCCCAGCAATCCCTGGACGGGTGGGAGCAGCTCCAGCTTTTTGTTCTCAGTTTATTTCTTGTCCCTGTCCCTGAATTTTCAGGCTCTCCCTGTCCCTTTGGGATGTGCCAGCTCAGAAGAACATCCCTGGTTATCTGCTCCAAGGAATTTGGGAATCCCTGGAGCCTTATCTCAGCCCAAGGTCACTCTCCAGCTGCCCAGGGATGAGAGAAATTCAGATTACTTTAGGATGGTTTTCTCCCCACAGAACAAAGAGGGTTTGTTCTGTTCCTCTGAGCTCTCCCCCACTCCCAAATATTTGGGATTTATTTGGAATAAATCCCAAATATTCCCCCAAATCTGCTCACTTCAGCGGCTCCCATCAGCAACAAACTTCCCCTTGTAGTAAATCCACAGAATTGAATCCATTCTATTAAATCCATTCTAACAACTCCATTCTATTAAATCCACTCCACTAAATCCACTCCACTAAATCCACTCCACTAAATCCATTCTAACAAATCCATTCTATAAATCCACTGCATTAAATCCATTCTATTAAATCCACTCTACTAAATCCACTCTACTAAATCCACTATACTAAATCCACTCTACTAAATCCACTCTACTAAATCCACTCTACTAAATCCACTCTACTAAATCCACTCTACTAAATCCACTCCATTAAATCCACTCCATTAAATCCATTCTATTAAATCCATTCCATTGAAACCATTCCATTGAAACCATTCCATTGAATCCACTGCATTAAATCCAATTTTTATTAAATCCATTCCATTGAAACCATTCCATTGAATCCACTGCATTAAATCCACTCTACTAAATCCACTCTACTAAATCCACTGCATTAAATCCATTCTATTAAATCTACTCTATTAAATCTATTCTATTAAATCCATTCTATTAAATCCACTGCATTAAATCCATTCTATTAATCCCATTCTATTAAATCCACTGCATTAAATCCATTCAATTAAATCCACTGCATTAAATCCAATTTTTATTGCATCCACTCTATTAAATCCACTTTATTAAATCCACTCTATTAAATCCACTGCATTAAATCCACTGCATTAAATCCACTGCATTAAATGCATTCTATTAAATCCATTCTATTAAATCCACTGCATTAAATCCAATTTTTATTAAATCCACTGCATTAAATCCAATTTTTATTAAATCCACTGCATTAAATCCACTGCATTAAATCCACTGCATTAAATCCTTTCTATTAAATCCATTCTATTAAATCCACTGCATTAAATCCATTCTACTAAATCCACTCTACTAAATCCACTCTACTAAATCCATTCTATCAAATCTATTCTATCAAATCCATTCTATCAAATCCATTCTATTAAATCCATTCTATTAAATCCACTGCATTAAATCCACTGCATTAAATCCACTGCATTAAATCCACTGCATTAAATTCATTCCATTGAAACCACTGCATTAAATCCAATTTTTATTAAATCCATTCTATTAAATCCATTCTACTAAATCCACTGCATTAAATCCCTTCTATCAAATCCATTCTATCAAATCTATTCTATTAAATCCACTGCATTAAAACCATTCTATTAAATGTATTCTATTAAATCCACTGCATTAAATCCATTCTATTAAATCCACTCCACTAAATCCATTCTATCGAATCTATTCTATTAAATCCACTGCATCAAATCCACTCCACTAAATCCACTCCACTAAATCCACTCCACTAAATGTATTCTATTAAATCCACTGCATTAAATCCATTCTATTAAATCCATTCTATTAAATCCACTCCATTAAATCCATTCTATTAAATCCACTCCACTAAATCCATTCTATCAAATCCATTCTATCAAATCTATTCTATTAAATCCATTCTATTAAATCCACTGCATTAAATCCACTGCATTAAATCCACCTGATGGATGAATTGAATGATTAACATAGGAAAATTAAAGCCCACCCAAAGCAAAATCCCTCAAATAAAAAGGTTTTTTTCCCAACAAACCCTGACCTTTTCCATCAGACCAACCTGTTTTGCCTGAGGTAAACCCTTCCAATTCCATAGTGTGCCAGACAAGAACAACTTTCTTCTGGATATTCAGCAATTATTTTCTTAAACTGATCTTCAGCCTTTGCCAATGCCTTCAAAAGAAAGGTGAGACACAAATAAATGGGGTTTTGCCAGAATATTTCCACTTTTCCTGGGGTTTTATCTTCCTTTAGTGTGGGTCAGGGTGTCCTATTCCTTGATCAGCCTCAGGAACAGTAAATGGAATTACACACCCTTGTGATCACAGGCACAACTTCCCTTTCTTTTTAAAAAAAACCAATTTATTCTGTGAACACAGACTTGCTGTAACAAAAAGGGATTAAATGACTGAGCTCAGCTGTTTCTAAATTCAGTGTAAGACACTGAATATTATCACCAAACACACCCCCCCAAAAAGTCAACCCCCACCCAGTTCTGGTTTTGCATTTTTCAGAACTCAAAGCAATTCTGGGCTCTAGTTTAGGAGCAGAATGTTTATGTTGAAAACACCAGTGCAGAGCAGAAATAAAAATTATTGACTGTAATTTCTTGATATTTTGATGCTCATTTGAAGAAATTATCAAGAAATTTTATTTAATAACTTAATTCATCCCAAATCCTCAAGGATTTAGTCCCAAATATTCAACTGTAAAATTCCAAAATTCCCTGAACTTTCCTTCCTGCCCTCATTTTCTCAGTTTGGCAGATATAAAAAATGGATGGGAAACTGCCTGGGCTAGAAATTGGAATTAAGGCAGTATTTAAATATTAAACAAAGAAAACCAAAAATAAATAAATGATTTTGTATGTATTTTATATAAATATATATTTACAAATATACATATAAGTATTTAGATATATATTTTTATATAATATATAATACATATTATTCTATATAATATATAATGTATATATTTTATACAACACATATCATATGATATAAATAACATGATATATACAATATAATAGATAACATAATATAACATAACATAATATAATATAACATAACATAATATAACATAATATAACATAACATAATATAACATAATATAACATAACATAATATAATATAATATAATATAATATAATATAATATAATATAATATAATACAATTAGAAATTTTTAAAAAGTAAAAATAAAAATCAATTATATAAATGAAAATACAAATAAATTCATATCCTACCTCAGGGTGTCCTATTCCCAGAAGGGCACTGGCATGTCCATAGAGGAATATAACATAATTAATATTAAGAATATTCACATATGGCTGAAAAAAAAACCCAAGAGAGAGTCAAATTATAGGCACAGCACAAAAAAACCATGGTAAAAATTCTCTAAATTAATTTCTCTAAATGAATGAAGAGAAATCCAGGATGACTTTTGGGTCAGTGACTGATTGGATTGGGATGCACAGACACCAAATTTCCATCAAAATTTGCCATCAAAACCCTTTTTACCCCTTCATGAATCAAGGTCCACCTGACAATCCCAGAAAAGCCCTTTAACATCACCAAGCCCAACCAACAATGGTGTTTTTATTAAAAGACCCACAATATTTCATACAAATATTTGGTATCTTAATCTTGATTTGGAATATTTAGGAAATACAGGGGGAACATCCCCAAAATATTTGTCTCTGCAGCCACCAACCCAATAAAATCCTGATTATTTTTTGAGGGAAGGGAGGAGTGGCACGGGGTGGTGGAGGCAGAAACCCCCAAAAAAGAGAATTTTGGTGATTTTACCGAAAATCCTGAGGTGTAGAGCATGCTGAGGAGTTGGGAAAAGGCTCGCTCAGCTCCCTGGCACTGCTGCTCCAGCAGGGCCCTGCAGCCCTCCCTGGCCAGGCCCTTCACCTCCTCGGGCAGAGTGTTGAAATCCACCTGGAATTGTGCAGCCAAAGTCAGGAAAATCCAAAAGAAAAACTGAATTTTCCTCCTTTTTTAACATTTTTTTAGAATTTTTTTTAATAAATAATGATTATTGTGGCAAATGGTTTTTACACTGCACCCAAAATAGGTCCTGTGCTGTTGTTGGGTTGGTTTTTTCCACCCGCTCGTCACAATTTTCAGGGGAAACACTTGGCCCAGTGTCCCAGAGTGTCACTATAATATAATATTATTATAATAATATACTATAATAATAAAATAAATATAATAAATATAAGTAATATAATATAATATAATATAAAAGAAATCTAACCTAATCTAATAAATATAATGTAATGTAATATAATATAATATAATGTAATATAATATATCTATAATACAGTATCTATAATATCTATAGTATATATTGTCTATATATTATATATTAAAAATATATTTAATATATAAATATACATTACATCTAAAAATATTATATATAAAAATATAGTATAATAAAATACCAAAAAATATAATACAACGTAATACAGTACTATATATAATATAAATAATTAATAAAATATACAAGAAATCTAACCTAATCTAATATATATAATATAATATAATATAATATAATATAATATAATATAATATAATGTAATATAATATAATATAATATAATATAATATAATATAATATATCTATAATACAGAATCTATAATATCTATAGTATATATTATCTATATATTAAAAATATATTTAATATATACACATTACATCTAAAAATATAGTATATAAAAATATAGTATAATAAAATATCTAAAAATATAATACAATGTAATACAATACCATATAAAATATAAATTGTTAATATAATAGAAATATCTACAAATATATATATTATATTAAAATATATATTATATATAAATACATATTATACAAAAAAGAAAGTATAACATATTATAATATAATTACATTATATTATTACATAATATAATACAATATCTATAAAATATATAAAATATATATCATATAAAAATAGATGTATCTAAAAATACAATACAATGTAATATTATACAATATATAATATAATATAACATAGTATAGTATAGTATAATGTAATACAATATAATATAATATAATATAATATAATATAATACAATATAATATAATATAATATAATATAATATAATACAATATAATATATAGTTATATATAATATAATTAATATAAATAACATATATAATTATTATAAATAATATATAGTTATTATATTATCTATATTATATATTATATATAATTATACATAATAATATATAATATATTATTAATATAATAATATATGTGATATATATGATTAATGTGGATAATACCTACAAATGTACATATTTTATATAAAATATGTATTATACATATAAAAATACATCTTATAACTATAATATAACATAACAACCAGACTCAGGATTGCTCTGGGGGCAGGCAGGAGGGTGCTGAAGGCACAAATGTGAATTTCTGTCCCAAAGGCCAGGTCACCTCTCCCAGCTCACCGTGAACTCGGGCGTGTTCAGGGCTCTCAGCAGGGGCAATAAAATGGGTTTATCCCTGTCCAGCAAGGCTCCATCTCCCTCCAGCCCAAGGGATTTCACATCTGGGCTGAAATCCACCTGCAATGTTTCAAAGACAGGAAATTCCAAAGAAAACAACATTTTTCTTTTTAATTTTTTTTTTAAAAGCAAGCAAAATATTTGCTTCGGAAAAAAAAAATATTTGCTAAAATACTTCTGGTGACAGCCAAGTGGAAATTCTGCATCCTCCTGAATTGTTCCAGCACAATTTCCCTTTCCAATTTCACTCTCCAATTTCACTTCCCACTTTTTGTCCCAAACAAGGTGCATCTTTATAAAACTCTTGGATTAGATTTTTCATGGAGCTGCTAATCTCTTCAAAACCTTGTTTTTATTCTGAATTTCTCTCCAGATAGCTGCAACTTTAGCTCAAGCATCATTTTAATTCTTCTCCCATGTAAAAAAAAAAACCAAAAGCACAACCCAGACTTCTGCTTTTCTTCCCTTTTTGTATCCAAATATTTTTGGTCCAGCTGAGAATTATTCCCTCCTGCAACACTTTGTGTCCAGCTCAGCTGGAAAGTTTCACAGTCCATTATTTTATTCTGTTATTTGTTATTAAGTTATGCTAAAATTATATTTTGTTTTCATTATTGATACTTCCTGACATCTGCAGGGATTTCCAGCAGGGAGTCTGTAAATAATAAAGATTTATTTTAATTTCCTAAAACTCCTGAGTTAATGCTGCCCCATGCAGTTGTAGAACAGAATAAATTATATTATTTCAATGGTAAGGTACATGACATATAAAGCAGATTAAATTAATTAAAACAGTCCTTTCAGCACCAGCAATTAATTAGCAAAACAAAACCAGGTATTTTATAGGAAATCAGGGGTCTTAGTGCAGGTAGAACCTGCACCTTCCCCTAAATTCAGTTTTGTCCTGTGAGGTATTTAATCAAAATTGAGATTTTTTTGGTATCTATATCCCCCAATTAACAGGGATGGAAGAATTAATTATGCAAATTCCCATGATTTCCCTCAGGAATTCATTGGTGCTGAGACCAGAGGAGGAGAATTTCCCCTCAATATATGAATTTTATAGTGTTTCCAACAGCCATTCCACAAAATTGGGATATTTCCAAATGTTTCCAAACAGGGAAATAACCAATAACCAAAATCCACTGGAAAACATTTAGGCAGAAATTTGGGAAGGGTTTTTTTAATGATCCCAGACAGGTTTTACAGCAGGAGAAGAAAGAGAAACCAGAAGAAAAGGGACAGAATAAATCAGTGTAAACCAGAATAAACCACAGAATTTCTGCCTTTGATCAAAGTTAAAATTTGGAATTAACCAAGATTTTGTGCAAAACTCCTAAAAAAATGACAAATAACTTCCAATTTAAGGCTGAATTCCCATTACCTGTGGCACAGCACAGAAACTTTTATCCTCCATGGTTTTAGACTCCCTCTTCAAATCCACGTGATCCCTACAAAAAAAAACCAGGACAGGGGCACCAAGGGTTTGTAAAAGTGCTTTAAATCTCAATTTATTTTCAATACACTGTGTTTTTCATAAGTC
Organism: Argya squamiceps; assembly: GCA_037834095.1. Taxonomy (NCBI): domain Eukaryota; kingdom Metazoa; phylum Chordata; class Aves; order Passeriformes; family Leiothrichidae; genus Argya; species Argya squamiceps. The sequence continues at coordinate 113,420,091 of JBBMKD010000001.1, forward strand.
TGAGCAATTCCCTCAGCAGAGAAGAAATTTTGGGGCTGGTTCAGCTGCTTTAAAGAGGATTTTTTCCAGAGTAAATGAAAACATTCCCCCTCCTTGAAGTGAAAGGAAAAGGAAACCACTGATAATTCAGTTAAATGACCTCTCCTGTGGCAAAATTTCCATTTTCCTACTTATACTGGTACTCAAAAAAAAAAAAAAAACAATTATGGGAAAACAACAGGATTGTGCTGAAATGAATATTGAAATTTGGGGTCGTGGGTCACACTTAGATTAGGACTGGGAATAATTTTCTAAAAGCTTGGGCTCTTCTGCACCAGGAATCTGCCTTGGAAAAAAATCATCTTTAATTTTTACATGGCAATTTTCCATGTAGAATATATAAATTTATCCATTTTTACATGGGAACTTCCCTATTTCCATGTCAAAATCCTATTTTGCTGCACCCTCACGTTTGGAGCCACCCCAAACACAACCCAAAAATCTCTCAGCACCACTGGAAATAATTAATGATTTCCCCTGATAAACTCTTAATGTTCAGAGTGAAAAAATAAATATTATTCATAAAATATATACTTCTACCTGCATTAATTAAATTTTGGCCCCAACCATTCACATTCCTGTTCTACAGGAGAGTCCCTGGCCTTAAAATCAGATTGTGCTTTCAGTGAAAATTAAATTTTGATTGTTCTTTAAGGGAAAATTGGAGCCAACAAACATCTAAAGGACTCCAAGCAAAGTTCTCTCTTAATATAAAACTTAAAAAACCAGATTTCATCTTTTTTTCCTGAGCTCAGGGAGGGTCAGAGCAGTTTGAAAAATTGTTTTGGTGCCAGGAGGCCTTGGAAAGGAGATAAGAGTCAGTTACAATTATTGCTGGAACTTTGGATGTAACAACAGAAACAAAACTCCTCTGCTTTAACAGCAAATATTCAAATTATGCCTTCATTTACTAAAATTCAGCTGAGCATGGAAAATATTTGGTTTTCAAGTAATAACTGTGAAAAAAAATGGATTTTTTTGGGACTTTATGCACTGTCAGGATGTAAAAAATTACACAAAGGCATTAGCAAGCAGCAAATCCAAACTGTGTTCATCTTCCATGAAACAAGTCAAAATAATGATAAATTTGAAAAGAAAACATGTTTCTTACCTCATCTTTTCATAGTCACAACTTTTGCCTTTTGGCTTTCGTTTGTTTTGCTGACTTTGGTCTGTAGTGGGGAAAAGGATTGGAAACAAAATTTAAACAAAATCCAAATTTGCTTGTCTAAAACAGGCAAACAAAAAAAAAAAGCACTTGGAACTCACACTTGCCTCTATAAATTGTGGATCTTAAGAAGTAACAAAATCAAAACTGACACGACCAAAAAGTGTTAATACCATGAGTTTGATTTTATTTTTGTTCAATGGTATAGAGGATTAATCAAATCCTGAAGGGGAAAGGTTTAAAAGAAACAGAAGAATCTTAAAATCCTGCAAGGTATGACCTGACTCCACAAAATTGTGATTATTAGAGGGGACTCCAGGCTGAAGAAATCAATCTGTCCTATAAAGGCAGTTTGATAATATTGATAATAAAATTGGATAAAAAGTTGATAATATTATATCTACTATAATATATTATAGCATAGTATAGTATAGTATATATATTATACTGCATTATATATTATATTATATTATATTATTTATTATATAATATTATCTATTATAGTATAGTATAGTATATTATAGTATAGTACATATTGTATTATATTACATTATACATTATTTATTATACATTATCTATTATATTATAGTATAGTATAGTATAGTATATATTGTATTATATTATATTATATATTTATATTATATTATACATTCTATTATGTATATTCTATTCTATTATATATTCTATTATGTATATTATATTCTATTTTATATATTCTATTCTATTCTATTCTGATTGGGCTGGGATGCACAGACACCAAATTTCCATCAAAATTTGCCATCAAAATCCTTTTTACCTTTCATTAATCAAGGTCCATCTGATCTATATATATACATATATTTATATATATAATTTATATATATTTATATATATATATTCTTTTCTAATATATATATATTAGAAAATAAGATCATGTAATATTTTATATTAAAATTGTTTGGGATTTTTTGGTATAACTATTAATGACCAATCAGAATTTCCAAAGGGAATAACAGATCCCTGTGGAAGTCCAAGTTTCTCTGGAAAAAAAACGATGAGGATGAATTTTTCACCTCAAAACCCCCAAGTTAAAGTGAAGTTAAAGTGAAGTTCAAGCCCTGTCAATCTCAAATGTAAATAAACAGACACAGACGGCCCTGGCAACAAAATAAATCAATGAGGAAACACTGGATGACCAAAAAAAGGGAGGATTTATTCACTTTTAACTCTCCAATTTCACACCAAATTTATTAAACCACTTCCAAACTCCAGAGATCCCACCCTGCCCTGGAACAGTGGGAACTGAGGGAACAATTCCTGAGCTACAAGGAAGGAGGAAATGTGGTTTTAATGCTTTATTGTGATGGGCAAAGCCAGGAATTCCTGCCATTAACTGCAAAATCATCTGGGTTTTTTTGTTTTGTTTTTTTTTTTCTTGGACACACCCACAGGAGAAAAAAAAATCCAGCATCTGGGATTGAAACTTTTGGGTAAGTGAATTATTATTGTCAGGCTGAACTACCAGAAAATCAGATTTGAGAACAGGAGGAGGAGTTCTTAATGTGATATATGAAATTTTAGCAATTATCGTGCTTAAAAATGATAATTAAGAGTATTTTAAACACAAAATACTGGAAGAATGTGGAAAAATCCAGATGCAGCCCTGGGTGCTGTCCTTGCAGGCAGGGGAGGTGTCCCAGGAACATTCCTCAGCTAAATCCTGCCCAGGGGCACTTCAAGCCTTGGTGCCAGGAGCAATTGCTCATCATCAAAAACTCCTTAATGAGCTGAAATTGAAATGAGTCAGCACCAAAAAATCACTAAGACTGAACATGTTCAGAGTTATTTGAGGCACCACTCCTTGGGTGGATGGCTGCTGGAACTCGTGGGAACTCCAAAGCTACAGGACAAACCACCACAAATTCCTCTAAACTGAGAGACTGAAATGCTGGAAAACAAGAATCCTTCTGAAAGCCTGGAAACACCTCCAGCAGATCATCCTTTAACCACCCAAAGGCTGAGATATTTCACTTTTCCTTCAATTTATGAGCTGCTTTCCTTTACAGAACCAATCTAACTCAACAAAATCTTAGTGAAGAGCAAAGAAACCACCTCAGTATCAAAGGAAGAAATCAAATCAGCATTGTTTTTCCACTGAGTGATCCCATTTCAAAAGCCATTCAACAAAAATTACTGCAGCAACAATTCCCACAGAAACGACTCCTCCCCCCCACAACACCCAACTTCAAAATGCTGCTTCCAAATGAAACTAAAAAAAAAGCTTCTAAATAAAGGTTAACCAGCAAATCCAGTTGATTTACAGTTAAAAGACTTCAGGAAATGTATTAATCCCATAGAAAACATCATTTACTTACCCCACAAACATTTAAAAATATTAGGAGTAGAATCACTTTTCCTAGAACTTTCCATCAGGAGTGACCAAAGGTATTTAAAAATATACATAAGCTCAAAGAAGCAGTACATGAAGACCAAAAATAGGAAGTAGCAGGAAAAATAAATCAAAAAGGCCAATAATTTTACAAGGATATAATGTGGCATTAAGTTCTTTGCCATTAAAACTCCTGCAAGTTCAGAGAACAAAGGCAACAAAAAAAAATGAAAAGGCTCTTCCTCCTCCCCACCCACAGCAAACTGGGGCCAGCCAGTCATTGGGAGCCTCCTCCTCCTCCCTTCAAATCAAATATTTTGTTCTAGAAAAAGAGGGGGGAGGAGGAAGGGAGAAGAGAAAGTGAAAATAAAGTGTTGGAAATAAAAAAGAAACGTGGGATGAACCTGAAGAGTCAAAATTACCGCGCTCGACGCGGTTCGGGCTCTTTGGCCAACAAGTGGCAGATCTCTTCCAACATTACCATTATCCCCTTTCCTTCTTTAAATTCCTCCAAAAATCAGCCCCCCTGCCCCTTCTCCAGCCCTTCTCTGTGCCCTCCCCACCCTCCCAGGGAAGGATTTTTAATTCCCTGCCTAATTTCATCCTCCATCGTTCCGTGTCGACACGGAGAAGGGAAATTCTCCCTCCGCTGAAGCTGCTGGATCAGAGCTCAGAGCCCAATTTGCCAAGGAGATAAAACAATGTCAGACTTGCCAAGGAGATAAAACAATGTCAGAGGGACACAGAGGGTGCTGAGCACAGCTGGGAGCTGGGAGGGAGCAGATAAATGAGGATTACAAGGGGGGTTGGGGCAAAATTACACAGCACACGGCCAAAGAGGAGCTCAAGGAAAGGGAACTCCAAATCTTGGGGGCTCTCAGTGAATAAAACCCCAGAGAACCCTACAAATGAGCCTCCAGGGCCATGAAATGGCCTCCAGGAAGAGGTGGGTGCATGGAAAAGAATTCCAGAAGTGGTGTTGAGGTCTCTGGGTGTGTTCAGCACTGAGGATGAGGAGTGGCTGCTTTGGAATCCTTCAGCCTGGGTTAGAGTTTGGTTCTGGCTGGTTTCAGCATCACCTCCCTCAGCTCAATATTCCCTGTGTCCTGTCCCTCCATCCCTTGTCCCCAGTCCCTCTCCAGCTCTCCTGGAGCCCCTTTAGGCCCTGGAAGGGAATTTAAGGTCTCCCTGGAGCCTTCTCTTCTCAAGGCTAAAAAAATAATCATTATTAAACTATTGTATGAACAAACAATGCACTAAAGTATCAGTTACAACCACTTAAATTGTGTAATGATTGATTAAAATCCCTTTCTCTCATCATTATCTCAACCAGGATTTCTTTTACCTCTACCAACATCTTGGGTTTGCCATCCTTCATCCTGAGGGACAAAGTCACCAAAAGGATCAATTCCACTCCAAGAAAGCCTTGGGCATAAAAATCTGTCACTAAACCTGGCTCCAGTCCCAGCCCCACTCCTCCTGGAGAAGGGATTTAAAAAACCAAGAGTTCCTCACCCTCCCAGAGAACAATTCCTGCCCACCAAATCCTCCTCTGGAGCCATTCCCTGGGTCCTGTCCCTCCATCCCCTTGCTCCAAATCCCTTTCCACCTCTCCTGGAGTCCCTTTAGGCCCTGGAAGGGGATTTAACCTCTTCCCAAAACCTTTTCCAGGCTGAACAACCCCAGCTCTCCCAGCCTTTCCTCACAGAACAAGAAACTCTTCCTTCTTTTCTCCACCACCACTTGACATCTTTCCAACAAAAACAATTTCCCCCGAGATCTTCCCCACATTTCCCACCTCCCAAAAAATCCTTCAGTCCTTCCAGAGGTTCCCAAAGCTCCCAAGATCAGATCACCCTTCCTAATGCTCATTTATAAATTATTTTTTTTCTAAAACAGCTTCAGTGGTCTCCTAAAATTTGATTTTCAAGTGCTCTGTGCTTTGCCATCTCCTCAGGTATTTCAACATGTCAGGAACAGGCACCAAAGTGAGAGCAGGTGGTAAAAACCCCCAGGAAAATTTAGGGAAGGATTTCCTAAAAACCCTCAGGAAAATTTAGGGAAGAATTTCCTAAAAACCACCAGGAAAGCATTTTCCTAAAACCCCCCAGGAAAGGGTTTCCTAAAAAACCCCCCAGGAAAGGATCTCCTAAAAAACTCCCAGGAAAGGATTTCCTAAAAAAACCCATGAAAATTTAGGGAAGGATTTCCTAAAAAACCCCAGGGAAATTTAGGAAAGGATTTCCTAAAAACCCCCAAGAAAATTCAGAAAAAGATTTCCTTAAAACCCCCAGGAAAATTCAGGAAAGGATTTCCTAAAAACCCTCAGGAAAATTCAGGGAAGAATTTCCTAAAAACCACCAGGTAAATTTAGGGAAGGATTTCCTAAAACCCCCAGGAAAATTTAGGGAAGGATTTCCTGAAATCCCTCAGGAAAGGATTTTCCTAAAAACCCCCAGGAAAATTTAGGGAAGGATTTCCTAAAAACACCCAGGAAAACCTAGGGAAGGATTTCCCTCTGAAGCTCAGAACTGCCTGAACTTCAGTTTCAGTGCAATAAAAGTAACTCAGGCTCTGGGGGAGTATTAGGGGCTGGGAGTTCTCTCTATAAAACTGATTTATCCATTAAAAAAATAATCAAATTATTTATCCATTAAAAAAAATAATCAAATGATTTATCCATTTAAAAAATAATCAAACATGAACATGGAATCACACACCTCTGGAAGTGCAGCTAAAAATCCACTCTGCCAAATATTTTGTGACCTTTTCCCTCTTTGCCTGCAGAATTGTTTTCTGATGGAGCTTTAATTAACCACAAATTAATTGTAAATATTGAAAACACAGATTCCTCTTTGATTTAGATCCTGGCATTTCCAGCCTGTGACTCAGATTTTACTCTTTAATTCCACTTTCAATCCTGAATTCAGTCAAGGAGCTTCAAATGACAAAAGCCTTGAGGAATTAAGGCAAGAAATGCAGAAGTGTCCAAGGAGGAAGTCAAAGATGATTGCCTAAGGATGTAGAAATGGCAGGAAATGCACTTCTGGTAATTAATTATGGCAGCAGCAGAGAAGTGGCTGAAACTTCATAAAAAACAAAAAACAAACTCACTTGGAGGCTGCTCCAGCGTGGAAACTTTGCCTTCTGCTCTCTGGGGCTCAGTCACCTGATGGCAAAAATATCAGATTACAAAACTCAAACCCACATCCCTCACTGGATGTAAACAAAGCAAAAAAAAAAAACCCCAAAAAATCCAAAACCAAACCCCTCAGCAATGAAAATGTGCTGCCTTAATCAAGAGGCAGAGAAGAATAATTTCATTAATCAAAGTGCTTTTGTAATGGTTTCCCCTCCCCAGCCTGTCACAATTCAGATTTATCTCCAAATCTGACAAGAGAAACATTTCCCACAGAAATATTCACCCTGAGGGAAGCCAAACTTACAGAAAACACGGGAGAAAAACACGACAAAACCCCTGAGCACTTCTGGGACCTTCCCCAGGCTGTTTTTCTGTGCCAACAAACCCCAAAATTTCCATTTCCTGCCCTCCTGCTCTGGTTTCGTTTTCCCAGGGCCACGTCACTGCCCAGGGCCCTCCCCCTGCCCCGAGAGCACAAACAGCCCTGAACTGGCCTGGACTCCTGAAATTCAATTTATTTCTCAGCACCTGCTGCATTTGGCAGCTTTTTTATAGTGCAGATCATGGGCTAAAGGATAATATATAAATAGAAATTGTGGCATTATAAGGTAGGGGGTTTTTATGTACAAAATATGTATTTTTGTATTTCTAATATATATAAAATATAGGTTTGTATAATATGTAAATATATTATATCACTATAATAATTCAGATATATTCATATGTATATAATATGAATATATGAACATATATAATGTATAATAAATATTACATATTATACATATTATGCTATATATAATGCATATTATAGGTATGATATATAATATATGCAATATATATTATATATAATACATATAATATATAAGCTTTATATATTATATAAAGTATTATAATATATAAGTATTATATAAAATATATATTTTATATAATAAAATTTATTTATTTAAAAATAATAAAGTATCATATATATTATATTGTATGTATAATATAATATATACAATATATATGGTATATAATATGCATATAATATATATCTGAATATATTATGTTATATATAATATATAATTATTTATTATTATATATAATGTATTACATCAGAATATATATCATATATATTAATATACATAATATTTAATATATATCACTATATCATCACTATGATATATTTAAATATATATTATACAGTGTAATATATATGATATGTTATATAATATATTATTTTATATATTATACATTATATTGCATTGAGGAATGCAGAATATATTTCAATATATATTGAATACAATATATTACATATAGTATATATATTATACATAACATATTATTATATATTACAGATTATATATATGCTTTTTTATATATAATACACAAGTTATCATTTGCTATCTTACAATAACACCAGCAAAGACAATAAAAATGGCACAAATCTCTCTTTAAATTCAGAATTGCTTATGATGCATTTAAAATTAAAAATACTACAAATAAAAAAAAAAATTAAAAATAAAACAATGACAGTGGCCATCTCCTCCTCCACCTCCTACCCCCTTAAATCCCAATTTCTGAGGTGGGTTTGGAAGGAAATACCCCAGGAAAATACAGAATTTCTGAAGGAATTCCAGGCAATGGAATGCCTGAGGTCTGGAAGAAAATATCCAGGAAAATATAGAATTTATCTGCAGGAAGTCCAGGATTCCAGGCAGTGGAATTCCCAGGGTTTGGAAGGAAATATCCAGAAAAATACAGAATTTAGCTGAAGGAATTCCAGAAGGAAATATCCCAGAAAAATATAGAATTTATCTGGAGGAATTCCAGGATTCCAGGCACTGGAATTCCTGGGGTTTGGAAGGAAATATCCCAGGAAAAATACAGAATTTTTGAAGGAATGCCAGGATTCCAGGCACTGGAATTCCTGAGGTTTGGAAGGAAATATCCCAGGAAACTACAGAACTTCTGAAGGAATTCCAGGCAGTGGAATGCCTGAGGTCTGGAAGGAAATATCCCAGGAAAAAGCAGAATTTATCTGAAGGAATTCCAGGATTCCAGGCAGTGGAATTCCTGGGGTTTGGAAGGAAATACCCCAGAAAAACACAGAAATTATCTGCAGGAATTCCAGGATTCCAGGCAGTGGAATTCCCAGGGTTTGGAAGGAAATATCCCAGGAAAATACAGAATTTCTGAAGGAATTCCAGGCACTGGAATGCCTGAGGTTTGGAAGGAAATATCCCAGGAAAATACAGAATTTAGCTGAAGGAATTCCAGAAGGAAATACCCCAGAAAAATACAGAATTCAGCTGAAGGAATTCCAGGATTCCAGGCACTGGAATTCCTGAGGTTTGGAAGAAAATATCCCAGGAAAATACAGAATTTCTGAAGGAATTCCAGGATTCCAGGCACTGGAATTCCTGGTATTTGAAGGAAATATCCCAGGAAAATACAGAATTTAGCTGAAGGAATTCCAGAAGGAAATACCCCAGAAAAATAAAGAATTCAGCTGAAGGAATTCCAGGATTCCAGGCACTGGAATTCCTGAGGTTTGGAAGAAAATATCCAGGAAAATATAGAATTTCTCTGCAGGAAGTCCAGGATTCCAGGCACTGGAATTCCTGAGGTTTGGAAGGAAATACCCCAGGAAAATACAGAATTCCTGAAGGAATTCCAGGATTCCAGGCCCTGGAGTTCCTGCAGTCCCAGCTGTACCTTGGCCTGGTGGCTTTGGGCACCATGGGGATGTCTGGCCTCAGCCTGAGGTTTTTTCCTCTCCTTTTCTGCTCCTTTCTGCTCTGGGGAGGTTCTTGAAGGGGATTTTGGAGAAGTGCAGCCTCTGGTGTGGGAAAAGAGAGAAGAATCCCTGAGCTTTTCTCCATATTTTATATGTATATGACAAGAAAATACAGATTAATTCAAATTAAAGAGAGAATCCTTGTGCTTTTCTTCAGATTTTACATGTATATGACAAGAAAAATACAGATTAATTCAAATTAAAGAGAGAATTCTCCATATTTTACACATATGTGAGGTGAAAATACAGATTAATCCAAATTAAAGAGAGAATCCCTGTGTTTTTCTCCAGATTTTACATGTATGTGACACAAAAATACAGATTAATTCAAATTAAAGAGAGAATTCTCCATATTTAACACGTATAGGACATGAAGAAACAGATTAATACAAATTAAAGAGAGAATTCTCCATATTTTACACATATGTGAGGTGAAAATACAGATTAATCCAAATTAAAGAGAGAA
>JBBMKD010000001.1:113440197-113463723 GCA_037834095.1 Argya squamiceps
AGACCTTGTAGAGAAGGAGATATGGCTCCATTTTTCAGGTTTTTTTAGCTTGAAGTGCTGCAAAATTCAGAATTTGTGAGACTTTAATGTAGATAAGAATTAATAAATTCTTCTGAGTCTGAACACCAAATTCCGTGTCCAGCATTTAATCCTGACTCTGGCAAAAAAATAAAGATAAAAGCAACACAAAGGGATTTATATTTTGATTTTTGCCCTGATTTCTGGCCCATACTCACACTCAGCAAAAAGCATTGCCAGTTTGACCCGGCCACACTCCCCCAGCTGCTCCAGGTCCTGCAGGATGTCGGAACCCCCCACGCACCTGACCCAGTCCAGGGCCTCTGCAAGGTGGAAAAAACCCTGTTCCAATTGGGAAAAATAAATAGAAAATCAAGGAAAAAAAAATCATTGATGCACAAAGGGAAGTGTTGGAGCCCTTCCCCTCTGCTTTTGGGTAGGGTTGAGTTGGTTTTTGTCACAGGGAATAAATAGAAATATCTGGAGATGTTGGAGAATTAAACCAGATTGGCAACAGGAAGAATTCAAATGGTGGAATTTGATTTAAAAACTTCTGAAATTATTGGAAAATATGTAATATATAATATACTTTACACAATACATAATATAATACATAATACACATCATATATCATATCATATATAATACATAATGTGCAATATACAATATAATATATATAATATGCAATATGTAATATATGATACATCATATATATCATATATCAAATATAATACAATATATATCAATATAATACATAATATATATTTTGCATATTTTATACATAAATATATAAATATTTATATAAAGCCCCTCAAATTTGATTCAGAAATTTCCTCATGACTGAAATTATTAAAAATATCTACATATAAACGCCCTTTAAAATTGATTTAGAAACTTCCTTGTGATGACTGAAGTTATTTTTTTAAAAAAAATAACATAAACCCTCTAAAATTTGACTCAAGAAACTTGTGATGATTGAAATTATTTTTTAAAAATAATATAAACTGCCTCAAATTTGATTCAGAAACTTCCTTGTGATGACTGATATTAATATATATATATATATATATAAAATGCCTCAAATTTGATTCAGAAACTTTCTGGTGATAACTGAAATAATTTAAATATCTATATATAAACCCCCTTTAAATTTGATTTAGAAACTTCCTTGTGATGACTGAAAATATTTTAAAAAACATTAAATTTTCTAAAATTTGATTTAGAAACTTCCTCATGATGACTGAAATTGTTAAAAAAAATATATATAAACCCCCTTTAAATTTGATTCAGAAACTTCCTTGTGACGACTGAAATTATTAAAAATATCTATATATAAACCCCCTAAAATGTGATTCAGAAACTTCCTAGTGATGAGTGAAATTACTAAAAGCAATTAATGATTATAAATAATATAAATAAATAAATTACAAAGAATATAAAATAACAATAAATAAATAAATAATATAAATATAAATAATTCTAAAATTTGACTCGAAATTTCCTTGTGATCACTGAAATTATTTAAAATATCTATGTATAAACCCCATTTAAATTTGATTCAGAAACTTCCTGTTGATGAAATAATTAAAAAAAAATATAAACCCTCTAAAATTTGATTTAGAAACTTCCTGGTTATGACTGACATTCATATATATATTTATATATTGTTTAAATATATTATTCATATTATTATTCATATATTATTATTCACATTATTCATATATTATTTAAAATATCTATACATAAACCCCCTTTAAATTTGATTTAGAAACTTCCTTGTGATGAAATCATTTAAAAAAAATATTAACCCTCTAAAATGTGATTCAGAAACCTCCTAGTGATGAGTGAAATTACTAAAAGTAATTAATTATTATAAATAATAATTATAATTAATAATAATTCTGAAATTTGATTCAGAAACTTCCTCATGATGACAGAAATTATTTTAAAAAATATATAACTCCTTTTAAATGTGATTCAGAAACTTCCTTCTTATTACTGAAATTATTAAAAATATCTATATATAAACCCCCTAAAATGTGTTTCAGAAACTTCCTAGTGATAAGTGAAATTACTAAAAGCAATTCATGATTATAAATAATAATTATAATTAATAATAATTCTGAAATTTGATTCAGAAACTTCCTCACGATGACTGAAATTCTTTAAAAAATAATATAACCCCTCTAAAATTTGATTCAGGACCTTCCTTCTGATGACTGAAATTAATCTAAAAATACACATAGACAACCCCCTCAAATTTGATTTAGAAACTTCCTTGTGATGAAATTATTGAAAAAAATTATATAAACTCTCTAAAATTTGATTTAGAAAATTCCTGGTGATGACTGATATTAATATATATCTCTCTATATCTATATATATCTATATATATATAAACCCTCTCAAATTTGACTTAGAAAACTCCTTATAATGACTAAAAATATTTAAAAAAACATGACATTTTCTAAAATTTGATTCAGAAACTTCCTCATGATGACTGAAATTATTAAAAATATCTATATATAAACCCCCTAAAATGTGATTCAGAAACTTCCTAGTGATGACTGAAATTATTAAAAATACTTAATGATTATAAATAATAATTATAATTAATAATAATTCTAAAATTTGACTCAAATTTCCTTGTGATCACTGAAATGATTTAAAATATCTATACATAAACCCCCTTTAAATTTGATTCAGAAACTTTCTGGTGATGAAATCATTTCAAAAAAATATATAAACCCTATAAAGTGTGATTCAGAAACCTTCTAGTGATGACTGAAATTACTAAAAGTAATTAATGAATACAAATAATAATTATAATTAATAATAATTCTAAAATTTGACTCAAATTTCCTTCTGATGACTGAAATTATTTTAAAAATATATAGACACCCCCTCAAATTTGATTTAGAAACTTCCTTGTGATGAAATTATTGAAAAAAATTATATAAACCCTCTAAAATTTGATTTAGAAAATTCCTGGTGATGACTGACATTAATATATATATATATATATATATACACATATATATATATATAAAAACCCCCTCAAATTTGACTTAGAAAACTCCTTATGATGACTGAAAATATTTTAAAAAACATGAAATTTTCTAAAATTTGTTTCAGAAACTTCCTCATGATGACTAAAATTATTTTAAAATATATATAACTCTCTTTAAATGTGATTCAGAAACTTCCTTCTGATGACTGAAATTATTAAAAAAATATAAAACCTCAAAAATTTGACTCAGAAACTTCCTTCTGATGACTGAAATTATTTTAAAAAAATAACACAAACCCTCTAAAATTTGATTCCCAAACTTCTTCTTATGGCTGTTGGAAAATAATCTTTAAAAAATGCCATGACTAAGAAGAATATCCCCAAAAATAACCAAGTGTGGAACCCCCAGTTGTGTTTATTCTGCTTTTCATGTTGATTTTTAAATCCATTGTTTTATTTCAGCTTTGGCTTTTATCACACAGCAAACCCCAAACAGCATCAAGGAAAAAAAAGGGATTAAACCCAGGGAAATTCAGCATCTTTCCAACCCAAAATTTCCAATTAATGAGTTCAGTTCTGGCAGAAATTGGATTTTTATCAATAAAAAGATGGAGGAGGAGATTTCCCATCCCCACTCTGCCTCCAGGCTGAGGAGTTCCCAAACAATCCCAAAAAAACTCACATTTTCTATGCCACTGCCAATCCTCAGGATGCCACTGATGAAATTTGGGATGTTCTGGAACAAGGAGAAAAACAAAAATTAAAAAATCAATTTATTGATTTATTGATATCAATTTATTGAGGTGTGAGAATGTGAATTTCTGCCTGCTCAGGTTCAGCTCAGGGACATTTCCTGTTCTGCTGGAATTCACCATCCCTGGGGCTGCAGAATTCCAGATTTGGGTTGAGAAATCAAAGTTGGGATGGGAGGAGGGAATTCCTGGATGGAAATTTTCCTGCTGAGGAAATTCAGCCCCTCTTGAGCATTGTGGAATTCTCTAAATACCAAAAAAAACCACCTGAGACATCCCAAAATCTGCTCCTCCAAATCCATTTTTCACTCCTGGATGTACAACCCAACAAAAACCTCAAAAAGAAATTAATTAAGAAATGTGTTATACCTAAATTAAAAAAAAACCAACCAAAATATGTAGCTTGGGGTTGAAATAAGATATGTTTTATTGCCTAAATTTAAAATAAACCCCACAACAAATCCCTTCAGGTGCTGAGAATATTCCTCACATCCTCCTCTCCTCTGTTCTAAGTCAGCAACAATTTTTGGGACAATTTTTACTTTAAATTTAAAACAAATTTAAAGTAACTTTTGTTAAATGAGGAGGAAAAAACCAAATAATTTAAGTCATTCATTCATCCACCAACTTTATTTCTGACTGCAAATATTTCCAAAATCACCCCAAGTGGAATAAAGCCTAGGCCACAATTCCTTGTCTGAAAATTATCAAATTAACTCAATTACCAAATAATTAAAATAATAATAATTATTATTTATTACTATATAAGTATATAGTAATAAAAATTACAATAATTTAATTATATAATAAAATAATTATTATTATATAATAAATAATTATAATAATTTAATTATATAATAATAAAATAATTCATAATGTCTTGACTCCAAAGGAAATAACCTAATAAATAACCTGTCTTGCCAAAGGAAATAACCTAATTTAGCAGAAAATCCCAAGATGTTTAAAGGGACAGATTTAATGAAACATCTATTTGAGAATTGTGAGAAATTTTTAAAATGCAGGACTTACAACAACCCTTTTAATTAAATCAGCAAGGTCTTCCAAAACATTGCACACAAAAATTGTGTTTGTGCTCCAGCCCAGGAACAGCACACTGGGGGAAAAGAAAAGAAATTATTATTATTATTTAGATAAATACCAAGGTGTTACAGGGTGTTAACTATGGATATTTAGGGGGATTAGAATAAAGGAAGGGAATTTTATTAAAAAATCATATCAAGCCCTTCAGAGGAGGAAGGAGGAAAATAGGAATAATAATTTAGAAAAGAAAAGAAGAAAAGGTGGGGTTGGTTTTGGAATGCCAGAATTGACATAAATCCTGAAATACCCCCCAAACTTCAGGGTCCCAAAATCCCAAAGACTCCAAACTTCAGGGTCCCAAAATCCCAAAGATTCCAAACTTCAGGGTCCCAAAATCCCAAAGATTCCAAAATTCACATTCCCAAAGATCCCAAACTTCAGAGTCCCAAAAATTCCAAACTCCAGAGTCCCAAAAAGGATTCCAAACTTCAGTGTCCCAAAATCCCAAAGATTCCAACCTTCAGAACCCCAAAGATTCCAAACTTCACATTCCCAAAGATTCAAAACTTCAGAGTCCCCAAAATTCCAAAACATTCCAAACTTCAGATTCCCAAAGATCCCAAACTTCAGAGTCCCAAAAAAGATCCCAAACTTCAGATTCCTAAAAATTCCAAACTCAGAGCCCCCAAAAAGATTCCAACCTTCAGATTCCCAAAGATCCCAAACTTCAGAATCCCAAAAAAGATCCCAACCTTCAGCTTCCCAGAATCCCAAAATTTCCAAACTTCAGAGCCCCAAAAAAGATTCCAAACTTCAGAGTCCTGAAATCCCAAAGATTCCAAACTTCAGCTTCCCAAAATCCCAAAGATTCAAAACTTCAGCTTCCCAGAATCCCAAAAATTCCAAACTTCAGAGTCCCAAAAATTCCAAACTTCAGAGTCCCAAAAAGGATTCCAAACTTCAGAGTCCCAAAGATCCCAAACTCCAGAGTCCCAAAAAGGATTCCAAACTTCTTTGTCCCAAAATCCCAAAGATCCCAAACTTCAGAATCCCAAAGATCCCAAACTTCAGAGTCCCAAAGATTCCAAACTTCAGAGTCCCAAAGATTCCAAACTCCAGTCCCAAAAAGGATTCCAAACTCCAGAGTCCCAAAATCCCAAAGATTCCAAATTTCAGAGTCCCCAAAATCTCAAAGACTCCAAACTTCAGATTCCCAGAATCCCAAAGATTCCAAACTTCAGATTCCTAAAAATTCCAAACTTCAGAGTCCCAAAAAGGATTCCAACTTCACAGTCCCAAAAAAGATTCCAAACTTCAGAATCCCAAAAACTCCAACCTTCAGCTTCCCAAAATCCCAAAGATTCCAAACTTCAGAGTCCCAAAGAAGATTCCAAACTCCAGAGTCCCAAAATCTCAAAGATTCCAAACTTCAGAGTCCCAGAATCTTAAAGATCCCAAACTTCAGATTCCCTAAAAAGATCTCAAACTTCAGATTCCTAAAAATTCCAAACTTCAGTCCCAAAGATTCCAACCTTCAGCTTCCCAAAGATTCCCAAAGATCCCAAACTTCAGAGTCCCAAAGATTCCAAACTTCAGGTTCCCAAAATCCCAAAGATCCCAAAATTCAGGTTCCCAGAATCCCAAAGATTCCAAACTTCAGAGTCCCAAAAATTCCAAACTTCAGAATCCCAAAAATTCCAAAGATCCCAAACTTCAGATTCCCAAAAAAGATCCCAAAATTCAGCTTCCCAGAATCCCAAAGATTCCAAACATCAGAATCGCAAAAATTCCAAACTTCAGAATCCCCAAAAATTCCAAACTTCAGAATCCAAGAATCCCAAAGATCCCAAACTTCAGAGTCCCAAAATCCCAAAGATTCAAAACTTCAGAGTCCCCAGAATTCCAAACTTCAGAATCCCAAAAAGGATCCCAAACTTCAGAAACTCAAGCCTTAATTTTTCGGG
The DNA here is from genome assembly GCA_037834095.1 of Argya squamiceps. Lineage (NCBI taxonomy): Eukaryota > Metazoa > Chordata > Aves > Passeriformes > Leiothrichidae > Argya > Argya squamiceps. The sequence goes on from JBBMKD010000001.1 coordinate 113,446,983, forward strand.
TTGTTATTTTTTCCCCTGTGGATTCAAGAACTCCTGACCTCAACCAACTCCCAACATTTCTGCCCCAGTTTTGAGCCCTCCTGGAAGCAGCCAAGAATTTTCACGGGGAAAAAAGAAAAATTTGGGAAGATTTGGGAGGAAAATGTGGATTCTCACCAATAATCTGCCACAAAGGAAGTGCTTTCCTTGGCAAAGAGCAGAGACCAAAAGATCCTGATTTTGATCACGTTGCAATATTCCTTTAATTTCTCCACGGGCTGACTGCACCACACCTCACAGGGATCAACTCCTGCCAGGGGAAAAAAATGGGAATTATAGTGAAAAATTCAAGTATTCCAGTGTGTCAATAAATACTGAAATCAATTATTGGTTCTGGCATTCCAAAGTGCCAATAAATATTGAAATCAATCATTATTTCAAGCATTTTAAAGTGCAAATAAATATTGAAATCAGGGATTATTCCAGGCATTCCAAAGTGCCAATAAATACTAAAATCAATCATTATTTCAGGCATGCCAATAAATATCAAAATCAATCATTGTTTCAGGCATTCCAAAGTGCCAATAAATAACAAAATCAATCATTGATATTAATATTTATTGGCACTTTGGAATGCCTGGAATCAATCATTATTTCATCATTTTAAAGTGCAAATAAATACTGAAATCAAGGATTATTCCAGGCATTCCAAAGTGACGGTAAATATTAAAATCAATCATTATTTCAGGCATTCCAAAGAACCAGTAAACATTAAAAAAATCAATCATTATTTCAGGTATTTTAAAGTGTAAATAAATATCAAAACCAATCATTATTTCAGGCATTCCAAAGTGCCAATAAATACTAAAATCAATCATTGTTTCAGGCTTTCCAATAAATAGTGAAATCAATCATTATTTCAGGCATGCCAATAAATATTGAAATCAATCATTGTCTCAAAGTGCCAATAAATATCAAAATCAATCATTGATTTTAATATTTATTGGCACTTCGGAATGCCTGACACAATCATTATTTCAGCATTTTAAAGTGTAAATAAGTATTAAAATCAACCATTGTTTCAGGCATTCCAGTGTGCCAATAAACATTGAAATCAATCATTATTTCAAGCATTTTAAAGTGCAAATAAACATTGAAAAAAAGGATTATTTCAGGCTTTCCAAAGTGCCAATAAGCATTAAAATCAATCATTATTTCAGGCATGCCAATAAGTATTGAAATCAATCACTGATTTTAATATTTATTAGCACTTTGGAATGCCTGAAACAATCATTATTTCATCATTTTAAAGTGCAAATGAATATTGAAATTCAGTATTATTCCAGGCATGCCAAAGTGCCAATAAATATCAAAATCAATCATTATTTCAGGTATTTTAAAGTACCAATAAATATCAAAATCAATCATTATTTCAGGTATTTTAAAGTACCAATAAACATTAAAATCAATCATTATTTAAGGCATGCCAATAAATATTGAAATCAAGGATTATTTCAGGCATTCCAAATCCACAAACATCCCACAAAAGTCTCACAAAAATCCCACAAAAAATCTCAAAAAACCTCACAAAAACCCACAAAAATCCCACAAAAATCCCACAAAAATCCCACAAACATCTCACAAAAAATCTCACAAAAAATCTCAAAAATCCACAAAAAAATCCCACAAAAATCTCACAAAATCCCACAAAAACCTCACAAAAAATCCCACAAAAATCTCAAAAAATCCCACCAAAAAATCCCACAAAAAACCCACAAAAATCCCACAAAAATCCCACAAACAAGTCCACAAAAATCTCACAAAAATCCCACCAAAATCTCACCAAAATCCCACAAAAAAGTCCACAAAAATCCCTTTTCATTTCCATATTTATCTGTTCATTCCCACAAATTAAGGGATTGTGGAGAAAACACAATTTGGAATTTGAACCACCTGCTTTTCTGCAACTGGGAATTTTTTTCTTTATTAATTTACTGCAAAACTTTCCCTGCACAAAACAAAAAAAATAATTTAAAATTCAACTGGAAGTTGTCTTTAGAGCTAAAACCACCAGCCTTGAATCTTCCATAAATGCCTGCATTTATGGAAATATTACTGAATATTTAAATTATATCAGGAGAAACAGATGAGAATTGTTCCAGGGTAACAGAATATAACAATGCTTGTGTTCAGAAATAATAATGAGTTCATTTTCAGGCCAAAATAAGGAAAAATAAAATCAAATAACAAGCCAAAGGGCCAAGAAATTGAAGAATATTGGTTCAATTTCCATACCTGTTTTAGGATTAGGCAGCACTGGCCGGCCAAAGGTTCCACATCCCTAAAGATAAACAGATTATTTATATATTTATATGTAAATATTTATAGATTTTTATCATTTATTACATTGCAAAGCCAAAAAGCAAACAAAGAAACCCAAGGCAGGAACAAGGAAAGCATTTTGTTTCCTGAAAAAAACCCAATATTTACCTGCATACTCACTAAAAATTAAGTGTAATTTTTAATTAAAAAAATGTCCATAGATTGGTCATGAATGGACAGGAAAAGCTTTACTTTATTTTATTTTATTTTATTTTATTTCTTTTCAATCCCACTAGAAGAGGATTCTGGGAATTAATAATTCAAAAATCAGGCAGCAAAATCATGTTCAAGAGGACCTGACAACTTAAAGGTTTAAGAAGATAAACCAGATTTTTTCAAAAGAATATTTAAATTAATAATTATTTAAAGAAGATATTAAATAATTATATAAAGAATGTATTAATTTTTGAAAGAAAAAATTAAATTAATAATTGCTTAAATCATTAAAAATAATAATTACATTTTGGCAGTGAATGTGTATTTAAATAAAACCATCTACAGCAATATAGAAGGAGTTGATTTAATATTTCCTGTGACGTTTAAGGGGTTTATACCCCATCTGAGCACCTCAAGCTGAAGAAAAAATTATTTATTCTGATTTATAGATCCCTACAAAGTCAATTATTTTATCATACATGACAAAAGTGTGATTTAATAAACACTCTATCTCACAGGAAATGCTGCATTATCACTTCAGAGAAATGCAGAAATTATAAAATTCATGTGTTTAACAGGCCAGGATATACCATAACAAAGAGATGGAAAAAAATAAACTGTGATTTAAAAATCAGCTCATCTTGAAACTGACAACTGACAACTCATAAAAAAGCTTTGTTTTGGCACCAAAAAAAACCTCCTCACTGATATAAATAAATCCTGAATGAAATCCCAGCTCTACTGGTACCAGTCCCTTGGAAAGGCAGAGCTTTACCAAGGAGAAATTCAATTTATTTGTGCTTTGAAATCCTGCCCAGGGAGGACAAAAGGTCACATTTATCAGTGCTGGTGTCAAATATAACTCCTGATGAGCTCTGCAAGCAGCACAGAGGTGGAAATCTGGGATTTCTGAGATTCCTCAAAGCACAGCAAGAAGGGGGGAAAATAAGAGGCAAGGAAAGTATTGCTGGAAGTGTGGAAGCAGAAAAGTGCTGCAGAAAAAGTGACTGAGAGGGAAAATTCATCAGGAACTGGAGGGACAGGACACAGGGAACAGCTCCAAACTGCCAGAGGGCAGAGCTGGATGGGATTTTGGGAATTGGGAATTGTTCTCTGGGAGGGGCTGGGATGGAATTCCCAGATTTGCTGGGGCTGCCCCTGGATCCCTGGCAGTGCCCAAGGCCAGGTTGGAGCAGCCTGGGACAGTGGAAGGTGTCCCTGCCCATGGCAGGAGTGGCACTGGATGGGATTTAAGTTCCCTTCCCACCTGAACCATTCCATGGTTCTGTAATTCTATGATGGAGGCTGCTAAAAAGGAAAAATCAGAAAGCCAATTCTGAAAAATTAAAAGCAATGATTGCTTTTACACAAACTATGTAGGGCAGATTCTGATTCTGGATTCCGATTTGTGACACACAGTTACATTACTTCAGTAATTTATATCTCAGTAACTGATATTTCAGTGACATTACTTCAAAAAAAGGAATATTCTGGGAGGCACTGCCTCAGAAAATCGTCAGCTACATCAGTGTCCAGTACCTGCTGGGAGAAGTAACTGCTCAAAGATTCCTGCAGATCAGGGTGTTGGGTTGTTTGATAGACAGTGAGGCTTTCCAGGGCTATGCCTGCAATCAGGATACATAATCACAATTAATTAATTCATTCATTTCTATTATTTCAATTAACATCCTAACTGCACTTCAGTGTAACCATTTTAGGCTGAAAAGACACATGGAAGTTCTGTGAAGGATTTTTGTCCCAGAGCTGTGGGCAGCCATCCAAACTCCCAGGGTTTACTCCCCCATCCTCTCCTCAGCAAGTTCCACTTTTACTTCTTCCAATTTGCTTCACAAGCTTTAGATACAACTTTTCTCATCACTGACTAATTAAAACGGGTCTCCAGGGGAAGTTCAACCTTTTTCTCTAAGTGCTGTAGGAAGTACTTCTCTTCTCAGGGCTCCACAAGGAAACAGGAGAGCTGAGGAATTGGGTTTCTCCCCTGTAAACACAAACAAGAACTTTAATTAACTCAGGCCTGTAATAAAGACTAAATGTGATTTAATACATTTTAAAGGTATCAAATGGTGATTGATCAAATGCCTCAGCACAGACACAGCTCTGAGGTAGCTGAAAACATCTGCAGCCCCAATTCACAGGACAGAGGTTACTCAGCAGGAACATTAAAATATTCCATAACTAGAATATGAATATTGCCTGAAAAGATAACTTCCTTTGGAGAAGGGCAAGAGAAATGAATTTTATCTCCTCCTCAACACAACCTGCCTCAATTGGATATTTCAAATCTGTCCCACTCAATAAAGGACAGAGCTCTCTATAAAAGAATATTCAGGCAGACAAATTAAAGGATAATTCTGTGCTGAGAAGTTTTGGTCTAGCTGCAATTCCATTTTCTTAATTCCCCAAGGAAAAAGGATTCTGGATTCTGGGGTGGGAGTGGATATCCTCACTTGCTTTTGTCAAATGAGGAATTTAACAGCAGACTTGCTTTGCACAGGTTTTGCCTTTTCTATAAATAAGAAACACAGAGAAAAATTCAAGATAAATTCTACACAGATTGATACAACTTTGCATTCAGCCTTCCAAAGAAATGAAATTATTTTATTACTAATTCAGATTTGTTAATACATTTTTAAGAGACAATTACTACAGAAAAGTGCTGGAAGGAGATTGTTGGTTTATGCATGCAGACATTCTTCAGGGATAATAAAAAAATTATTATTTTTTTATATAATAATAATTTATAATATATAAATTATTAGGGCAGCAGAGTGAAAATCAAATGGAAAGACCCTTGTAGGAGTCAAGCCAGACACACCTGAGTGTCCTGACTGCACACTGAGGTTTTATGAGAAACCACAGATATTCCTCAATTAAAATTAAAAATTAGAGGAAGAATGAACTTGCCTCAGAATGCAAAAAAGATTTTAAAATTAAATGAAACTGGATTGTTCCAGCATCAAGTCCCCTGCAAGCCAGGCCAGTTATTTGAAATGTCAGTGGTACCTGTAAACAAACACTGATTCTTTTGGCACAGAAAATTCCTTGGTAGGCCTGAACAACACAACAAGGACTGGCATCTCCTGTTTCTGTAGCCAAATATTTGCCTTGAGAAGAGTAAAGGCAGAGAGTCTTGGAGTAAATTCCTTTATTTCCCAATCCCTTAAACTGAATTGGGTACCAAAGCACAAAAAAAATCCCATTATTTCAGCTTTTATTTTCATTCTGGCAATAACCTCTCTTGATACAAGAAATTCAGACTTTTCATTTACTTATTTATGCACAAAAAGAAATGATTTTATACCTAATAAACATGAGATAATTTAATCTGTACTTCCAAGGTTGTTATAAAGCACTTGATCAGCTGAGAGTATTTAAATATGCACAGCCCAATAAATCCTGGAGGGATTTCTGTGTCCAGTGAGTGAAATTCACTGCTTGGTGAAATTTTTGCACCTTCATACAACACAATAAACAGGTATTTAATTCTCTTGTCTTTCTGCTAGAAACAATCCCTGGCAAATATTAATTCATTGCCAGAAGTAGATTTTCCAGCACTATAAAATCAGCTGAAACCTTTCTTTGCTTTAATACATCTGCTGAAGAGGGGAGATGGGTTATTCTTCACTTATGACAAATTCCTGCTGTATTTTTAATTTTCAGAATTTATTATTTGATCTTGTGTTGGCAACTCTCATTATTATCATTAAATATTCCCTAGAGCTGAAGTATTTTATTTGCCAGTGAATTAGAGAGCAAAATACAATCCTTTCCATCCCATTTTTCTTTTCCCTATAAATCTCTGCTACTGGGCAGAGATTTATAGGGAAAAGAAAGAAGATTTATAGGGAAAAGAAAGATTTTTTTCTGAAACTTTGCTCAGAAAAATCTTCCTTATTTCTGCTGGAAATTTTAACAAATTCGAGTAAAAACAGAGGAAGTCAGCAAATAGACTTCAAAAATTCCCCAATAATCTGATAAATGGTTGAGAAGCATGACAGGTTTAACCATAACAAAATGGTTAAACAAACGTTAAAGCATCACTTTAATTTGTTCAAAACCACTCAGACTTGGTACTGAAAACCAAATCCCTCTGAAACCACAGGGTAATTTTGGGGAAAGTCACCAGCATTTAAATCTGATTTAGCAGCAATTTCAGCTCTGATCCTCCAGTAAAAATAAACTTTTTCCTGCTGGCTCATATAATATTTATTAATTAACTAGAGGGTCTAAGATAACATGTAAATTAATATCTTGTATGTGAATTTTGAAGTCATTTTGCCTCACTGTGCACTTGATTTTACCTGAAGGAAATTCTGAAATGATGCAAGGGACATTACCTTCATTTAACTCCAACACTTACTTGAAGAAATATATTCAGCTAATTTCTCAGCATTCCCAGCCTTTTCTCCTTGTGGAATAAGACCAATTTCTTCCACTAGAACCAAAAGCAGCAAAGAAAAAAAAAAAAACCAACATGGAAAACAATGAGAACAATTGAGATTTCCTGTCACAGAAGCCTGGGATGGAAAGGGAGGCACAGCTCGACCCAAGCACACAGATAATTTGTGCAATAATTTGTGCACAATCCCCACCAGGTTAGAATCCCTTTTCACCCCATTTCATTTCCACAGGCAATGACAAAACCACATTCAAATTAAGAACAAAGGGGGTTTTTTTTCCTGTTTTGACCCAATTTTTCAAGCAGTGACCATCACATTGCAACACAAGGAGCAGAAATCCACAGGCTGGATTATATCCATGGATATCCTTGGCTGGATAATTCTGATGTTTATATAATTACCTCACATTTTCCAGTTCTAAAACTTAAATTGTTTTTCTCAGCACCCTTGAACAGCAGCTCCTCCTCCAAAAATTGTATTTACAAGCCAGATGTGGCCAATTTTGCCTTTTTTTAAACCCCAGCTTACCTAAAGAAGCTGTAGCTTTTCCTACCACATATGTTGGTTTGATATTCCACATTTGTTTAAGAGATTTTGACCAGGCTGAAAAACATTAAATTAGACTAAATTAACTGAAATTTAGCACATGGCAACAGAATGTGAATGCTAAATGACTATTTGGGCTTCTGCTTAATGCACAAACACAGCAAAATGATAATAAGAACTAAAACTACACATTCAGCAGAGCTGGATGTACAAATCCTCATGGATTAAAAATAGATACACCAAGTTTTGTTTTAACCTGAGGAGCACATGGAGTTTTTTCTGGGACTCCTGGGGGTGAAAAAAGAAATACAAACTACAACAGTAAAAATAAAAATCAGAAGGAAAAAAACCAAGGATTTATTGCCTTTGAGAGGAACCCAAATAGAACTACAGACTCATTTTTATGATGAAAATATTTATTTTCCAAAAATCCTAACCAAGATCAGGGATGAAATTTAGAGGTGAAATTACTTTTGACCTAAAATCTTTATATATTGTCCTCTGCTGCTGCAAATGCTGCAATAAGCTGAGGGTGTCAGTGCATTTAGTGCTTACTCAGGGGTGTAACTTTACTCACAGGACATTGATTTGTCCACAGCCCCAAACTGGAGCAGCTCACACAGAAATTCCTTGCCAGAATCACCCACCAGAAGAGTTTACAAAGATTTGACATTTCATTGTGATGGGTGTTTCTGTTTAGCAGGATTCTTCCTCACTCCTCATCTGTTGGCTTTTATCCATCAGCACTCCTTCACTGTTTTTTAGCTCATAATTAATTCACTTGAGAAATTTCTTATTCAAGACAGAGAATTTCCCTTTTTCTGCAGCATTTCACAGGAATTACACAGGCACAGGAGTAATGGCCAGTTTTTCTGAGATGATCTTCTCTTTAAGGGAAGAAAGCAGTCAGCAAACAAAGCAGGCACTGCAGCAAAATATTCCTCATGCATGAGAGAACCAGAGCTGGCAAAGCTCTCACTAATGAGGATTTTGCACCAAAAGCTCCTCATTTTCATTTTTAAATAAGAAACAGAGAAAAAAAAAAGGGTGGAAAAGGTGGAAAACACAACCTTTAAAAGCTCAATGTAGCATGAGGCCTTTATGGTGCTAAAAGAACTATGAAATTCAGGTTTTTTTTAAAAATGATGCTCCAAATATCTACTGGTGGGTGAAATAAAATTCATTAAAATCCAAACTTCACAAGATGCTGAAAGAACAAGACCAAGGAATATCAGTATGGATTTACCTTCATTCTTACTCTTCTCTTTTAAACATATCTTGATGGCTTCTAATGCTCTTGGGCTGGTAAAAACAAGGCCTCCATAGCACTCTGGATGGGAAAGCTATTTAGAAACAGTAGATCTTAAAAGTTTTTTAAAAATTAATTAGTAAATTAATTTAAAATATCAGTTGGTCAATTATTTATTACCTTGTAACAAACAGAACAGCTCCAATAACTGCCTGAAATGCCCCAATACTTGTGACAATTTAAGGTCACCCGATTTCAATGTGAATTCTGTCTGACCAATTTAATTCTTTAACAAAGGGGAGTGAGGTCCTTGATGTTGTCCATGAAATTTTACTGTACAAAGCTGGTTTGTGGCAACACAAAAACAGGTACCACACACAGAATGATTAAATATGATCCTGGCAATCAAATCCTGCTGGAAATGAGACCACTGAGAGGATTTCAAGCTTACCTTGTCAAACAAGCTGTCAAGAGAGGTGAATTCAAAGGACAAAACTGGGATCAACGTGGCTTCCAAGCTGTAGGATTCTAATTCCTATCAGGAAAAGGTTTGCAGCTCTTGAAATAAATTCCAAACAGCATTTTTGCTTTTTCAAAGAGCTGACTCAGTCAGCACAAGCATTTCTCTTTGCTAAGGCAAAATAAAAAGGTATTTTATTTCCTTCCCCTGGTAAATCTAGCTTGGATTTGTTGATTATTTAATAATCCAACATTTTGTTAAACAAAAAGCTGTGGGACTGTGGCCTTCTGTACAGGAGACATCAGCACAGAACTCTGAATCCCCAAGTGCTCACCCAGTCCTCCAAATATCCCTGTACATCTCTGTAATTCTGTCAATAGGTTTGTTCTGAAGAAATAACCCTCCTTTATCAGGAATTCTGACTCTGATGAGTGAGATTTACTCACACAACCAAGGGCAGTAGCAGAAGGGACCCCAGCCAACAGGTAACCTCCATTTCACATCACATTCCCAGTAAAAATACAAAGAATTTCTGTAATCTTTACTCTGTCCAAATGAACATAATTAATACTAATTAATTCAAACGAAGCTGGCTTAATGTCAGCACTTTGCTGACAGCTTTACAGTGAATTCAGTACAAGTGTCCCACAATTAATTTTTTTTTTTATGAAGGGCATATTTTCTAAGATACTTTTTCTCTTAGCATAATTTCAGACCTGCACTCCTAATATTGATTTAGCCCCTTTTCCCACCTGAAACAGTTGCATTCATATTTAATAAAGAAGTGACCTTTTTTTTTTAGTTTTCTTAACATTTACTCACTTTAATATATGGATCTGGTCCTGAATCTTTGGGATCCTTCAGCAGCAAAACCTTCATTGTTCACCAAGGCAGCACAGCAGAACCCTGAAATAAAAGAATGGAATTTATCTAAATTAGATCTAGAGGACTTTTTGACTAGAACAGTGACTTTACCAGCTCCAAGAATTGGGTTGCTACCAGTTGTACTGCTCCTGACACAATGAGTAAGCAGTTATTGTGCATTCTCCAGGCAGGAACACCCACCCTGATAAGGGCAGAAAATAATATGCTGCCTTTAGATAACACTGCTTAAGGAAGAGGCTCTAATGAAACTCATCAAGGGGAACACATTTTAAAGAATGTTTTGTAAAGCAGTAACAGGACCTTCAATGCCATCACATTCTGCATTGAATTGTCTATAAAAAAGTTATTTACTCTATTAATTTCCATGCTAGTTTTCACCCTCTGCTCATCAAAACGAGTATGCAAAGATATTGATTTAATTGAATATATTAGTCTATATGCAGACATTTATACATCTGTAATAACATAGATAATATTCATATGCCTTCTCTGATATTCTAGGAAAGAAGGCAGGACTGAAAACATCTATTCTACCATAAAAATGGAAGATGATACTTCTCAGTTCCTCACAAGCTTTGGTGCTAAATTTAAAGTTACAAAACCTAAGCAAATACACACATAATACAACCAGAAATCCACTCTCTTAGTGCACATTTACCCCAGTTACCAGTGTGATATTTTCCTGACAGGTCACACACACAGGAAAATTCATCTCCCTCTAAATTCTTTCCCTGGATATTGGTATTCAAATTTTGGCAATGACATAATTGCTTCTGGTGCAAACACTGCTTAAAAAAACAAACAAACCCAAAATCAAAACCAAAACCAAAATCAACTAACCAAAAAAAAAAAAAAAAAAAAAAAAAAGAAAAAAACCCAAACAAATTACAGATGTGTTTGACGCTTTAAAGGGAACATGAACCTACTTGAAGGGTATTTATAAAGCTGGAATTAAATCCCAAGGCTCTGTGCCTTGTATTTCTTCAGGCTGGCAACAGTGAGTGCCCAGTGCTCTTCTTTCCATGGCCTCATTAAAACCCACCTTTCTTCATTAATTAGACACGAAATGTTAAATGCAACACGTTCCACATAGCTGAGGCGCGATCATTGATGAGCATTTTTTTCAGTGCTTAGGATATTTCAACGCGCTTTTTTTTCCCATTTGGCATTTTTTATAAAGACCAGAATCACGCTGTGCTTACTGTGCTCTCCCTATCCCCCTTTTCTGCTGGTTTGTCTGGAATTATCCAGGGAATTCGGTTCAGGGGAAGCCGGGACACAATTTTTTAGAGCAAGCAGAGGTTGCTGATTCCTGATTCCTGATTTAATTGGCAATTTTTACTAACTAATTGGCTAGTTTTTACTTACAGCAATTTTTTGCTAATGTCGGAGATGCTCGGGTGGCTCTGATCCTTTTAAAGCACACAATCCCAGGATCGCTGAGGGTGGAAAAGCCCTCCAGGATCATCGAGCCCGATCCGTACCCGATCCCCCCCGTGTCCCCAGATTTTCTGCAGGGATGGGGACTCCAACCCTGCCCGGGCAGCGGGATTTAACCCCTGACAACCATCCCCAGCAAGCAATTCCCTTTGGAAGGAAGTGACACCAGCAGCATTAAGAGGAAATCCGGGTTTTACGGGGACAGGGGCGGTGCGGACTGCGCCTCCCCTTCCATGCTTCCCGGCCGCCCGGGCCGCTCCGAGCTCACGGGGCACTGCCTGCCGCTCGCTGTCGCGACATTCGGCGACATTTGGCGATAACCCCCGACTCGCAGCGCCCCGGCGACACCGCCCTTCCCATAGCGCCGAGCCGTGCCATGGCCACGCCGGCCAAGCGCCGGGCGCGGGGCCCCGCCGGGGAACAGAGCTCCCAGAGCGGCTCCAGCAGCTCCGAGGGCTCCCACAGCGGCTCCGAGGGCTCGGAGTGCTCGGACTCGGACGAGCCCATCGATGAGGTGAGCGGGACGGGCCCCACACGGCTCAGTCATGTATGTGTGGCATTTTCAGGGGATATTTGGGACGGGGTTTGTGCCCCTGAGGTGAGCGGGACGGGCCCTACATGGCTCCTTCACGGATGGGGTTGTCAGGGCATGTTCGGGACGGGGTTTGTGCCCCCGAGGTGAGCGGGACACGGCTCCTTCATGTGTGGTGACATTTTCCGTGGATGTTTGGGACGGTGTTTGTGTCCCCGAGGTGAGCGGGACACGGCTCCTTCATGTGTGGTATCGTCAGGGGATGTTCGGGACGGGGTTTGTGCCCCGGCGGGCGCTGGGTGCGTGTCCTGTGGGTCCCTGGGGGTCGGCGATCCAAAGTGTGTTCACTGTGTTGTTGTTGTTGAAAGTTTTAAAATTTTTAACACTTTTTCAAGTGTCAGGGTCCCCGAGGCCTCAGCTCCAGCCCTTGGCGTGTCGGCTCAGGTGTGGGGCTGGAGGCGGCTGCTTGAAAATGGTGGTGTCAGCACAGAGGAGTAGCTCTTCTATTACATTCTGCTGTATTTTATTATTATATTAGTTTGCTCTCTTTTGGTATAGAATCCCAGAATAGTTTGGTTTGGAAAGGACCTTAAAGCCCATCCAGTGCCACCCCCAGCCATGGGCAAGGGACACATTCCACTATCCCAGGGTTTTCCAAGCCCTGTCCAGCCTAGCCTTGGGCACTTCCAGGGATCCAGGGACAACCTGTGCCAAGTGTCTCCTGAATTTTACTGCCTCCCAAGGCCTTGTGTGCCTGTTTCCTACATTACAAACAGGTCTTTAACACTGTTTTTCCAATGGACAGCAAAGGCCATGGCCTCTGTGTGGGATTGGGGAGAGTGGTGAGGCTGAATGGTGGCAAAAGAAAGGCTGAGCTGTTGAGGTTACTCAGGAAGTGTTAATTGAAACTGGCAATTAATAACTTTGAATGGTCTTGAACAGTGGGATAGGTAGGCAGAGTAACCTTGGCAGGTGTGACTTTTACTGCTGAATACCAATAGAAATGTTGGTAGACACACAGCATTTGTTCTGGGAGGAGAGGCAGCAGCTCCCATTGTGGCTGCTCCAGTGCCTGGGTCTCATCATTTGCAGAGTTCCACAGTGGGGTTAGTGATGCCAGGAGGATTTGGGGAAATAGCAGAAGGGTTTGGATGTGATTATCTAAGTGTCTGCAGCAATCTTCACCTTTAGCTGAGGCATTTCACCCCAGCCCTGACGTTCCCAGGGTTTGACTGGATCAGACCTCTCTACAGGAGGAGTCTGTGGCTACAGTAGGTGCAATTAATTGTGAGGGTCAGATGGCAGGAGCAAAGCATTAAAGGATTGTTCCTGACACAATTGCTGGATCAGTTTTGAAAAGTTACCTTCACAGATGTTCTCTAAAGATGACAGGAGAAATGATGACAATTCCTGAGATTACTGCAAGGTGGAAATAAGTTCTGGTTCTGCTTTTTGCCATTACTTGTCTTCAAGTTTCTTACAATTTAGCTTTGTTCTGATATAACTCCTTGCCAAGTGTGTGTGATGTTCTCTGTTTTACTCCACAGGAAGTGAATGTTGAATTTGAAGCACATTCCATATCAGACAATGACTACAATGGGATAAAGAAGTTACTACAGCAGGTACTGTGGCTACTTGGTAGCTTGGTTGATGTGTCCATTGATAAATAATATCTAAGGAGTTATGCAAAGACATCAGTTCACATTCTCTATATTGATTTATAGCTTTTATTTATTACTTTGCATCCCTTTATTTGATAATCCCAGAATAGTTTGGGTTGGAAGGGACTTTAAAGCCCATCCAGTGCCACCCCCTGCCATGGGCAGGGACACCTTCCACTGTCCCAGATTGCTCCAAGCTCCCTCCAGGCTGGCCTTGCACACTTCAGGGATGGAATAGCCACAGCTTTCAGACCATACCACACACCAGAGAGTACCAGTGTGGAAATATCAGCATGTGGAAGGTGCAGGAGCAAGCACCTCAAACAGCTGATGGTTAGTTCTTGCAGTGTTATAATGAAGGAAGATAGATATTGTTAGTTTTTGCAGTGTTATAATGAAGGAATATAGATATTGTTAGTTTTTGCAGTATTATAATGAAAGAAGATAGATATTGTTATTTTTTGCAGTGTTTTAATGAAGGAAGGATAGGTATTGTTAGTTTTTGCAGTGTTATAATGAAGGAATGTAGATATTGCTAGTTTTTGCAGTATTATAATGAAAGAAGATAGATATTGTTAGTTTTTGCAATGTTATAATGAAGGAAGATAGATAAAAAGCTCACTTTATTTTGTATTAAGTGGTCTGTGAGATACCCTCAGTGCCTGAAACTTAATTCTTCTTTCCTGTCTTCCAGCTGTTTCTAAAAGCTCCTGTTAACACTGCTGAATTAACTGATCTATTGATACAACAGAACCATATTGGGAGTATTATCAAGGTGAGACAGATATTATATTTGTAATTGAAGTGCAATACTTTGTTTGTTGAAATGACATGATTTCTGCATTTCAGAAGAGAATCCTGTCTGTGTTATATGTGTGCTTTCTTGCTTTGTCTGCTTTAAAGATAATTTTTCTTTGGGAACTGAAATTTTCCATGCCTGCTTTCAAGCAAAGAAGGAATTTGATACATTGTTCTTGCTGGTTTCTTTTGACATCTGGAAGGCTTTTCACTGCCTGAATTTCAGTGTAGTGATGCTGAAAATGCAATGGAGAGGTTTGTTACCATCTCCATAAGAAACAGGAGCTTGTGACTTCCGTACAAAGACCCAGCTCTTTGTCCCCCTCCCTATCAAAGCTTTATTGCTCTGTGGTTGTCAAAACATTCCAGGTTTACTTCCCTGCCTTAGAAACTGAAGGGAATTGGTTTTGCTTAAGATATTGCAAATACCCCTGGGCTGAGATGCTGCTTATTAAATGTGAGCTAAAAACTATTAAATGTGAGTTAAACTCAACCTTGAGTGCCTTCCAGAGGGCTCTGCTGTAGGAGATGCATGACCTGGCCCTCTCCAAAGCTGCCTGTGAGCACACTGAGCTGTTCAGTGAGGCAGCAGAATTTGCAGTGTGTGTTTGTAGAGATTCCCTGGATGCTTTTCACCTGCTGCTGTCACCTGGAAAGAAAAACATCTTTTTGCTACAGTGTCAATATGACTTGTTGCTTCTCCTTTCATTCAACAGCAAGCAGAGGTGCAGGAGGACAGTAGTGATGATGAAGAAGATGATGATGAAGTATTTGGTTTTATAAGCTGCTTGAACTTAACAGAAAGGAAGGTTGGTATTCCTCAGTAACATTTGGTTATAAATATTAGCAGCAGTAATAAATGAGGCTGCATCCTGGGTAAGGAGCCTGGACAGCTGGACCAGGGTTTGGAATTCCACTCTGGAGGACTGGGGTTATAAAACTTGAAGTGGCTTGGCTTTTTTTGAGAGATGTAACTTGCTGAGGGTCAAACATGAAGCAAAGAATGGAACAGAGAATTAAAACTGGGCCTGGTAATTCCAGGGTAAGTGAGCTGTCAGTCTCTTGTGTTTCTTCCCTTTGCTGTGGTGTGTTAGTTTAACATAGACAGTGAAAAGCAATTGGTGATTTTCTTTAAACTGACAACCAAAATAGCCAATTGCATGCAAAGATACACCTCTGGATTATACAGCCTTAAGTTAAAAAAAAACTTAAAATCTCTGAGCATCTCTGTTCGTTAAAATAAAAAATTCTGTGCCTTAAAGTTGCTTATCTTTAAAAAGTAACACCTAAATGCCTAAGTTCCACAACCCATAAGCAGCTTAAAAAACTGCTAATAAGAAAAAAACACATAAAAGCCGGTTTCCCCAGGCAGCTGTTTCTGTAAAAGTTCTAACCCACAAAAAGCTTTTCTAAGTGATGAGTAAAAAAATTCCGTAGTAAACAAAAGCCTCCTCTCCTAAAAAATGAATAAAAAACTATATTTAAATAATTAAATGAACTAAATGTCACAGGTTTTGTCTCTATGTTGTTTGTGAAAAAGTAAACACTTGTGAAAAAGAAAAGAAATGTTTTGGAAGTTTCATTTTTCTTTTTTTCCTTTCCTTACTGTGTGTTAACAAACCACCTGTTTATTTTTAAATTACACCTTTTCTGCCTTTTTCTCCCAAAATCCCATCTCCCAGCTAGCAAACCAAATTCAGCAAACGTAAATCACCACATTAAATAGTGCACCACCCAAAAACCCCAAAATTCAAACCAAAACCACCACAGGTGAGATTGCAGTTCCTTGTTCCCATCACTTCACAACCTTTGTTTGCCCTCATCTTTCGGGCTGGGGAATAATTCCAGAACAATTGTGCAGAGCTTTAGAGGCTGCTGAGGGAAACGGGCCTGTAGGAAGTTCCCTTGAACTGACATTCAAGTTTTCCTTGTTGTGATGGTTTAGCACACATCTAGTTTTTTTTTCCTGGGGAAGTTGTAGCAGATACTGACAGCTTGGCTGACCAATGGCAGGGTTGGTCACGCCTCTGGAGACACACCCTTAAAAATCAAGGTCTCAGGTGACCCGGCCCTTTCCTTTTCCGGCGAGGAGGTGGCATCGGCTCCTGGGTGAGAGTTTGGCCGGGGCCCCCCTGGCCTTGGATTCAGCGCCAGGAGCTGGCTTGAAAGACTGAGCAAAAGACATTAACCCTTTTCTCTCCTCCATGGAAGACAGAGTGATTTGAAATGTAG
>JBBMKD010000001.1:113494940-113511482 GCA_037834095.1 Argya squamiceps
GGTGGCCCTTGGGGACAGGCTTTGGGCTGATGCTGGTGGCACTGGGCTGGCACTGGCTGATCCTCAGGGGCTCTTCCAGCCTTGATAATTCCATGATATCAGGAATAGTAATAGTGACTGTGGGTAGAAGGCATGGAAGAGGAGAAGATAATGAGGACTAATGTCAACAGTCACAAGAAAACTTTCCAAGAAAATTTCCTTGGCTCTTTGTTCTGAGGCAACTTTTTAACCAACCCTATAGTGCAACATGGGTGTGAAACCATAAAAAGCTTTTTACTGATTTGTGAGACAAAAATTCACGTGGTCAATTGAGAGATTGTTGATCTTACTGGGAAATAGGATTTGACTGACAAATGAGCTTTGTTCCTGCTGCCTCCTGTAAATATGGCTTTAAGGTGAAGGAGGGCAGGGCTGGATGGGATCTTGGGCAGGAATTGTTCCGTGGCTGGGATGGAATTCCCAGATTTGCTGTGGCTGCCCCTGGGTCCCTGGCAGTGCCCAAGGCCAGGTTAAAGCAGCCTGGGACAGTGAGAGGTGTCCCTGCCCATCCTGGGGTGGGGCAATAAGATGATCTTTAAGGTCCCTCCCAATCCAATCCATTCTGGAATTCTTTCATTATTAGAAAGCTGGATTCTCTCCTAATTTTTTCACTCTTGGAACTTTTCTCAGCCTTTTTCCTGTAGCTGTTTTTTGAGGAAAAGCTGGGATGCTGCAGCTGTTTCCAGTGCATTCCCCAGTACTGACCAGTGTCCCTGCCCAGCTGAGCCACCTCAGTGTTGTCACTCTGCTAAAATCACCAGGAATCTCTGTTGTTCCCAAAGCTGGATGCACTTCAGGCTTTTTCCTACATTTCCTGTAGTGAGGGGAAGGTGTTTGCCAGCAGGGGACACTTCTGAGCTGGATTTCAGGGCGAAAAACAAGGGAGGGATGGAAAGCATTTTATACATAGTGTGTTGTATTTAGATTTGCATTCAAATATCTTTGCATGTTTGCAGTAACTGCCCTGTATAATATTTCCTCAGTTTTAAACCAGGCTTTGAAATTCCACAGGAATGGATGGCCTGCAGTGTCAGAATCCAGTAAAACATTTCCAATTGAGAAATCTTGATGGGAGATGAAGGGAATTCCAAAGGTGAAGCCAAGTAATTCCAGGTGGTGGTTAAAGATGCCTTTTCCTTTTTTTGCTGTTTATCTTCAGGGAATATTTCCCATGTATTTAGAGGAAAGGGAAACCTGGCAAACATTGCTTTTATTTTACACTTCTCTACTTCAAATTTTGTTTTGATTCTGCAGGATGGCAACAAACACGTGTTCCTGTTAAACAACATTTGTAGGCACATAATAATGAACAGCATTCTGACTTTGCATTATGGTTTGTAAACAACTTTTGGGCCATGTATTGATTCAATAAATACTTTTGAGGATCAATTAGAAAATGCAGGAAGCTTTGAGGAGTGAAAGAAAAGATGTTGTTTGTAGCAATCTCCATAAAAAGGGTTTTTATGCTGCTATAAGAACTAAAAGTTAAAGCCTTTTGTACAGAGTAGCATTTCATCTTTGTGTGGAGCTCACTGTGATGTGAAATTATGATGTGCTGGCATCTGACCAAAGTGCCACTCATGGAATTGGATTCTCTCATGTTTCAAGGCTGGCTTCCAGGCAGTGTGCATGAGACTTCACAACCACTTTCTTCAGCAGGCCTGTTCCTTCTGTGCTGGGGAGAATGGAAAATTTCATTCTGCCCCCAGAATGGCTTGTGTAATCTATATTTAAAACATTTGTGATCTCAGTCTGCTGCTGATTTCTCCATCTACTGTTGAGATGACAGAGAGCAGCACCAGGCCTGAGCATTCCTTGAGCACAGGTTGCTCAGCAGAGTGGTGAGGCTGACTTTTCTCAGCCTCAGTTTTTATCTTGGAGTTTGTGATGGGGATTTAAATCGAAGAACTGAAACCCTGGGTGGCAGATTGATCCCAGTTCAGGTGTCACATTCTGCCTTGCTGTGAGAGCTGCAGTTCAAGGGGCTGGGTGTGGATTTTGTCCCAGCACTCCTGACAAAGCCTTTGGAGCCAGGGGGGATTTTGGGAGAGAGCAGCAATCCCTGACCTGTGACAAACACGGCAGATCCGCAGCGCTAAAGATCTCACTGCTCAAAATCTGACTAAAGTGGAGCATTTCCAAACAGAAAAAAAAAACCCCAAAAAAACCCCTCAAGATTCCCTGAGTGTCCATGGGGGTCTGCAGCTAATTTATGGAAGTGAGACTGGGAAAATGAGAGCAGGCTTGGCATCAGCTGGAGCCCGGGATCCTCTCGAGTTACCATTGCTCAGAGGTGACGCCTCCTTCCCACAATGGGAAATTGTTGGAGTGGTTGTCTGACAGTTTCATTAGGGCTCCTTTTGTAGCTTCATTTCTAAGCCAATTATGGCCAGAATATATGTTTAATTAACATATGTTTCAATTAAAGGGATGAGTTGGATAAATGTGTAGATAAATAAATGGATATAACCAAGAGGAAATAGAGGCATGTCTTGGTTTTCTTATATCACTCTTCAAAAAAAAAAGAAAAAACTGCAAACTTCAGCTCCTTTTGAAATACTGCATTTGCAGCACTCAGGTCTTCTGAATATATATTTTATTCCTTTGACAATTCAGTCATGCAGTAATGTTACCAGAAAAAAAAAAAGGTCTACAACACAAAGTTTATTATTGAAGTTTATCAAGCTGGATTTATTCTGGAGAACTAAGATGGGAGTTTAGTTTGAATTGTTGATTTAAAAGTGCTGTTCTCAGAGTTTGTCACTGGGCAAAGACTCCAAAAAAACCCCATTCTCAGGTGTGACTTGTGCCAGCAGTTGGTGGGGAAGGGGCTGCCTTAGAGATTGTGTCGTGTTTCTCCTTGGACAGTTCATTTCCAGCCATGGTTTGGGACATGTTGAGGGAATCAGGAAATCCCAGGTGCAGGGGGGGAGTGGAATTTGGCATGTGCCTGTCTGGCTGACACGATGCAGTTCTTCGAGTGAAAAGCTGATGAAAGAGCAGCTGTTAGCTGAAATCACAAAGTTTGCTGTGCTTTCTGCTGCAAGTGTCCTGTGAGAGCCCTTTTTTTTGGGGGAGGATTTTTAGTGGGTGTTCCCAACAAGCAGAACATGTTCCACTTTAATAAACCACTCCACTCACTTGGCTCTTGGGCTGGTGACATGAGGGACAAAGGATTTACAGGAATATCGAGGCAAGATTTTCTCAGAAGGAAAAAAAAACCAAAACAGAAAACATCTTTTGCTGTCTGTTTTCATGGTACATTTGTTTTTCTTCTACGAGGAAAAGTATCCTGTGCTAAGGTCCATCAGGGCAACCTGTATTTTACACTTAGATCATCCAGAGCTCTTCTTCTCAGGATGAAGTGATTTAATTTCAGCAATTTCAGTTTTATCTCTGCCAGCATTTCCTAGAGGATCCACAGCAGGGATGGAGTTTGGGCCTGCACCTGTGTAATTCCATAATTCTGTATACAGTCTTGTGTCCATGTTAATATGTTCAAAAATATGTAATTATTCAAATCTGTGAATAATTTTGTTCTATTATATTGGCCCACTCAAGTTTCAGAGATTATCTCCTTCCTTTCCCTATTTTGTACTAAATAGACAAGATAATAAAAGTGAGACAAGTGCCAGAGGAGACCAGAGAAGAACTCCAGCCCTGAGAAAAGCTGGGATGAGAGTTCTCCGTGGAGTGTGTAAATCAGAGCATGCTCCTTGACTGATCAGGATAAGAACTCTTTTTTTTTGGGAGAGAAAAAATGCAGGAGGAAGAGCTGGTGGCTGTGGTTTGATAGCAGATGAAAAAGCAGAGGCTGTGTGGGAGGAGGAGAGAGGGGAATGGGGCAACAGCTGAAGAGCAGAGGTAAGGAGTAAGACTTGAACATGGAGAAAATAACTTTATTATTGTGTTTTCTAGCATTCCCTGCAGCTGCTGGTTGTTCTGTACATGTCTCATAATTGTAGCTATAAAATTGTGCTGCTTTGGACTGGTGGTTTCACTAAAATGTGGGACAACGTTGGATTTTTATAGCTGGTTTTATTGGGAATCACTTTCCTGCTCTAGTGTGTGTTGTTTCTCAAGTCTGCACTGAATTGTGCTGCTGAATTTGTCTGAGGAATGTTTTAAGAACTACTTCAGAAAAGATTTCAAAATATACTTCTTAATTTGTAAAAAAAACCTGAATAAATGTATAGTTAAAATAATAGTAAAAGCCAAGGCTTAGCAGGATCAGTATCGAGATTTTAACACAGAAAAGAATATTTTCATCAGTTTGAGAGTGGTAATTGTAATAAATTTATGATTTTTGCACGTGTGAGAACTTAAATTTGTAGTTCAGATCATTTAGAAACCAAAGTTCTTTTGGAGTGGGTTCACACCTTGCTGAGTCTCAAAACATTTGCTGGACAAACAACCCACATGTAAATTTTTAGTTCAGCTTTTTTCCCTTGAATATAGACTTATTTACAGAATTTCATGTCTTAACAACTTCAGCCAGAGAAACTAAATAAAAATAAAGCTGTTTTCTTTTGCTGAGAGAAAGAAAGAGAAATTATGGATATATCTGGATATTAATGTGGATTACTGAACCATTCACTTATGGCTCCTTTTTTTTTTGTGATTTCTTTGTTGTGAGTGTAACATCAAAAAACAATTAATCACAATTTCTTTTGTAATTTACCATTCAGCTGATGAACAGGTCATAATAAAAGTATAAAAAGTTACACTAGTCTCATGATTAAAATAATTTAAAGGAAGAGCAGCATTCAGTTGGAGAAAGTGCCTCATTTTAAGAGCTGTGCCTGGATGTTCCCTGCTTATGGAATAAAGTCAAGTTTTAGGAACTGAAAACCCTCTTAACATCCTCAAGAGTTTTAAAAACTTATTTTGTGGGAGCATATCTCAGCATTTCCATGGAGTCAGAATGGATGCAAATTAATTCCAGGAGGTATTTCTGAAATCCTTTTGGCAAGATAAGGAACAATAATTGTGTTTTGATGCACGATTGTCAAGGTCTAAATCAAAAAATTGCATCTGGCATGTTTTGACTTTAGAACTTATTACATGGAGTGAGCAATTACCCGTGCATTTTTCTGGTCTGGAAGACATTTCTTCTTTCCAAAATGGAATTGTTGGTATTAAAACTAGTGATTGTACCACAGCTCCCTGTCAGGGAGAGCTTTTATCTGGTTATTTTCCATTTTTTAACTTGTGTTTTAGGTGTTGGCATCTCAGTACAATAATTTGTTGGTGGAAAAGAGAATACAGTAGCTGAAAACAAATAATTCTTATTTTTTTGCTTCTTTGGAGGGAGGGGCACTTGCCCAAAGTTACCATAAGCAGTATGAGCTGCAAATTAAAATGAATGTTTGAATTTCCAAGGTTTTTTTGTTAGAAATACCTGGAAACATTTAAAACTGTTCTTCTGCCTTTAGAATATTTCTGCCATTATTTTAAATGAATGTAGCTGGGAGCTTTGTGCAATTATGGGAGGTTTTTCCTTCTATGTGTTTCAGCCATATTGATATTAATAACACATACTGTTATTAACAGATATTGATAATAATTTGTTCTAATATTGATATTAAAACACATGTGGGAGGGTAAGTGTTGGGTTTGCTGTTTCAGTCCAATAGTATTTCTGAATATCCAGAAAAGATGAGGGTTTGCTTTTGGTATCTCTGCAGCACTTTTGGAGGTGGAAGTGGATTTTTCTCTAAATATTTCAAAGCTTTTTTCTGTCCTACCCAATCCATTCTGTTTAATTATCAGGCCAGATTAGACATTTTTGAACTGCATTAAACTTTATTACAATTATTGCTCCTATTGCTCCATAAGAAAAAAATTCTCCATTTGTTCAAGGATGTTTCTTCCTCCTAGAAGCATTTATTAATTTGCTGGGTTGAAATTTGATAATTTATCAAATTTGATAAATTGCTGGTAGAATTTCACTTTCACAGCCACTGTCACACTCCTGATTTATTTTTTTTTCACTGGTTTGGCAAACTGAAAGCATATTTCAGACTTTAAACTCAAAATTAACTAATAATTGTTTTGCTTACAGTCTCCTGTTTCCCCAGCAATTCTGTTCAGATCCAAACTGTCCTTACTTAACCAAGGAGAAATTAATCACTAAATGTCACCTATTGATACAGATTTTTGTCTGGTTTGAGTGCATTAGTTTGTGTGCAGCTATTCTGAAACTGCATTTTAACCTCCTTTTTCTGCATTGTAGTACTGATTTAAGAAATCCCTGCAACTTTTTCCTTCAGGACAATTCATTTTTAAAAGTTACCTTTTCAGTTTGGGGCTATTTATTGTAATATAATGATTTTCAACAAAGTTGGTTTATATTTAATCAGTTAAAAGTTTATCTTCAGGCTGGATTTGTGGTAAAATCAAAAATTTTGGATCCTTTTGTGACACTCAAAAGAAAAATAGCCAAGGTCAGGAGAGTCTTACAAAAGCAGAGACTGAAACAAATTCACTTTTGACATCAAGAACCTGGAGAGATTGAAGTGAAGTGAATCCTTGCCTGGATTAATACAAAATTTTAGTGTAAAAAAATCATCTTTTTCAGGTGTGCAATTCAGATGAGTCCTAAAAAGCAGGAATGAGAGGTGTTTGCAGACACTGTGGTTTGATTTTATTCGAGTTCTCTTTGGGCCGTGTTCTGTGGGAAGTTTTGCACTTTGGATTCAGTGGTGGAGCACGAATATCTGCAGGGGCAGAGACAGGTGGTTATCCTCAGGAAAAAAACCAGGAGAATCCCAAATCCTGCAGAATAAACAATGTGCCCTTGTCAGAAATGCTCCTCCCTGCCTGTGTTTGGGTCTGCCTCAGCCTTGGGTCTGGCCTTGTCTGATTCTTTGGGTTCCTTTTCTCCCAAAATCCTGAAATTTCAGTGCTGGACTTTCATTTTGGATGTGGAAATCCAAACGTGGAGATCCAAATATGGAAATCCAAAAGTGGAAATTCAAACAGGGCCTTGTGCAGTAGGAGCTTGTGGTGTGTTGGACTTGAGGCAAAACCTGGGTTAGTTCCATAAAATTTAACCTTATTTTGTAAGTGTTAAATAAGTTTTATGCCCTAAATAACTTTAAATGAGAGATTAAATTTGAGGCGTTTCTTTCCCCATTTCTCCCTGGAATACTTTCATCTCCTCTGGAGCAGATTCTTGGATCCTGAAAATCCAAAGTGCAGTTTAGGATTGAATCTTCATTTTCCTGGGTTTCCTCTGAGGGAAGAATTTTACTCCTTTTGCTCTGAACAAGGTTCAGTCCCAGCAGCAGAAAATGTTAAATCTGAAAAGGCTGAAAAAGGGGAAAATAATTACAACAGGTTAAAACCCACAAATTTACAGCTGGGGATAGCTGTAAATGGAATTTGTATCACCCATTCTCACAACCGAGCCTTGTGTGAATACTGTGCTTAAATATTGTATTTTCAACCACGTTTTGTAAGAAAAAATTATTAATTTCTGATAAACTGGGCATTAGTGAGGCTTCTTTCAGGGTTGTCTATTTGCTCCCCAAGTTTTACATTGCTGTATATGCAAAATACACGTATATT
This sequence comes from Argya squamiceps, assembly GCA_037834095.1. Taxonomy (NCBI): domain Eukaryota; kingdom Metazoa; phylum Chordata; class Aves; order Passeriformes; family Leiothrichidae; genus Argya; species Argya squamiceps. The sequence continues at coordinate 113,502,552 of JBBMKD010000001.1, forward strand.
GCAAAAAGACAATTATTTTTGAAGCTTCTGATACTCTGCTAAATAAAAAGCAGGTTGAAATTTTTAAAAAGTTTTTTTCACTTTAAAAAAAAAATCCCATGCTGTAATGTTAATTTTTTTAAAAATATCTTTGATTAGCAAAGAGATCTTAAATGAAAATTAGTTTGTGGCAGCTTAATACTGGGTTTTGTGTTTGGAGCAGGATAACAGACCAGGCGTATTCCTGCTGTTAGAGCAAATAATTCCCAAGAAATTCTTCCTTTCCACGATGTTCCTTTGGTGATTTGCAAACCACTCTGTCAAGCTGAGTGTGTTTTAGGAAGGAATATAAAATCTCGGGGCTGGGGCTGTGCTGTAATCCTCGAGTCATGGTGTTGTGGTTTCACCTCCACATCTCACAGACATTTCTTTAGCTCCAAAACCCCTCCAGTGTGACAGAGTGGGGAGTTGTTTTTTATTTTTTTTTTCCCTCAGAAGAGGCAAAAAATGAGGTCCAGCTGAAAGTTTGTTGGAGTTTTAAAGTGTGTTTACAGTGCTAAGAGGAGAATCTTTGGCTCCTGTGCTGCTGTTCCATATTCATGAACACTAAATTCATTCACGTTTGATGTGTGTAACGCTGCTGAAAGGCAAAACAAACCTGCTGGGAAACCTTCAGCCAAGAATTGGGTATTATCAGGGCGAAGAAAAAATATTTTCTTAGGTTTTATTTACTTTAATCAGTCTTCTGCTAATTCCGAGATTTTTTCAACAAACAATTTTGTTGTTAGTATTAAAAAAAAAAGGGTTGGTACCAAATAAAAATAGTATTATGTGATAGCTGTTTCAGAGAGCCAGTTTTAGCTGCTGAATATATTGCATCTAATTTATTGCCCTATTAGCTGAGAACAAAATTCTTCTGTATTTTTTTTCCTAGTCCATACAGAATACTTTTGAGAGCAATTTAATATATATATATGTGTACAGCATTTTGGGTTAGATTTATATCTTAATTTATTCTTCCAAACATGACTTTGATTATATAATGTAAAAAAAAAAAACCAACCCACTTTAATATACATAAATGCTCAGATTTTAATGTAAAAGCAGAATGTCTTTCTGCCTAGGCTTATTTTTAGCCCAGTTGCACCATTTGCTGTAGACTTTCCCTTCAGAAAAATAACAATTTTGTTACAAAGTAGGTGTCAGGAAGAATTAAACGCCCCGAGCCGTAATTTCTCACACCTTTTTTCTGGTAGGATAAATCAGCACCTCGCCGAGCTCTGATTTATCAGCCTTTTTGTGAAGTGTTACGTGGTGATGTTGTGTCAAAGGTGGACCTTGTTCCTCTGGGTCCTTTTCCCCTCAAAAAGCAGATTTATGGCCTGGGGCAGCGAACATGTCCCAATTACTGTGGGACCAGTTCCCCTCTCAGAGCTGCTCTTTAATTTCTGACATTCAAAGCTGCACGTTGGTAAAGGAGATTTTTTTTGCCCTGTGATTTTTAGTGCTTTAAAATAAAATTTTATCATTTTCTGATACTGAGCCCAAACTTCCATTTTTGTGTAACGTGCCGACAGTGGCTTTGTAATAAATCAGAGAAGTCCTGATTTGATTGTTGTATGTGGATGTAAAGCTGACTGAGCACTAATAAAACATTTTAGAATATTTTAACACAACTCCCATTTTTACTCTCTTTCACCACGAGCCACAGACTGAGCTGTAAATTCTGGTTTTAGCAGAAACCTCGGGTAGGCCTCAAAATCAGCCTGAGTGACGAGCGCGGTGTCCTAAACTCTGCTCCACCAAATTAATTGTTTTTCCACCAAATATTTTTTTTTTAAGTAGACTGGTGGCCTTTCATATGGAATATGGTTCCCTTCCCAATGTCATGGGCTTTTTTTTCCACAGGATTTATTTTTTGGTTTTTTTTTTTTTTTTTACAGCTACGCTTTCAGTTCTGGATGACGTTTAGCCTTTGACCCAGGCACTTTCTTACAATAAACAGTTTGTTGATGAGAGCAGCTGCTGGGAAGATTGTTTCCAGACTGTTGTGCTGCAGCTGAGGGAGGAAAGGGAGCAAAATCTGGGATGCACCTTACAGCCTCCTCCTCCTCCTTGTTCCTCCCCTCAAATCTGGTTTGTGCTGAGCAAAGCTCCAGCACCTCCAGCACCTACTCCCATCCTTCTTCTGGCATCCCAGTTCCCAAGTGGAACACTCTGCTAAAGCCAGGAGAGATGCAGATCAAACAAACTTGGTGTGAAGATCATAATTTTATTTCTCTATGTGTTGTTTTTAACCCGTTGACTCTGATTTTTCATTGTTTTCTCTACAGAAAGTGAGTCATCCTGACTTATTTTTCATCAATCATGGAATCCTGACCTGGGCTCTGCTGCCCGTTGGATAAATGAATTTTCTGCAGGGCACTTTTTAAAGCTAAATTTAATTTTGGATTCAGATTTAGGCAGGGATTTATGAGCAGTTGCTGGACGTGTAGTCCAGGAGTGAGTTGAAATCTAAGATGCTTCATGTTCAAAGCAATGGGACTGCAATAAAGAGGATAAAGGTACCTTGCAGCACTTCGTTAAAAATCTTTCCCTTTTTTGGATGAGGTATTCCACATATCAGTTGGGTGAATGGATCCACTCCTCTCCATGGCTGTTTCAGCTGGGGTGATGCACTGTGTGTATGTAATGCAATACTTGTTTTTAAAACCACGCTGGAGAGTGGAGACAAAAATAAGGCCCTTGACAAAGTCTCTGGAATGATCTTACAGAAATGATGAGCTTTTTCTGCCTCTCTTCAGCTAAATAATCACCCAAACCTAAAATAACCTCTGGAGGATCCTAAAAATCAAGTTGGTTGGGAATTCAAAAAGTCACCAACCCTGCCATCTTTCTAAATGTTCCTCTGTGCTTTGTGCACTCAAAATCTCCTGGTTTGCACTGTGCCTCAGTTTAGGAAATATAAAAATATTATTAATAAACTGAAACAGATTTCCAGGCTGTGCAGAATCCTGGGAATGCACAGCCAGTACCAGCCAAGTAACTCCAGTTCATGAGAACATGAAATGAAAATGTGCCTCAGTTGTAGGACAATAAAATCTTTATGAAGTTCTTCAGGCCATGGGGAAAGGAGGGGAGTGGAGAAATGGGGATTTAAAAGGGTTTTACCCTGTGAACTAAAACACCACTGGTGAAAATAATGGCCTAAAATTAATTGTGAGCAGTTAATATTTAAAGAGTTTTCTAAAAAGTTCCTAAAAACTGGATTAATTTGAGTACTTCCTGTATTTCCAGATTCTGGTTGTGTTGTAAAGAGGGTTTTGTGGGTTTTTTTGTTCCTTTTGTTTCAGTTGTTAGAAAATCCATCTCCAGGCTTGCACTTCCTGGAGTCTGGAAGGGCAACACTGAGGACTCCAGGCGTAAATGTTATTAAATATTAATTCCATCAGCATGGAAATTGTTATTATTGTTATTGTTATTGATATTTGAGATCTAATACCCATTCTTCATCCTCTCCACTTTCTCTCTGATCACCAAGGGATGATCTTTCCTCATTCCTCTCTCAAATTTTTGCATCTTTTATTTTTATTCCTCTCATTTCTCCACTCTTCCTGGAGTCATTGTACTTTGTTTTTAAGGGAAAACAATGTATTTGAATGAAAGATTGAGGTAGTAAATGTAATACATTTTATTTTACAAAAACCTTATTTAAAGGTAGGGTTTGAAATGAATAAGAATAGTAGATGACATCATTTTTCCTGCATATTATGTGTATTTACAGTAAGTAAATATATGTATATGTTTATATATTTAGATATATGGTTTTTAGATTTTAGTTTTGGTCATGTTAAATAGAATTTCTGTTGGATCCAAGAGATGCTGTGGAAGCTCTCCTGTGGTTAATTTAAATTTAACACCTTGAAACCTACAAGGCTGTTGAGCAAAGCTGTGTAAGACAAGGAGGACGTGGAGATATTTTTTATCTGTATGTGTGTGAATTTTTATATTTCAAGTTGAACTCAAAGAACAACCGTTCATTAAAATATTTCCTTTCCTATCAGTGCTAATAGAGGATCCAGAGGGATGAAATCTATACATTTGAGACTCTATTTGAATTGTATAATACTCCTTTGGGAGCAGGCAATTCTGGGAAAAAAAAAAGCAGATTTTTAGTCATATTGGAGGTGTGATGTCTGGTTTTACTCCAGACAGGCTCCTCTAAAAATTTGGTGCTTTATGCCTGTGTAATCCTCGCTTGCAGTTTAAAAGGGTAAGCATTTTTAAAAAAGTGTATATATATATATATATATATATGTCTGTGTATATAATATATATTAAAATATAAATAAATATTAAAATATAAATATATATATAATGTATATTTTATGAATATATATAGATAACCAGGTGAAGATACACAACTCAGTGCATCAACTGGAAACTTCTCAAAAATTGAGGTAGTTAATTGGAAATCATTTTATTTTATAGAAAGGAAAGGGAAAAAACAGTTTTTAAATCATGTTCTGTGTCTTCAGAAAGTGAATATTTGGCCTCGTTTCACAAGCACAGCTAAAGTACAATACTTTAATCCCAATATTGAGTGTTCAGGTAGAGCATCCTGGTTCAAATCATCCCCTTTTCCCTCACAGGAGAGGAAGGAGATGATGGAAAATGTTTGCTTTATGGCATTGTATTTTTAGCTTTCATTTTGTTTCTCCTCCACATTTTTAATAGGAGCCAAATGAATTTTAGGCTGGGGGTGAATTTTTGTCTTAACAAAGAATTCCATTGATAGGGAGTTCCAGGCCCATCGTTGGAGTTTGGTAGGAAAAAGATCAGCTCCCAAATCTGCCCAGTGAGAGAGAAATTGCATTTGTGAACATACAGATAAAAATAAAAAAACACCCACCTCCAAATCCTATCTATATAAACAGGTTGTAAGAATAAAGTCTTGGATTTGGGTTTATTTTCAGCCATTCTAACTGGGAGTTCATGTGCAGAACCTCTCATTGTTTGACAGAGCCCAGGTGCAAATAAAATCTTCTCCATCAGGAGCTGTAATTTGGTGTTATTTTATACTACAGCAGAGAAGGCTCCAGATGCAGCTGGTTTTTGTCTCCCTCTTTCCTCCTTGTTGTTCAACCTCAACCTCTAAGTGAGCTTTGGGGAAAAGTGAAACTTAATGATTATGAAATTAAAAAGAATTTTAAACAGCCAGAGCAAACTTCTGTTACAGAGCAGATTCTGCACACACCTGAGCAAACCCTTAAAACTATAAAAAACAGATGTGAAACCAGAAATAAAATCCAGCTTTTGCTCTTCCTTTTTTGTGTTATAATTACCACAATTTGTGCTGATGAATAGAGGAGCTGAGGGTGCAGTAGCTTCACTTTGTATTTCTGGGAATTTTGGGAATTACTGTTCTCTGCATCTCTTTTCTTGCTCAGAACTTTTCAGTCAGTGCCACTCTCAGTCTGACAAATCAGAATTCTCCTGGTGTGTCCCTGGGTACCAGATCAGTGCTTGGAAATTCCCCATCTCTCCTTTAAAGGATTTAAATTGAGCTTTGGAGTGTGGAGAATATATCAGTGAGAGGTGTTGGGTAGTTGGTGCAGAGCTTTGCTGCTTTTGGTGACTTTTTTTAACATAATGTATTGAAATTACATTTTTTACCATTTAAAATACAGGTAGAAATATTTTCTTCTTATAAATATTAAACTTGCAGATGAATATTTTAACTGTGAAATATTTAACTGTGAAAAGCTGAGTAGCTCTCTTGTCACTGAGGTGACAAGGTTTGGGTTGGGATGTGAAATTTAATTCTTAGTTTGAGAAAGAAAGGAATATCTTTGCCTTAGGGAATGTACTTTTGAAAAGTGGGATTGGAAGAAAAAGGCCCACAGTTTGATTTTTGGGAATTACTGTTCTCTGCATCTCTTTTCTTGCTCACAACTTTTCAGTCAGTGCCACTCTCAGTCTGACAAATCAGAATTCTCCTGGTGTGTCCCTGGGTACCAGATCAGTGCTTGGAAATTCCCCATCTCTCCTTTAAAGGATTTAAATTGAGCTTTGGAGTGTGGAGAATATATCAGTGAGAGGTGTTGGGTAGTTGGTGCAGAGCTTTGCTGCTTTTGGTGACTTTTTTTAACATAATGTATTGAAATTACATTTTTTACCATTTAAAATACAGGTAGAAATATTTTCTTCTTATAAATATTAAACTTGCAGATGAATATTTTAACTGTGAAATATTTAACTGTGAAAAGCTGAGTAACTCTCTTGTCACTGAGTTATTGGGTTGGGATGTGAAATTTAATTATTACCTTGAGAAAGAAGGGAATATCTTTGCCTTAGGGAATGTGCTTTTGAAAAGTGGGATTGGAAGAAAAAAACCCCACAGTTTGATAGGAAATATTGGCTTTAGGATGAAGGAGAACAGGATTAAATGAGATATTAGGAAGAAATTATTCCCTGGGAGGGTGTGGAGCACAGGGTGCTCAGGGAATTTGGGGATTCCTCATCCCTGGCAGTGCCCAAGGCCAGGTTGGACACTGGGACAGTGGAAGGTGTCCCTGCCAGAGCAAGGGTGGCACTGGATGATTTTAAAAATCCCTCCCAAACCCTGCTGGGGTTCTGTACTTCATTAAATTCCACTTGGCTTGGCTTCAATTCTGCCCAAACCTGATGAAGAACAATTCCAGAATTCATTTGTACCACCCTACAACCAATTTAGTTATTAAATTTGCAAAATATGTCACTGGCAGGTTGTGAAATCCAGATTTTCCATGATGCTGTGTGTGTTTGTGTGTGAGTAGCTGCAGGTCCTGTCAGAGCCTGAACACAGAACAGCTGCAGCTTCTGGGATTCCACAATCCCTTCAAGTTTTGGAGCAGCATCTTGCAGGATTCCCTTGTGTGCAGCAGTTTGGGTGTTCCCTGCCCTGTGCTGGGTGCCTGGGCTGCTCCCAGACGTGTCCAGGAGGTTCCTCAGCCAGCACTGCTCCTGTCAGCGGCCACCAGAGGCTGCTGCAGAACGGTGGATGCTGCTGGGATGGGAGAGGTTGGGAATTCCAGCTTAAATCACACACTTCTGATGTGATTATATTCCTGTTCAGCGGACTTGAGGCAGAAATTAACCCTGACTCCACATACAAGTTTATTTCATTTTACAGTAATGTTATTTTTTCTGTGCCAGTGTAATTTTAGGGACAGCTCACTGGTTCAGCATTCCTGTTCCTGGAACTTTGTGTGAAGGAAGATCTTAAACTAAAAAATAAGAATAGCAAAGGTTGGGAATTCCAGCTGGATCCTCAGCTTCAGTCACACACTTCTGACATGATTATATTCCCCTTCAGTGGATTTAAGGCAGAAAGTAACCCTGACTCTGCATATAAGTTTATTTCATTATATAAAAATGGTTTTTTTTTTCTGTGCCAGTGTAACTGTGGGGATAGCTCACTGGTTCAGCATCTCTGTTCCTGGAGCTTTGTGTGAAGGAAGATCTTACAGTAAAAAATAAGAATAGGAGAGGTTGGGAATTCCTGTTGGATCCTCGGCTTAAATCACACAATTCTGACATGATTCTATTCCTCTTCAATGGATTTAAGGCAGAAATTAACCCTGACTCCACATACAAGTTTATTTCATTATATAATAATGTTATTTTTTCTGTGCCAGTGTAATTTTAGGGACAGCTCACTGGTTCAGCATCCCTATGTGTGTGAAGGAAGTTGTTACAGTAAAAATTAAGAATAGGAGAGATTGGGAATTCCAGCTGGATCCTCAGGTTAAATCACACAGTTCTGACATGATTATATTCCTGTTCAGTGGATTTAAGGCAGAAATTAACCCTGAATCTGCATATAAGTTTATTTCATTGTGCAATAATGTTATTTTTTTCTGTGCCAGTGTAATTTTAGGGACAGCTCACTGGTTCAGTATCCCTGTTCCTGAAACTGTGTGAAGGAAGTTCTTACAATAAAAATTAAGAACAGGAGTGGCTGGGAATTCCTGCTGGATCCTCAGCTTCAGTCACACAGTTCTGACATGATTATGTTCCTCTTCAGTGGAGTTGAGGCAGAAATTAACCCTGATTCCGCATATAAGTTTATTTCATTATACAATAATGTTATTTTTTTCTGTGCCAGTGTAATTTTAGGAACAGCTCACTGGTTCAGCATCCCTGTGTGTGTGAAGGAAGATCTTAGAGTTAAAAACAAGAATAGGAGAGATTGGGAATTCCAGCTGGATCCTCGGCTTCAATCACACACTTCAGACATGATTATATTCCTGTTCAGTGGATTTAAGGCAGAAATTAACCCTGACTCCACATATGTGTTTATTTCATTATACAGTAATGTTATTTTTTCTGTTCCAGTGTAACTGTGGGGACAACTCACTGGTTCAGCATTCCTCTGAAACTTTGTTAAGGAAGATCTTGCAGTAAAAATTAGTAATCACACAGTTCTGACATGATTATATTCCTCTTCAATGGATTTAAGGCAGAAATTAACCCTGACTCCGCATATAAGTTTATTTCATTATACCATTATGTTATTTTTTCTGTGTCAGTGTAATTTTAGGGACAACTCACTGGCTCAGCATCCCTGTTCCTGGAGCTTTGTGTGAAGGAAGTTGTTACAATAAAAAATAAGAATAGGAGAGGTTGGGAATTCCAGCTGGATCCTCATTGTAAATCACACACTTCTGACATGATTATATTCCTGTTCAAAGGAGTTGAAGCAGAAATTAACCCTGACTCCACATATATGTTTATTTCATTATATAAAAATGTTATTTTTTCTGTGCCAGTTTAATTTTAGGAGCAGCTCGCTGGTTCAGCATTCCTGTGTGTGTGAAGGAAGATCTTAGAGTAAAAAATAAGAATAGGAGAGGTTGGGAATTCCAGCTGGATCCTCATTGTAAATCACACACTTCTGACATGATTATA
>JBBMKD010000001.1:113511582-113526737 GCA_037834095.1 Argya squamiceps
TTCCTGTTCAAAGGAGTTGAAGCAGAAATTATCCCTGACTCCAAATATATGTTTATTTCATTATACAGTAATGTTATTTTTTCTGTTCCAGTGTAACTGTTGTAAATCACACACTTCTGGCATGATTATATTCCTGTTCAAAGGAGTTGAAGTAGAAATTAACCCTGACTCCACATATATGTTTATTTCATGATATAAAAATGTTATTTTTTTCTATGCCAGTGTAACTGTGGGCACAGCTCACTGGTTCAGTCTCTTGGAACTTGGTGTGAAGGAAGATCTTACAAGAAAAATTAAGAACAGGAGCGGCTGAGAATTCCAGCCGGATCCTCAGTTTCAGTCACAGTTCTGATGTGATTATATTCCTCTTCAATGGATTTAAGGCAGAAAGTAACCCTGATTCTGAATATAAGTTCATTTCATTATACAATGATGTTATTTTTTCTGTGCCAGTGTAGTTTTAGGGACAGCTCACTGGTTCAGCATCCCTGTTCCTGAAACTGTGTGAAGGAAGTTCTTACAGTAAAAATTAAGAATAGGAAAGGTTGGGAATTCCTGCTGGATCCTTGGTGTAAATCATACAGTTTTGGCGTCATTATATTCCTCTTCAGTGGATTTAAGGCAGAAATTGACCCTGACTCCACATACAAGTTAATTTCATTATATAAAAATGTTATTTTTTTCTGTGCCAGTGTAATTTTAGGGACAGCTCACTGGTTCAGCATTCCTGGAACTTGGTGTGAAGTAAAAATTCATTTTTCTGCTGTGACCAGTGCTTGCAACTTTTTAGACATGTAAACCCATATTTTCAATGTAATTTGTAAAAATCCCCATCCTTGATGATGTGTTTATATTTTTGATCAGCTCAATAAGCACATGGACATGATGGGGGGAAATTAGCCTGAGAATTAAACACATGTAATAATTCTTAAATGGTTCAGGATGTGTTAGAAGCAGTGAAATCAAGAAGTTTGCCTAAAATCTCTGGGGAAAAATCACTTGAAATAATATGCTCAGGACAGTAAATGGTTGGGATTGTGTGGCATATCTGTAATAATGGAACATCACACAGAAATAGGTGCTGTTTTGTTCTTTCCAGAAAATATTCTGTGGCAAAAAAACACATCAAAATTTCTGACACAGCCTCAAGCACTTTCATTATTTATTTGCTGTGTCATCACACTTCAGTCCCCTTTATTTTGTAACTTAATTTCTGTCAGACTGTAAATCCATCCATTAGGTGAGTTAAAATTGATGAGTTAAAATGATGAGTAAATAATCAGGGTTAAAATTCTGTTTCTGTGTGTAGGACTTGCACATCCAGTGCTGCCGAGTGAATTTCTTGTGTTTGGAAAGCAAGAGGAAAACACTCTGTGATTAAGCACAGTTTTTCCATGTTCTCCCTGACAGAAATGAAAGCTGCAATTTTTCTAAATATCAGTTACAGCCAATCAGTTACTGCAGGGTATGTAAAACAAGTAGGATAACGTGTAAGGAATTTATTTATTCTGTCAAAGCTCTGCTGTTACACTGAGTGAAGGTGCAAGGCAAAGAAATGCTCACAGAACCTTTAATCATCATCACATCATCATTTATGATGCAGAGAAAAAAAAAATTTAAAAAAAGGGGAAAAGGAAATATTTAAAGATATTTTATCCAAGAGTTTTGACAGAAAATATTCAGAGGGAGCTTTAGGAAAGCACAATACAAGGAGTAATTTCTCTGTAACTAAAATTTAGCTGCTGAGTCTCTCTCAGGTTGTCCTGGGGCTTGGAACCAAGTATTTGGCAGGATTTAGGGAAAAAAAAATTCTTCATTTCTTTGTGTCCTGCTCTGCCACTGGTGCTGCAGGGCTGACACTCAGCACAGGCTGTGAAATGTGAGAATGGGTCATTCCTGGGGGTGGAAATCCAGAGGAAGGTGTGAGGAGCAGGAGCACTCATTCCTTCTCCAGGTAGAGGAGTGGGATGTGGCAAAGAGGAGTCTTTTCCTTGGGCAGATAAATGTTCATGGGGAGTTTGCTCTCAGTTTGTGGTTTGTGGGTTTTGAAGAGTTGGGCTGGAGCTCAGAGGTGAGGGCAGGAGGGTTTAGTCCTGCCTCCAGCACTCCCACAGGAAATGTGTTCCTGTTCCCAGGTACAGCAGGGATGGGAATGAGGGGTGTGGGTTTGTTTAGAACCTTTTTATTTAAAAATCAAAACTCTTCCTCATGGAAATTTGAGAGCAAGAATCACTAGTGCCTTATTTCCAGTCAAATTGAAATCATCATTTTTTTGTGGTTCCATTTATCACATAAAAGACAACTTCAACTCCCTGAAATTTAAGCTGCACACTGAGCAAAAAGTCCCAGAATCTCTGTTTGTGGCTGTTCCTAAAGATGTGGCAAACATTTCATATCAAACCTCTCCAAGCAGAATTAGTTATCTGCAGAAAGAGTGAATGTGGAGCAGTTGTTTCAGGGTGTCACCACATGGATATTAATAGTAGTAAATCATCCCTTAGCTGAGGGTATGAGCTCTTTTAGCAAATATTCCACTGAGAAATCAGTAAATGTTTTGGGTTTTTTTTTTAACTGGTGGTTTAGCCTTTAAATCAAGTCTTAGGGATGGACTGAAGGGCTTATTCCAGCAGAGGATCTCAGCACGGTGAGAAACGTGCAAGATGCAGATGAATGTGTGCACTCCATGCTTCAGGATGTAGGAAGACCACTACAAACCCTGCTAGGGAGAAAAATTAATTAAAAATTAGGCTTAATTAATCTTCAAAGGAGTGTGGTCTCAACTCTAGGACAGTGTGAAGTAGTCAAGCCAGGCTGGACTAGAACAAGCAGCAGAATTCAGTTTTTGAAGAGGAAACAGAGTCAATTTCCTTCTGTTCTTCTTCTTCTTCTTCTTCTTCCTTCCTTCCATCTTCTTCCATGTTTTGAAGTAGAAGATTCCTTGAATAAAAATGTTTTTGGAGGAATATTTGTGTGTCTTCACATGGGCTGACCTGTCTTTCTCATTTTCTTGCCTTTGCCTGCAGGAAATCCACCTTGCTTTCCTCAAGTGGCTGGAGGGAAACGTGGATGCTGAGGGGCTGAGGGCATCCAGCAAAGTGTCTCTGAAATTCATTTCATCCTGTGAGTCCAGAGTGGAGGTGACTCCATCCCTGGTGCCAGTGATCACAGAGATGGGCAGTTTCTCCTCACAACATTTCAGCCTGGAGACCTACCAGCAGCACCTCCAAACCAAGAAACTGGGCAAGATCCTTCTGTTCACTGAGGTGACCACCACAACCATGAATCTTCTGGATGGGTAAGATGGGGATCCAGGGAATTCTGAATTAATTTTCTGATTGGGGATTCCTGATTATGGTAACACACAGTGTTGCCATAAATTAGAGGATTTCATGTTCACATGATATTAGTTGATAATATATAAAATACTGAGCCATAAAGGGTGGGGAAAGCTGAGTGGGACAGCTTTTAGCTTGGTAGTGGAGTTTGATTTATTATTTAATTTATTCCTCTGAGCATCACCGCAAGAAAATGTAATTTAATAAATATTTATATTTAGGAGATGAAATTCATTCTCTAGTGCAAGTTATTCTCTAAACCTGCTACTTGAGTAACAGGTTGTGCCCCTAATTTTAACCCTCCTGTTTTCTCTGATGTCATTTTTTGCTGAATATTTCCCTAAAATGCTCTTTTAATGCTCAGTTTGGGTTTTTCAAGCATGGATTAGGGTTCTGCTAGAGGTTCTTTCATCATCACACAGATGACCCTTGTGAATGAGCTGTGGGATCCCTTAGAGAAGGTTGTTCATTGGAGTTTAAATGGGATTAAGTGATAGGAAAATCACAGTTACTAAATCTCAGCTTGGAGGCTGTGTGCAAAGGCTGGACTGTTGTGTTGAGTGGAAATTTGATGGAAAAAAAAACTGTCTTGGGGAAATTGTTGCTCTTCAGGACAGAAACTCCAAGGCTGCAGCTGTAAATTCTGTTGGCAGCTAGTTTTAAAGTATCAGGGTTAATTGATCTGCAGAAATTGCAGATGAATTTTACAGGTGAAAAACGACCTCAGGAATTTCATTGGGGATTTTTTTTTCTTTAATAGAGATTAAATTGTCTTGAGTATTGTTGTCACTGATGAGTTCACCAACAACAATTGCTTCAGTTCTCAGCCTGAGAACCTAAATTGCAATTTATGGACAAATACAAATTCAAATTCCAAACCATTCCCTGTGTGTTCAAACATCCACACATTAAAAAAAAGTTGCTGTCTGATTTTGCCAATCCTTTCCCCCAGATTTACATCCTGCAGCTGATTTTGCAGTGATAGAGACTTGCCAGTTTGATAAGAGGCCATGAGGAGTTATTTTATAGAAATACAATTATTTGTGGCATTTGCTTCTTCATTTTTAGTGCTCACAGCATGTTCAGCCCACAGGGTTGAAAGGAGGACTTTCATCATTGATCATATTTTCATTCATTGATCATAATTTCATTCATTCATTCATTTTCATTCATTCATTGATCATAATTTCATCACTGATAAGTGAATACATCAAGAGGTTTCTTCCCTCACAGTTGGTTTTTGGCTCTCAGTGACTTTGTTCCAACATCTCAGTAAAATTGAGGTGTTTAATTCAGAGTTTTGTGGTTTGATTTGGATCGAGCTAAATAGAAACTTATCAATTTATGAAAGGTTAATTATCAGGGCAAGGGAGATAAGAGAAAGGATGTGGTTTTTCCAATATGTTTAAAGTTTTTTTTTTTAATATTAAATAATCCAAATACAGTGAAATGCTCACAGATGTAGGTCTTCAAGATTTCCCCCATCATGATGAGGTTTAAATAGTTAATTTTCAGGTAAGTTGTAAACTACAAGTCCTGGCTTTAAGTGGCTTATGCTGGGAAGATGATCCTAGACTATAATTTGAATTAAAAATATTAATTTATTAATAATATATATTAGATTAAATTTATCTTACAAAAAGAGCTATGTTTTATTAAGTTAAAATAATTGTCTTAAGTATTATGGTTGATGCTTAAATACTCTGTTGTCATGGATAATGGAGTACTGTAATCCTTGTGAGTTGCACTTCAGTGAAGGACCTTGAGATTTAAATGATAATATTTCAGAAATCTGTAGAAATTGATGCAAAAATCAGGTAATTTTTATTGAGGGAAAAAAGTTGCTGGGTTTTTAAGGTGCTTCCAAAGGAACCAATATGAATTTGTTAGGATATGTGTGTGGTGCTTGTATCTAATTGCCAGTTCTGAATGAAAGGAAAACACATCTCAGGAAAAATAATTCTCTTTGCTTGAAGAAAAAATAGTTACTTATTGATCCTTCAGGATTCCCAGAAAAACATTGCAACACTTTCATTATGTAATCAGGCATTGCTTGAGGGACTCTGTTAGGGTCTGTCCCAGATTTGACTCTCTCAAATTTTACCAAGTTTTGATGGTTAAAAATAAACAGGCACCTCAAGAACTTAATGAATGGGATTTGTCATAAATTGTTTAATTGGTAGATTACCCCCCAAAAAATTCAGCATTTAACTTCTGTGACTTTACATTTTAAATTGTTTAATTAGTAGATTATCCCCCCAAAAATTCATCATTTAATTTCTGTGACTTCACGTTTTCTGGTACCCACCAAAACTGGCTGCCAAACTTTGTTCTCTCCTCCTTTTTCCACCTCCCCAAACTTTCCATACTCCCCCCCAAAAAATAAAGAGATGGAAGTTGGGGGGGGGGGAGAAAAAAAGGAGCTGGAATTAATTTAATGGCTGAGCAACCTCACAGTAGAGAAACAGCCGGGGCCTAATAGGGGCCTTTGTCTGCATTTCCACCCTGGCTGGGAACGTGCCAGTCAAAAGTCAGGCAGCAGGAACAGGTGGGAACTATTAGACCTGTCATAAAAGTTTGAAAAATTGATTCTGGAGGCTGGGGAAATAGATTGGACTTGACAGTGTTGTCCTAAAGATTCGGAGGGGAAAAGTTGTGCCGTTTAATTTGGGGATCCCTTGATTGTTCATTAGCTCTCCAGATGGTGGTTGGTGCTCACTGTACTGTCCCCCCTGGCCTGCATTTTGTGTGTCCTGAGGTCATAGCAGAGTGGGAATTCACCTGTAGGTACCCAAAATTTAATGGCATTGGTCTAATTGTCAAATAGAAATGCCTTCAGATGTCGTGTGTTGTTTTAAATGATCAATATTCCTTCTGTGGTTTCATGTTAGAAGTCTTTTCAGGCTGTTTTTTTAAAGCAGCTTTTATTTCTCAAACTGAAATTTCAAATCTTCCCCAAATATTGTTTTTTTTTCTCTAGGAGGAAATTCTTTCTGTGAGTTTCAGAAACCTTTTCTTCCCAGATGTTTATCCAAATGCCACCTGAGCAGGTTAACCCTGCCAAAAACAGTTCCCATTTTCTGTGGCTCCTCAAGAGCATCTCTGGGAGTGCAGGTTTTCAAATGAAACCATTTTTTTTGAGGCTGCATCTGGTGTAGTGATACAAGTGCTACATTGTAGAGACACACTTATTGCACTCACAAGGCTTCAGATTAACAAAGCAATATTTCTGTTTCTAATATTTCTAATTGGCTGCAATGGTTGCACGAGCATTTCATTAAAATTAAATTAATGAGATCGAAATTTTGGTTTTATTCTTTATCTTAGATCCTGTTTCAGTATTTTAGTTGGCAGAAAATTTGATTTACACATGACTAAGCCAGCATGGGATATATTCTGGATGAAATGCCATCGTGGATCCCTTTCCCCCAGTATTTAAGAAGCACAAAGTGCCATTGTTAGGGAAAGTTTGACACAAAAGTGGTGAATTTTAGTGGAAGTGAAATGTGGGCTGACGTTCCTTTCATGACTGCTGAAGAGGATATTTAAATAAAATGTCAATTGAGAACAAACAGTTTCCAAACAGCTAAAAACTTTGCAGAAGAAAATATTTTCCATTGTTGGTGCCCCTTTACTTTTCTAGATTCATATTGCTGAATTTTGAAAAACTGAACTACAGCTCTAATTTTGGGAAGTGGGCATGAAGACTCATTTTATTTGAAAACTCTTGGTTTTAACTCTTGGTTGAATTGAAATATGGATGATGCTGATGCAGATCTGAGTTAAGGAAAGCCAGTGTGTAATTGAAGGAGATGGGAATGGCACTTCAGGGGCAAACAAGCTGAGATTGACAAACTGTGTTAGGGGCTGGGGGATTTTTAATTTGGTTTTCAAGTCCTTGGGATGTTTTACTCCATGTTTAGTTATTCCTTGCACTTGGTGATCCTCCTTATTCTCCATTGAAACTGTATTTTTAAAAAACTTAAAACCCTTTCCCACCCAAACCATTCCATGGATCCATGATAATCTTTGTATTTTAGCATGGTGGCACTTTCCCAGTACATTATTTGCCTACTAAAAATGAGTATTTTATCACCAACATTAACAGTCTGTATAAATCAACCCCATCCACCCTCCTCCCTCAGGGATTTTATCTGGGGAGTTGGAGAATATCATGGCGTTCTGGAAGGATTCTTCCTTGCAGGAAAGGTGCCTTTCTCTCTGGAAATAGGAAATGTAAATAGGAATTTATAAAACCATGTGCTGTTCCATAGCTTGGATGCATTTAAACACTGCCCATCTTCTATACTCAATCTTTTCTGCAGCTACATAACCCAAAAGTAATTTGTCAGTTTGGATATGGAGGTGACAGTAGTTCATATTGCCTTTAAAATGTCAGATCCCTTGATTTTGTTAGACCGTAGGATGGGATAGAAATGCTTTGCTTGATTAATATCTTACTTAAAATCCAATGTTTGATACTAAGAGCAACAGACCTGTTCTTTACATTCCTGGATATAGGAGTGTGTATATATATATATATATATATAAAATATTCCTTTTATTACTTTTATTACTAACTTTTAAACTTCCTTTTCTTAATTTATTTACATGGTTGAAGGACTTTTTATGCTCAAAACCAAAAAAAAGTTGGTGCATTAAATAGCTGCTTCTGTGCTTTTCTTCCTTAAGGGTGTTTTTTTTATATTCAGTGTTTTGTGCCTTCCTTTGGTGCTAAAGTCCAGCTCAAATAACAGAGTGAGGTTTGTTTCCCTTAAATCAAATCAAATTAAGTTCAACAGTAGGGGGTTTTTTTGGGGCTAATTTAGTTTTAAATGTATGATATTTCATACTTTATTCTGCCATTCATTTATGGGCAGTGATTTGCACCAGCCAGTGCTGGAGGAAGCTCAACCTGATAACAAAAGATCACGCAGGAATTTTTTGTGACACAGCCAAGAGTCTGTTCCCTCTCTGGCCTGTAAAAAGGGAGGAATTCGGAAGTTTTTGGCACTGATTTGGCCCTGTGCCATTCCCAGACCCTTCCCTGCTGTCCCATTTTCCATGACATGCTTTGCTGAAAGATTTCTCTATTGGGATTTGTCATCTCCTTTGCGTCAATTTTCCCTGATTTTCTTTCCACCTGTTGTGCACCATTCCCGAGAATCAGGAACAATCAGGTCCCTATTTTCCTGTCACGCACCTTGTGTGCCTGATTTTCCATGGAATTGGAGGCAAAATGTGCCCTTCTTTTCCTTTTTTTGTCGTGTAAAATTAGTGGATTTTCTTCCTGTTAACGGAGTGGGCCCCCCGCTTGCAGTGCAGAGGGAGGTTTGGCATTCCCAATGGGAATTGAGTCATAAAAAAGAGATACCCGTTTTGCAGAGCAATTAACCCGTGTTGAACTCTGCTGGGAGATTGGATTTCCCTGCTGCTGGAAGTTCCTGAACAATCCCCATTATCACAGGGACACAGACACAGCCTCGGAGCACCCTTAAATCTGGGGGGAATTGTTCCTTAAATCTGAGGGGAATAGTTCCTTAAATTTGAGGGGAATCACTCCTTGAATTTGAGGGGAATGGTTCCTTGAATCTGAGGGGAATCATTCCTTAAATTTGAGGGGAATTGTTCATTAAATCTGAGGGGAATCTTCCATTAAATCTGAGGGGAATCTTCCTTTAAATCTGAGGGGAACCATTCTTTAAATCTGAGGGGAATAGTTCCTTAAATTTGAGGGGGATCACTCCTTGAATTTGAGGGGAGTTGTTCCTTGTATCTGAGGGGAATCTTTCTTTAAATTTGAGGGGAATCTTTCTTTAAATCTGAGGGGAATTGTTCTTTATATTTGAGGGGAATCATTCCTTAAATTTGAGGGGAATTGTTCTTTAAATCTGAGGGGAATAGTTCCTTAAACCTGAGGGGAATCATTCCTTAAATCTGGGGGGAATCATTCCTTAAATCTGGGAGGAATTGTTCTTGAAATTTGAGGGAAATAATTCTTTACATCTGAGGAGAATTGTTCATTCAATCTGAGGGGAATCGTTCCTTGAATCTGAGGGGAATCGTTCCTTGAATCTGAGGGGAATGGTTCCTTAAATCTGAGGGGAATTGCTCCTTGAATCTGAGGGGGATCGTTCCTTGAATCTGAGGGGAATAGTTTCTTAAATCTGAGGGGAATCTTCCTTTAAATCTGAGGGGAATCGTTCTTTGTATTTGAGGGGAATAATTCCTTAAATTTGAGGGGAATTATTCTTTAAATCTGAGGGGAAGAGTTCCTTAAATTTGAGGGGAATAGTTTCTTAAATCTGAGGGGAATCTTCCTTTAAATCTGAGGGGAATCGTTCTTTGTATTTGAGGGGAATAATTCCTTAAATTTGAGGGGAATTATTCTTTAAATCTGAGGGGAATAGTTCCTTAAATTTGAGGGGAATCGTTCTTTGAATTTGAGGGGAATTGTTCCATGAATCTGAGGGGAATCATTTTTTAAATTTGAGGGAAATCATTCTTTAAATATGAGGGGAATGGTTCCTTAAATCTGAGGGGAATGGTTCCTTAAGTCTGCGGGGGAAAGTTCCTTAAATCTGAGGGGAATCATTCCTTCAAGCTAAGGGGAATCGTTCCTTCAGTCTGAGGGGAATTGTTCTTTAAATCTGAGGCGAATCATTCCTTAAATCTGAGGGGAAACCCTGGAAGGCTGCACAGTTAAAACAAGAGTGAAGGAATGGTCATGGCAGGGTTTCAGTCCCATTTTGCTGGTGTGTTTTACATGGTGCTGTTTTCATGCCCACATTTTAAAACAGGAATTTGGTAATAAAGTGAAAGAATTGAATGCTGAAGTTTCAAATCATCACAGCTCTTTGAAGAGGAGGATTAGCTTGAAGCATATGACACATGTAGCAGAACACAATATGCCATAATAAATATGATATCTTGTTATAAGCAATATTAAATGCAACATATTATGTCTATATTATTGCCCTTGGTTTGCTGATTCCATGGCTGTCATTTTGCTCTTGAATTGTAACTTTTATTTAGGAAAGGGGAATGCTGCCTAAGCTTTAACTGCCCAGAAGTACTCAGGGATTAATATTTATACTTCACTGAGAAAGATATGCTTGTGTCATCAAATAGCCAACTTGGCCTTTTTATATGACCTCAGATCAGAATATAGTCTTAAATAAAGTCATATGCTTCTAAAAAGAATTTAAAAACCTCAAAACCAGGCATAAATCAGTCTAGGACAGAGGGGAGGGCACAGCATAGAAAAACTGGGTATGTTATTAATCACAGAATTATGGAATGGTTTGGGTTGGAAGGGACCTTAAGGATCATCCAGTGCCACCCCTGCCGTGGGCAGGGACACCTTCCACTGTCCCAGGCTGCCCCAAGCCCCAGTGTCCAACCTGGCCTTGGGCACTGCCAGGGATCCCTCCCCACTAATAATATGATCAGATGAATCAACCTCCATACTCCCTAATTAACTTCATGAAGTAGCTTGAACCTTGGGCAAATCCTGGATTTGCATTTTTCCCCCAAACCTCTTCATTAGAATGAATTGTTTTAATTGTTTTAATCATCAGACTAATGAAGGAATGTATTGACAATGTTGCATTCAGATGGAACAACAATTAGGCCTTCAAGTGATTTGATAATGTGTTTGATTAACAGATTGCTGCCCACGTTATGGACAGGGGCTTTTGGAGAGGGGCTTTTCACAAGGGCTGGAGGGACAGGACACAGGGAATGGCTTCCCAGTGCCAGAGGGCAGGGCTGGATGGGGTATTGGGAATTAGGAATTGTTCCCTGGGAATGGATTTCCCAGATTTGCTGTGGCTGCCCCTGGATCCCTGGCAGTGCCCAAGGCCAGGTTGGACATTGGGGCTTGGAGCAGCCTGGGACAGTGGAAGGTGTCCCTGCCCTTGGCAGGGGTGGAATTGGATGATCTTTAAGGTCCTTCCAACCCAAACCATTCTGGGATTCTGTGAAAGATCCAAAGGCTGAACTATGACCAAGTGCAGTTGCACAAAGTTGGAGTGATTCCCTGGGGATTTCAGTGAAAAGAACATGATTGGATTTGTTAGCAACTCAAAGGTAGATCAGTTTTCCATTTTGCACATCTCCATCTCTTTGCCCTTGTTAGGAAAATAAAAAGAAAAAGGAAGAAAAAGAAGTTGGATTTCCTGTGGAATGAAGTAGGAACTGGGAAATAAAGCCTGGCTGCTTGGGGAAGTTCACACAGCACCTGTTCTGGTGTGGTTAAGAATAAACACACTGATTTTTGTTTATTCTTATGCTGCCAGTCAGAAGAGAGTGATTTAAATTTCAGAATTAATTTGAAGTGCTCGTTTCCAGAGCCAAAAGCTTTGAAAGCTTGGGTAATTTCTCAACTTAAGCAGTAAACTTAGAAAAATCCCACAGAATCTGAATTCTTGCCCTAAATCCCACTGGCCTAATTTATTTTCACTTATAGTCCTAGTTAAAATATTTTAAGAATCTGTTTGTATTCAAACGAGGGGCTTGCATTTATCACACCTCATATCATTTAGCCTGAAATGTCACGGCCTGGAGAATGGTGTGTAAAAAAAAGTGAGGTTCCCCCACTGCAGCTTTGTGATCCCCAGGATTGCTATAAAATCCTTGTACCTCATGTTGCTCTCCAGAAATTTACTGGCATTGTTCTTGTTGCTGAACTGTTAAGGGTAGATCAACGTCCAGAGGTTTTTTTTTTTTTTGTAAACTTGAACTGACACTATTTTTACACTGTTTTTACTGATGATGTTATCTTACATCAAAAATAAAAGAAATAAACTCCCCAAATGTTTTGTAGGATTCTTTGCAAACACAAAGCTCTCGTGGCCTGTTGCATTAAGGAGTTGTGGGATGCAGCTGTAAAGTGTCCAATTTCTTCTCCCCAAAAGCTAAACATTGATTTGCAAACCTTGTCTAGAACAGGAATTAAAAAACAAATTTGCCCCATCCCTGGACAGTGGAAGGTGTCCCTGTCCATGGCAGGGGTGGCACTGGATGAGTTTTAAGGTCCCTTCTACCCCAAACCATTCTGTAATTTTATAATTCTATAATTCTATGATTCTAAGTCTAAGTGAAGAGGGAAAACTGGACAAGGAAGAAAAGTAGGGAGATGGAGCTAAGACACAGGAAGGAGGAAATAAAAATTCTAAGGAAACAAATTTTTACTGATTATTCTTAAGCAAATACTCCAAGCTTAATGTAAAATAAGTGGGATGTGGGGAGATTGCAGTATTAATTGGGAAACAATTGTTAAAGCACTTACCAAACAATTAATGATGAAAAGCCCAAGACTCCCCTGTTCAACTGGCAGATTGTCAAGTGAAATATAATTAGCTCAGTGTTGAGGTTGAGTTTTTCTGAAGTTACAGACTGGTAAGAATTCCAGTTAATCACATGGTGGTTCCATTCCTAAAGGTTTTGTTTTAATTGGGCATTGGGGGAGAGTGAGGGAAGGGGAGCACTTCAATTTTGTTGAAACTAAATCATTACTTTGCTTGTGGTCTTAACCAAATGCTGATGTCCTGCTCTGCTGCTTAATTTTCGATCATCCTTTTAGTCATTTCTAGAGTTACAATAATATTTAAATACTAATCTGAATCCCACAGATTATTTATATTTCCTGCTTTTAAAAATACAGATTACAATGTATTACCTTGTACCCTCTGGATTAAAAAAATACTCACTACATTGCATCTGTTAAGTGACAAGAGAAGAACTTCAGAGTTCAGATGATCTTGAAGGCCCCTCCCAACCCAAACCCTTCCATGATTCTATGATTTTATGATTTATTAGCAACAGATAAGACATAAACTCTGCATGGAGAGTGGTGCCAGATGTGAGAGATAAAAGGCATTGCTGCTGGCCACCTGCTTTAATGCACATTTCAGCTCTGCTGTGGTGGTTGATGTCATGAAGAATTCGTGGGGTCCAGACTCATTTAAAGTTAGCAGACCATGGCAGGTTAGCAAGGAGTGATGCTTGGGGAATGTTGAATTATCCATCTGTTGGAAAAACAGAACAATCACCTTTTGCCAAGGTTTTGAAGAGCAGCTGGGGGTGGATATTTGGGGTTTTTCTTGTGGTAGGGGAAGCACCAAAGAGCTTTGAGTGTGAAGGTGTTGGAAATTCAGGGCAGTGCTGGGACTGCAGCTGGTTTGCCTGTCTTTGTTTTTAAAATCTTAATATTTCTGTCTTTATATCAGCATTGTGCTACCACTCATTTAGACTTAGAACCATAGAATTATAGGATTATAAAATTATAGAATGGTTTAGGGGTAAAAGGGAGCTTAAAACCCATCCAGTGCCACCCCTGCCATGGGCAGGGACACCTTCCACTGTCCAGGGATGGGGCAAATTTGTTTTTTAATTTCTATTCTAGACAAGGTCTGCAAATGAATGTTTAGTTTTTGGGGACAAGACCAAAGAAGTTTTCTGTTTATATTATATTATATTATATTTATATTTCCAGTATTTTCCTCACACATTCCCAATATTTGCTGCCATCAGTAATTTTTATTTCCTTCTTTGTTGTTGTTGTTGTTGTTTTTATTGTTTGGGTTTTTTTATTTGTTTGATTTCATGTTTGAGATGGATAAAGGGTAACTACTTGTTGCTACAGCTTATTTAATTAGTACCAATTATTAAAGCTAGAAATTAACTTAAGTCTTCAGCAGAACTTAAGTCTTTCCATTAAAAAATAGTTTCTTATTGAAATAATCCTGATAGTGGCTTCCTGATAGGTAAAAAAACAATAAATCAGAAGAAATCAGTCTTATTTCAATTAAAAACTCAAATCTTGGCTTGCATTGTACTAGAAGAAAACTTTTTTTTCAGCTATGGGTTGCAGAAATAGCAATTTATGGGGTTTTTTCCCCCTTGTGTTTTATACAGAAGTAGGAGTAGACAAGAAGAGGTACAGAAAGGCCTTTTTGGGGTGTCTGCAAGAAGAGCTGTAAAACATTTTACACTGAGTGCTGATTGACTCACCAGAAAGCAGAGAGTGAAAGGAACCATTCACTCTGAAGAGGTTTAGGCAATTCTGGGGAGGAGGATGGAAAGAAAAGAAAATCTATGGGAGAAAAATGGGAATTTTCTTGTTTTACAGAGTCTGGGTCAGTCACTAAGCAGATCCTGTTCCATTCAGGATGTCTGCAGGCCATCATCAGCTCCTTGCTTGAGGTGTGAGGCTCTTCCACACTCCTCTGGTTTTTATTCCATGGACAGAGAAGTTCTTGTGGGAGTGTTTGGGAGGGCAGATACTGGAATATCAGGATCCTACCAAATATCCTGTTATTTATCTCATGCTCTGTTTGGAGGTTTCAGCATTGAGTGGTCATCAGAGCAGATAAAATTATTCATTGATGAATTATCTTTCATTAGGAATTGGGGAATAACTGGGTGGAAACTGGAGCCCTTTCCCTGTGAGGAAAAGGGGAATATTCTCCAGCTGGCTGGGGCTGGAACATGGGGTGTTGATGACAACAGAATTATATGGGTTTGGAGGGAAAATGGGAATTTGCTGCGAGGCCTGAGCTTAATAAACTCCTGTGTGCCAACAGCAGAGGTTAAGAGGGGTGAAAATGTTCAGTTTTGATCCTTTGCCAAGTTAAGCAGTGGAATATTGTGAGCATGAACCAAGTGAGATGGAATGTGTGGGATTTGGAACCCAAAATCCCAGAGAGTGACAATTCCTGAGGGCTGGAGTGTGTGTGGAGGAGTTCCTTCCTTCCTTCCTTCCTTCCTTCCTTCCTTCCTTCCTTCCTTCCTTCCTTCCTTCCTTCCTTCCTTCCT
>JBBMKD010000001.1:113526837-113546179 GCA_037834095.1 Argya squamiceps
TCCTTCCTTCCTTCCTTCTTCCCTCCCTCCCCCTCTCCCTCCCTCCCTCCCTCCCTCTCTCCCTCCCTCTCTCCCTCCCTCCCTCTCTCTTTCCCTGTGGTAACCCAAGATTTTCCAACATTTTGGAAATAAATTTTCCTTTTATTTAACTGTTCTCTAACTGATGTCAGGAAGGCTTTTTACAAACAGTGTACTTACAGCTTTTTTAATTTAAATCCTCAGTCTTTCAGTGTTTTAAACATGCATTTCATCCAGTTCTTGACAAAAATACCTTCAAATGGTGTTAAAAAAAGAAATGTGAACATGAGGGTTGCATTCACTGGATCCAGAACCAAGTGCTCTTCATTACTTGGCTGCATCTGTATTTATCTAATATCCAGCAAAATCTTCCTGGAAATAGGGATTATTATTTTTTTTTAATAGTGATGGTTACTATACAAGGAAAACCTAAGCTAAATTTAGATTACAAAGGATTAGATCAGAGATGATTAAAATAATAAAAAATAACACCAAGAGTCCAACTGTGCTCTCATTCCTCTTGCATTTTTCTGGTGCTGTGAGATGATTCAGATGAGTTTTTTATGCCTGTGTTTATCTGATGGATGCTGGCACAGGAGACTTCAGAGATGAATTTTGTTGGAGATAAAATTCGGGTGGTTTTTGTCCCCTCAGTGCTGCAGGCTCCCTGCTGGGGGCTGCACAGAGGAGATGCCAGGCAGTTTTGTGGAGCAGCCTGCTGGGAATGCCTCATCCATCCTGGCTGGGGGACACAACTGAGCTGCTCTCCAGCAAACCAGGGTGTTTTCTTC
This sequence comes from Argya squamiceps, assembly GCA_037834095.1. Classification (NCBI taxonomy): domain Eukaryota; kingdom Metazoa; phylum Chordata; class Aves; order Passeriformes; family Leiothrichidae; genus Argya; species Argya squamiceps. Next base: position 113,527,647 of record JBBMKD010000001.1, read on the forward strand.
TTCTATTTAATAAAATTAAACACCAAATTAAAAAGAAAAAAAATCAAGTTTTGGCTGTCTGTAGAAGTTTTGACCACATGGTTATTAAAAAAGCTTCATTAAGGTTGTGTATTATGAAATATCTTTTTTTTTTAAATCACAGATGAATTGTTTGGTTTTCAATCTGTCTTTCTGAAGGTGTTTTTTTGCTGTGTGATGTCCAGCTCACCCAGGGAAGGTGCTGCAGGGCAGGAGGTTTTGCCTGCCCTGTGTTGGCAGTTTTGTGTGTTCAGGTAAAGCTGAGGTGCCTCGTTCTGCTCTTCAGGTTTTCCAAACCCATTCAGCCTCTTCCCATCTCAGCTCAGTGGCTCCCAGATTCCAAGAGGAATCTGATCCCTGGATGTGGTTTTCCCTCAGCAGGTGATTATTGGGGTGTGTGCACCAGAATTCAGAGTGGTTTAGCTCTTCTCAGCACCGCTTCCATTGACATTTTGGGGTTTTTTTGTTGTTCTATTTTCTGTGTGAAGACATTCTGGAGGGTGGAAACCCTGCAGGTATTAATGGGATGTGTGTGGTGTCTGCATTGCTGCCTGGGGATCTCAGCTGGCTTTGGTTTCAGAAAATGGGAGCTGCTTTTTTGTGTCCTTTCTGCCTGTTTTTGGAGCCCCAGCTGTGGGGCAGATGCTCTCACTGAAGGTTTGTGTTCCAAGCAGAAGCAAGAAATTCTCAGGGCACTTTTATTTGCTTCTGCTCTGGGGTTTTCTCCTTCAGATTCAGCCTCTCCATAATCTTGGGTTTGTAGAACTGTTGGGCTTTTGTCAAAATAATCTGCCTTAAATTTCCCCTTTTCTCTGGGCTGCTTCTCTCCTGCCACAGCACAAGTGCTGAGTACAACACACAGTGGAAAAAAACAAATCCCTTCTGCTCCTTCACTTCTGTCAACTCCAAATTTTATCACTACCTGCAAGAAATGATGAGTAATTTATGTTTATTTTGCACTTCTCTACATCCATGTCCTTTATCTGATTATTCAGAGGACCAGGCTGCTCTTTGCTGGTCTCACGCACCTCGTGTGAGTCCAGGAAAAATAATCTGATCCCCTAAAAATAACAAAGATCCTTATCCTGTTCTTCCTTTGCATTATTTTGCTTTGTTTCTGAAATTAAAATCCCCTTGCTTTACCCATTCCCCATTTAACTACAGATCATAGTTTAAAACCTTCTTTTTAAGCAGTTCTAGGTGGAAGTGGGCTCATAAATGAAAACCAGAAATAGCCATAAAATACTTGGTATAACATTTTCTCTGCAATATTCCTGCTGCTGCTTCAAGACTCATTTGTTTGTGTTTTCTTTGAATATTGATTCACAGAACTTTTTTGTGGAGGGCTCTGTGTGCTTTTAAGGATAGAAAAAAGGTGGATTTTGGTACAGGAATGGGGCTTAAATTTGCCAGTCATATTTATACATATAGAAAATATTTTATTATTAATTTTTTATTTATTAAAAAATAAAAATATTCCAAGTTTGTTACTTCTGTCAATTTATAATTGCTTTAGTATTCAAGCCAAAACTACAGGCTCCAACTGAAAGTATAATTTCCCAAATGTGAGAATTTAACAATCCTGCCTAAATTTTCTGGAGCAATTTCTTCTTTCTTCTCCACATGCTTCATAACTTTCCTTCCAGAACAAAAATATTGATTTTTATTTTGTAGATTCTGTGTTTTTGACAAATAGATCTATCCAGAATGGTTTAGAATGTGCTTAGGGTATAGGAATGTATTTGTATTTGAGAGTTTTAAGAGCTTAAGCAGGTGAAGATTTCTGAAAGGATTTCTGCCTCTATGATAAAATTTAATTTTTGAAGTAGTTTTGTCATGTTTTAAGGCAGCCCTTTCATACATTTATAGGACTAATGTGTGGACTTGTATATTTTAGTTTTTCTGAAGGTTCTAATTCAATCCTCACATTTCAAATGCACACAGACCAAGTCAATAAAAAATTTATACTCTGTTTTCTTTTTTTGAGAAAATGAAAATGTACTTTGACCTTGTCCTTTAGTTCCCATAACTCCCTTCATCATTGGTTCAACAAGGTTTATGATAGGCAAAAATTGAAATTTTTTGTGGGAGCTCTTTCTTGCTGTGTTGACAGAACACACCTTAAAGAATTACCAAAATGACTTTTTATTTCAGCACTGAGGAGGCTTTAAAAGGTTTGATTTCATTTTCAAAAGTAGGTAAAAAATAACTAAAATTAATTTTGCTTCTTAGATCCTGAGGGAGACCACATGAGTTGCCTTCTCCATGGGGGATTTTATGTTATTTTCTATAGGGTGATGAATAAAAGCTGCAAAACAAGGCCCAGAATAGATAATTGGGGGAAAAAAAGATAATTTCTTGAATGGTATCATGTCAACAGAGATAGGACAGAGGGGGAAAGCCAGAGGTGAATAATAATAACTTATTATTTCAGCATTGAGGAGGCTTTAAAAGGTTTGATTTCATTTTCAAAAGTAGGTAAAAAATAACTAAAATTAATTTTGCTTCTTAGACTCCTGAGGGAGATCACGTGAGTTGCCTTCTCCATGGGGGATTTTATGTTATTTTCTATAGGGTGATGAATAAAAGCTGCAAAAAAATAAATGTTTTGGAGAAAAAAAATAATTTCTTGAATGGTATCATGTCACTGAGATAGGATATAAGGAGAAAGCCAGAGGTAAATCCATTTATATTTGAATATAAGGGACAGGGAACATCTCTAAATTGTATTTATGTCGTGGTGCTGCACATGTAGAGCAGGAATTCTGTAAGTGAAAGATGTGGATCCTGAGAAAAACAAAAATTTATGTCAATGTCAAGGGAATAACTCCACAGAGGATGGTGAAAAATGGGTGACTGAGTTTTTTTTTAGTAGGATCTGAACTTTGTAGACCTTCAGTGCTGTGGGTTCCTCAAAAAGGCACAGACAGGATTTAAACTGGGTGATTTTTGATTTGTAGGGTAGGAGATTCTGATGATTTGCACTTAATGACTGCAGAAAGATGGTGGTAGTCTTGATAAAAATGGAATATTTGTGTCCTGAGCAAGAAGAAATCCTTGGCAGCTCAGGCAGGAATACAAATTGCAGCCTTTGACCCAGGCCCCTCCTAATTGGGGTGGGTTTTCTGCTAACAGGTTCTAATTGAACAGTAATATCTGAAATATATTGGGGGGAACATCATGGAAAAGGAACAGAAGGACAGAAATTAATCAAAAAGTTACATAGTAAGGTCTCACTAAGCATATAAAATGCTTAAACATACAACTAGGCCCAATTCCAAATGATTACAGGAACTTGATTTCCACATTTTAGGGTAAGATGGACAGTTGCAGACATGCTGTTACTAAAATAAATCTGATTTGCCATCAAGCTTGCAAAAGTAAGTCATATTTGAGAGGAAAAAATGGTGAGCATACAGGCAATGCTGTGCACCTGGTCTGGAAGCTGCCCTGTTTATAGATTTTAATTCTCTTGGTGTACATTACCAAGTTAAAAAAACCAAAACAACAAACAAACAAAAAACAAACACACAAAACCAAACCAAAACAAAAAAAACCCCAAAAAAACACCTACCACCCTGTAGATCACCCACAAGAGGATAATGAGATGTGGACAAGATACAGAAATGTTGAACTATACATTGATCTTACTCTCTAATTTAATTCAACACCCAACTGCTGCTGCTGGAGCAGCTTCTGCAGGCAGCAATAAATGGAACTTTCCTCAGGTATCCTGGGGGTGCCTTCAGTCATTCCCAGCACCTTTGCAAAGCTTTGTTAGGTCTGGTTTTATCAGCTTGAAAATTTGGGTCAGGATTTATCCCCTAAATCCTTCAAGTCAGGCAGGACAACACCGTGAAGGTTCTCCTGAGGGAAAATGTGACAGATCCTCCAGAAAATGGTTGAGAAAGAAATGGGGCCTGAAATGTTGATTTTTTGCCATAATATCCCCTGAAATGTGCCCAGATTTAGGGGTAGAGTCAGTGGCTGCTGCACTTGTGGCAAGTGGAGCTCCCACTTGGGCACATCCCCACGGGGAGGAAACCTCTGGGTGAGGCAGCAGAAATCTCCAGAGCCCACAGAGCTGCTGCCATTCCTTCTGTTTGTGCTCCAGCCTCTGCCAAGCACTGCTGGCAGGGCTGTGGAAATGTGGAGTGCTTCAGCAAGAAGAAAAGAAATTCAGAAAGAATTCCTGCAGGGAAACAGCATTTCCTCACTGTGGTTTGGGGCTGGAAGCCTCTGTCCAAGAGCTGATTCCTGAGGGAGGTTCCTTGCCTTGTTTTGGTAGGGATGCAGCATTTCCTTCCCGTGGGACATGGATTTGTAGAGAGTTTTTAAGGTTTGATAGAAGGTTCATGTAATATGGATTTGTATGTTTTGAAAAAAAAATTTTTTTAAATTTTTTTTAAAATTTAAATTTCAAAAAAAAAAATTAAAAAATTTCAAAAATTCCTCATCAAAAATGCCAAAATTTTGAGCTAAGAAATGCTGACTTAGAAATGCCAAAACTTAGAAATGTCATGGAATAGGATGGACATTGTAGAGAGAGAAATGGAAGTGGAAACAAGTTTCAGATGATGGCCTTGCAAATAAGACTGGATCATTTGGAGAAATAAAACCATGAAAGATGCATTACAAGGGATAATTTTAGATGATTTGCCTTAAGGCATTTATGGCATTGTGTGGCAAAAGCCAAGAAACGCTTACAATGTATTATAATTAAAAAATAATTAGCTTCTAATCATAATAACATAAATTATAACATCTATATTATCTCATCCTTCACATAAAAATAAAAATATAATAAAAATTTTTTAAAACACCCCTCAGTTATCCCATCTCCAAGCCAAAAAAAAAATATAATCCAGCACCTTCCCAGGCTCTGCTGCTCCTGACAGACAATTTAAAGGTTGATGTGTGACATCTCTTGTTTATTTAATACCACTTGCACAGTGTCCTTTTTTAGGAGTGAATGTCACACATGAGGACCACCATTTTGAAGCAATCCCCATTAAAAATTTCTGAGAGAACCAGCAGCCTAATTCTCTGGGAAAAAGTCAGTTAACTGAACAGAAAATCCTTTTAATTAAAAAGTCACACAGCCAATGTGCCTTTTTTGTGGGTAAACACATAGAACTGATGGTGCTGAGCTCTGTCTGAGAAAATTGGGAGAATTTCAACTGCCCTGCCATGGGAGAAGGTCAGACATTTCAAAACCCTCAAAGGACAGCTGGTGTGAAGAGGTAAAACTCTTTTCTTCACCTTGGATGAAATGTGTCACTGAGGAAAAGCTGATTTCTGTTTGGAAGATGTTGCAGGTTCTTCCCCAGTGGAGATTCCTGGGCTCTGTTTTCACCTCAGTTGTTTGAGAAGTCACAGATTGGACTTGATGACCCTGGAGAAGTCTTTTCCCTCTTTTCCTTTTCCCTTTTCCCTGATGACCCTGTGATTCTGTCTTTGCATGAGCTTCTGGATGTGGATTCCTGGCCTTCCACTTTTTTTTAATCCTTAAAACCACACAGAGCCCTCCACAAAAAGTTCTGTGAATCAATATTCAAAGAAAACACAAACAAATGAGTCACCTGATGGTACAGAGACTTTCAGTGCCTTGAGTTTAGGCAAGTCAGCAAGAGTGAAACTTTGAGCTGAGGTGAGCTCAGGTTTTCTTCTTCTCAGATGAGTTTGTCCAGGGAAATTTGAACTTAATTTGAACACAAATTAAGCTGAGAGTGGAGGACTCTGTGCACTATAGGGACAGGAGAATGAGGGGGAAAGAGCCTGATTTTTTTTAAACTTTCTTTCCATCATCCCCGAATGTTTGTCATTTTTCAGGCACTACAGTTTTAGCTGCTGTTTGTCTCTCTCCTGTCTGTGAGATGGTTCAAAAATTTATATATTGGAGAAAAAGAGTTGTGGACATCTCAGAGCAGCTTTCCAGGGTCTGAAGGGGTTACAGGAAAGTTGGAGAGAGACAATTCCCAAGGGCTGCAGGGACAGGACATAGGGAATGGCTTCAAACTGACAGGAATGGATGGGATTTTGGGCAGGAATTGTTCCCTGGGAGGGTGGGGAACGGCTGGAATAGAATTCCCAGATTTGCTGTGGCTGCCCCTGGATCCCTGGCAGGTTGGACATTGGGCTTGGAGCAGCCTGGGACAGTGGAAGATGTCCCTTTCAGGGGACACTGAGTGATCTTTAACTCCTTTCCAAGCCAAACCATCCTGTGCTTCTAAATCCCAGCAGGAATTTGCCTTACTTGCATTAGTTCCAGATAACTCCTCCCTTGTGAAGTTTCATTCAAGGAGCTGCCACTGTTACAACCATGTAATCACCAGAGGAGCAGAGCTGTCAGGATGATTCTTTGACTTGGATTGGAGCCATGCTGTTTTCAAATGATAAAAAATAATAAAAGTCAGGAGCATTTTCTTTCCATGTCTCAGTAAGCTGCGTGAAACCTGGTGGCTGTGTGAGGTGACAGCCCTGGACAACTTCATTTCAAATTTCAGGCATTTATTTCAAGAATTTAAAGCAGAGCAAATCTCTGTTGTGGCTTTATGATGAACCCTCTGCTTTAAAATCAGTTGATTTAGTTCCTATTAGATGTGTGCTGATGCAAATGGTGCCTTGCTGAGAGGAGAGAAAGGGAAAAAACATCCATGTGTATAACAGCAAGGGAAGAGCAAATAAAAAAATTCCTCATCAAAAATGCCAACATGGGAAAATACTTTATCTGCCTGGTCACTTTTGCCAAGGATATATTTCTGTCTCATCTTTAAGCATGGTTTTCCTCACGTGGAACCTAACAGTGCATTAGTTTTATAACATTAAATGTTCAATCAGCCTTTCTCATAACTGGGGGGTGAATGCAAAAACGTGGAGATGGAGAGGGGGAGATAATCCTGGTTTAACTTTGTAAATCCCACTTTAAAAAGCAGTTTCAAAGTGCAGAAGATAACAGTGGAACAGCAGAGTCCAAAAAGATGGAAGGTTTGAACTGTACAGAGTGGTCACGTGCCCACAGTGGTGTTTATACAACACTTGTGAAAACAAGAGGTTACACAAATATTTGGGTTTGCAAAGATCTGCTGCAGTTCTCTCTTGGAACTTCATGTTTTATGGTCCAAATTGGTGTGTGGTATCTTGTTTCAGGAGTGGTGCTGAGCCTGGAAATGGCAGAAATGTGGCTTTGTCACATAAGTAGTCATGGCTCTCTCTTGTTTCTTCCTTGGTAAACCCAGCCCTTGCCAGGAGACGAGGCCAGATGATTTTTGGGCTGTGGAAATGGTTCCAAAACAAACCCTCTCTGTAGTTACATTATCCTTCAATGTGAGGAGCATGTTTGGCTTCCTCATTGCTGACATCTGCCAAAGATTTCTTCACCAAGTGTTTAGTGTAATTTGCAGTGAGCTGGTGAATACTTAATGGTCTTTGTAGAGCTTCATCTTTTATGTCCTCGTAGGCTGAAGCAAATCCTTTCATCATCACAGTTACCTTTCTTTGTGCTGTTATTTTTTTTCCTGGGGAGATCCTTGCACTTCCCACACCCAGTTTCTCTGGGATTTCTGGGATTTGATTTGGAAGTAAATGCCTTTTTTTTTTTAATTAACTGGTACTGAGTAATATCCCAAGGAATATAAGTGGTGTAAGGAAGGGACATGTTTTTCATTTAACTCCTAATAAAATGTAAGGACTTTTCCTCCTTTGGCATCTCCATTAAAGCTGCATAAGTGAAGTTGGATTAGGAATGAAATGGGAAATTTTAAAAGCTGGTGGAAGTGGTAATGATAGTTTTACTTCTCTCCTAAGTCCTGATGTGTAGGTGCTCCTAGTTCTGTTTTCTTGATGAAATTTTACTCCTTTTCCTCTCTCCTCACTTCCTCAGGCAAGGAAAATACCCAAATCAGTTCAGTAAAAGCAGGTTAGAAGAATTAAATCAGTTCTGTGCCATAAAGGGTCTGAATTCTGAGGGGAAGGTCAGAGATGGGGTAATTTATGTCACCAATCTTTTCTCTTTCTGGTACTGAATGGACCTGGAGTCTCTGAAATTGCCACAATGGAGCTGTAGGATTTTAAAAACAAAGAATCATGTTAATTCTATTACCTGTTCAATCTCAATATCATTATATTCTGCTCAGCTAAGTTTAACTTGAAAATAAAACCCACATAAATCAAGAAGTTCCATTTACAGATTGTCCATGATAATCTCCAGACTCCTCAGCCCTACAAAATGAAGCCACAAACTTCCTTTACAAAAAATAAATCCACAGTCCAGTCAAAACTCTTCCAATTGCTGGCTGAAGGTAAAAAGATTGGAAAAAAAACTCATAAAGACATTGAAAATATCCTTTCTAATGAGAGAGAAGATGGAGAGGGTGATAAGTTTTTAAAGGAGGCAATATTGGGTCAAGCTGGGTAAGGACAAGAATTTATTGATGGGATGTTTTGTGCAGGCTCTGATGTTTGCTTTCAGATTTAGCTGTTGTTTGGACAAGGAGGACTCATATTCCTTATTCAGATCCTTATGAACACACCTTATTCAGATCCATATGAACACAGCTTCAAGGTTGCAGGTAGAAAGAACTTTCTGCAGTTCTGTTATACTGACTTTTACAATTATACTGAATTTTACAATTCTGTTATACTGAATTTATTTTTAATAATTTGAACTGGGCACCACTACTGATAGTAAAAGGTGCTGATTAGTGTTTATTTCCTAAGATATGTTTTCTTTAAAATGTGCAGAAAAATTGCTTAAAGTAGAATATTTTCCACGTTTGGTGCAAGCCACAACATTCTGAAGCTTTTAATTGCTGTAGAATCATTAATTTTCTTGTAGTGAATTCTAACAGGTAATGAGAGATTCTTAAATCAGCGATTCTTAAATTGCTCATAGATATTTTTTCTCCAAAATCATTAATTTTGATTTTGAAGAGATCATCATTTGCCATCACATTTATGAACTTCATTGCAGAGATGGAGGGCTGTGATTTTAATCCCGTGATTTTTTCTTCATCTTTTCCCTTCTGCTTTTCATGAATATGTTCTGTATGTTAAAACCTTTCAGGCTTGTGTTTTACCAAGAGTTTTTTCCATGTATAGCTGATACAATTCCAGGTGGAAGCAGGGTTCTTGGGGATGTTCAGGAGGTGATTCAGGGATCTGTTGAGCTGCAGCTCACTCACAGCTGGGCCCTTTGCACAGAGGGGCTGATGAGAACAGATCTGCTTTAATGCAGAGTCACAAAATCAGGGAATGCTTTGGGCTGGAAGGGACCTCAGAGGACTCATTGATTCATTGAATGAATCCCAGACTGGTTGGGGTTGGAAGGACCTTAAAGTTCATCCCATTCCAACTTCCACTATCCCAGGGTGCTCCAAGCCCCAGTGTCCATCCTGGCCTTGGACATTTCCAGGGATGGAGAATCCACCCTGGTTTATTCAAGCTGGAACTCAAGACAGCAACATCACTGCATCACTTCCAGGAGAACCAGTGCTGAAAACTCCAGTTCAACTTGGTATTCCTGACTTTTGGATTGCTAACTAAAATCTGCAGCAGAAACTTTGCCAGTCCTGGGCGCTGTTGCTGGGTCCAGGATCAGGAGGTTTTCTCTGGAGCAGTTCATCATAAAATTGTTCTTGGATGGTTCCAGTTTGAGGAAAGCTGATGAAGAGTGATTTAAACTGAAGGAGGGCAGGGCTGGATGGGATCTTGGGCAGGAATTGTTCCCTGGGAGGGGCTGGGATGGAATTCCCAGATTTGCCGTGGCTGCCCCTGGATCCCTGGCAGTGCCCAAGGCCAGGTTGGGGCTTGGAGCAGCCTGGGACAGTGGAAGGTGTCCCTGCCCATGGAACTGGACAATTTTTAAGGTCCCTTCCAGCCCAAACCATTCCATGATTTCCAGTGTTTTAGACCTGCTGAACATCTGTGTTTTGTTCTGACACTTGAAAGAATAATTTTCATCTCATAACCGTGTGTTGTAATCAAAACTCATTTTTCTTGGCTTCAACAACTGAAGATTTCCTATCAAGATCCATAATTGGTGTTTAAAAGTAAAATCAATCATTTCTCTGTAATTGCCCAATTTCCAACCTTTCCTTTACCTCACAGAACCATGGGCAGTGTGCTGTAGGTAGAGAGGAAAAAGAGGAAGGAAAGTGGGTTATTTGGTGAAGCACAGGGCATGCGATTGTTGTTTGTTGTTGTATGAAATCACAATCAAAATTGACACAAGTTGCTATTAAACTCTATTTCCTGTGTTAAAAAAAGTCAGCATTAGCTAAAAAGAAACCTGCAGCAGTAGATTTGCACATAGACCTTAATGAGCCCAATTGACCTTCTGTGCTGTATTTACAATTGCCTTCAAATTGTAAGCAGATGTTTGAAAAAACTTTGGTTAATAGGTCCCTAACATCTGTTTCACCAGGGATATTGCCCACCAAAGCAGCTGTAATTAGTAGAGCACCTCGTGCAGGCATCTTTTTTCTGACTGGTGCAGATGATCGTGTTTCTCCCTCGGGTATTAAGGGAAAATCTTATTGGCACTTTTGTTTTCATAAATTCTACAACATCTCTTTTGTGAGGGGGAAAGTTTTTCCACCAAAGGTAAGAGTTGTTTTTTTTTCCCCTGTGAAGTCTTAATAAAAAAAAAAAGCTTTGCAGAACTGATACATCACCAAATAATATGAAATACTGTGTGCAAGCTGAAGCTTTTGGTGAGGGTTTATCCATTTGTGCTGCTCAGGTTCATGATAAAATGCGTGTTCCGAGTGGAAAAAAAGGCAAAATGAAAGGGGGAAAATCTCAAACCCTTCTGCTGCTGCAGGGAGAAAAAAAAAAATCCAGTGTCATTTGCCCATTAAAGATCTTTTATGGGACATAGTTTCCATTTGTTGAGAACACAAAAAGCTGTCTGCTTTGCTGAGTTGACACACAGCCCTGCTTGCAGGGGGATTGCTCTGACAGCGCCTCAGCTCTGGCCTCGGGAGGGCTGCCAGCCTTCCCAGCTTTTCCTTTGGAATAAACTGCATTTTGGGAGTTCTCTGACTCCTGCTTGCTGAAATGGGATATGGAAAATACAACTGGAGGAGGGAGGGAGGGTTGGGCAGAGCTGCTGGTGAAGTTTCCACTGGGTTTCCACACGGATTTCATTGGAGATAAGTGACTTGAGAGAGGGGCAGCCCCTTTTTCCAAAGGGAGGAATCGTGGTGGGAATGTTGTGCTGGATCCCAGAGCAGCCTCTCCAAAGCTCAGGAGATTTCCACAATCATCCTTTCAAAGCTGGGAAGTGAGGACTGTGTTGTGCTTCAGTCAGTTTGTGTGAATAAATGGATTTTAACTCCATCCTCTGGGCAGTGCTTCCAGAGGGGGAGGGAGGGATTTTAGGTAAAAGGGTTCTGATGGTGCTATAATTTAACTTGAGGTGCAGGACTGTGTGTTTTCAGATATTTGCTGTCTGAAATGTTCAATTAATGCTTGGATTGATGTTATCAAACTCTTCAGGGCACGAGTCTGACTCATATTTCAGGGAATTGTGGAATGGTTGGGGTTGGAAGAGATCCTAAAAATCATCTCATTCCCATGGGCAGGGACACCTTCCACTGTCCCCAAATGTCCACCCTGGCCTGGGACACTGCCAGGGATCCAGGGGCAGCCACAGCAAAGCTGGGAATTCCTACCAGATGTAGAAAAGAGTCTGGGGTTGCCTTTTCCATCCAAGGAGTATCCAGGGCTGCCATGAAATGAGAATCCTTCACTTTCCCATTTGGGTTTCTGGATTGTAAAAAAAAAAGGAATTAAAGGAGTTTTTTGCATCTTCCCTGCCCTGAAGTCTTTGTAACAAATGAGGATGAGAATTCAGAAATTTGCTATTTATTCTCCAGAATCTTCTGCCGTGTGTTGTTTTTTACAGAAGCTCATTTTTCACACACACAAAAAATATTTCTTAAGTTCAGTTGCTGGAATGACTATGCAGATGAACCATTACTCCTTTAAAGAACTTGAATAATATCTCAAATCCTCTTTGCCTTCCAAGCCCAAAATGCAAACCAGCTTATTTCCCATTCTTTATGTGCCCCTGAAATCATGTGGGTAGTAATGAAACAGGTTTTCTCTGAAGATGCCAAAAAAAAAAAATAGATTTGGTTTATTGCAAGAGAGACATTTTTTCATTACTTTTCATTTTACAAATGTAAAAATCCAGAATATCATTATGGAAAGCAGCTGATACAGAGCCTCATTTTTCACTGCTTTAAGTAATTTTCAGTGTCTCTCCTTCCTAATTAAAATATCTTTTCAAAGGAAGCAGTCAGGTTAGTACTCTCCAGGAAAATATGTGCAGTTCAGCTTTTAAAACAAGTTTTTTTTTTTCATTGTTTCATTGGAAAAAGCCACATTTTTTTTTTACTTGCTGGGTTTTTCAGCCTTCTGGTTTGTCCTGGGCGAATCTGAGTTTAATCCAAATTGTCAAGTAAATCATGCTTATACCTCAAATAAGCCTGGAAATATTTCTGGTGTGAAAACTCCAAGGATTTTTTTGGTTTTTTAAGTCTGAATTCACTGTGGTTTTGCCAAGTGCGGCTTCACTTTTAGCTGTAGCTTTTTCTGGGGGACAAATCCTCAGTAAACTCAGACTCACTTACAAGAATTATTGAGTTGCAGCTGGTATTTTGCACCTGTGAATTCATCATAAAACTAATTTTAAATGTCATTTTTCTGTGGAGATCATCAGGCTTTGAACCAGGGGAACAACACAGGGAAATATCCTGTGGAATTCCACGAAGATTTATCCAATGTTTCCTCGCTGGGTTTGCACAGATGGAAACTTGGGCTCTGCTGGTGCCAAAGGGAAACATCCACAGAGTAAATTCTTCTCTTCTTTGATTTTTTTAAATTTTTTTTTGCTTTTTAAGGGAATATATTTCTGAATATTAAACTAATTTAATTAACAGCCATCAACAAGTGATGAGATAAATTCTAATTCAACAATTTCACATTTTTTTCTCAAACATAAAACACCATAAATGTCCTTTAGATCAAATATTCATCCCTTCACCTTCTCCTACATTAATCCTGAGGGAGAATCTGATTTTTTTAATATTTAAACTTTTATTTTTTTAGATTACTTATAAATAATTTGGTATTATTGATGCTCTCAGGCACCTCTTTGTACAGATGGGAATCAGTGAGAAAATCACTGTGAGCATCATGTAGGTCACTAAAGATCCTGTCAGGGTAATAATATTTTAATATATTTTAATATAGTATTATATTTTAATATATGTTTATATATATATATAAATTTTAGATACATATCTATTTGTAGGAATATATATATTATATAAATATATACAATATTTCTATAGTTAGATATAATGATATAACAGATTTTAATTTTATATTTTTATATATTTTTCTAGTTTGTTTTATATAAAATATATAAATTTGTATCTTTTGATTTATATATTTTAACTTTTTTATATATACATATTTATATTTAAATATACTCTTTTTTTCTTCACCTCTGACTTGTCTGGGCGCTGAAGAGGAATTTAACATCTTTCATACTTTAGGGAAAAAAAATTATTGAGTGCAGGTTTGAGAGTCCTAAAATTATTTATGGTGTAAAAACTATTTTAATGTTCAAAAACAAGGTTGTTGCCAGAAAAATTCCGAGACAAGAGCCTGCTAAATTTGAAATATGACAAGGACAGATTATTATTTTTTAAAATTAGATTGTTTACAGTTTTCCTTTCCAATAACAGTGTTAATTGATCATTTATATTTCCAATACCAAATGCTAATGCTCAGCTCCCTGTGGCACAAAAAAATCCCCCAAAATATTAAATTATACACATAAAATTTGTGATTTTACTTGGGAATTTTGGCAACAAGGAACAGCCAAATAAGGTTAGGCCAGATTTAAAGCTATTCCTGTTCTTATTTGTCTGATGTGAAAAATACTGATAATGAAAAATGCTGATAATGACACTGATTTGGTTCTGAGATATTGAATTCCCATTGAAACCAAGTTGCCTTCATGGATTTACAAAATACATCACATCAGGTGACATCAGCTAATATAACATGAACTTTCTTTTCCTCCAGACTCAAACATGAGCTCAAATATTATTTTTAAAAGCTGGGGACATGGTGAAGTACATCAAAAAAACAATATATTTGTATTATGGCTTCAGACAGCTTTTGCTTTTTTAGGAGGTAATTAACTTTTTTTATTATTTTAATTTTATACCCTACTTTTCTAGGGAAAAAAAAGGAAATGCTGTGGAAGGAATCAGCAGCAATTTTGAGTGCAGAGAGCACAAAGTCTCCCTGAATGTCTAGAATTTCATGGTTTCATGGATGGAAAACAGTAGCATTCATTATATACCTTGACAAAACCACCCCTGATTGCAGCTGACTTGCAAATTTCCCTAAAATTACACTTCTTGGGGAGAAAAACAGCTCTTGCAATGTGTAAAAATCCCCATCACTCCTGCACTTCTGACCTCTGCTGATCTCACTCATTCTCACTTATTCTCACATGGCTTGGGTTGGGTTGGCTGGGAGGAAAATATAAAATATACATAAAATTTATATTTATAAAATATAAAATAAAAAAATATTTTCTGTTCTGTCAGAGATTTGGGGGAGATTTGGTTGCAGAGTGGGTCAGGGTGAAGATTCAATTCCAGTTTTTAGCAGAAATCTTGGAGAAAGTTGGAAAACTTTCAACTCCTTGAGTTGCAATGAAAACTGAACTCCCCAGCCACGAGGATTTGCTGCACATCTTTAAAATTTAACACCAAAATTTGGTTAAATATTTTAAAAAGTTGCTTGGAAGAACGATCCACTTCCAGCAAGAGTCAAGGTGAGGATTCAATTCCAATTTTTAGCAGAAATCTTGGAGAAAGTTAATAAAGTTTCAGCTCCTTCAGTTGCAGTTGGATTGAATGTCCCAGCCATGTGGATTTGCTGCACATCTTTAAAAAATTAACACCAAAATTTGGTTAAATATTTTAAAATGTTGCTTGGAAGAATGATCCACTTCCAGCAAGAGTCAAAGTGAGGATTCAATTCCAGTTTTTAGCAGAAATCTTGGAGAAAGTTGGAAAACTTTCAGCTCCTTGAGTTGCAATGAAAATTGAACTTCCCAGCCACGAGGATTTGCTGCACATCTTTAAAAAATTGACACCAAAGTTTGGTTAAATATTTTGAAAAGTTGCTTGGAAGAATGATCCACTTCCAAACCCAGACTCTGGGCTTGGCTCTGTGACTTCCCTGAGTGCAGGTGGCTGCTGGAATATTTGAAAAACTCATTTTTGAGAAACTTCAGCTGTCTTTAAGGGAACCTGTGAATGGAGTTAGAGCTGAATATTGCATTTATTTATGTCAGTTCCTGTTAAGCTCTGCTGTTCAGACTGGTTTCTTTTCATGAGAAGAATGACAAAGGCTCATTTTTTTCCATCTATTCCTAATTTTGAGGATCTCAAATGTCATGGCAGGGGGTTTTTTATTTTACTGGATTTTCAGAGTGTGGGATCTGTTGTGTCTCAAGGTCTGTCAGCTCCATTATTTGGGGTTTGTAGAAATGATTGCAGAGAAGAATCAAGTGGAGTTTTCTCCCAGAACAAAAGAATTTAAATATTTTTTTACATTTCTGTGTGAAGTACACTGAGTTATTTTAATTTCCCTTGCATTTTTGCCATTCTTTTAACTGCCTTCACTAAGCCCATCATTCCATAATTTTTGAAGTGAAACCATATCAACTTTCACCAGAAAACTTAGAATTGCAGGTAAAAATAAAAATCTGCATCCTTTTAACTTAGCACAGTTGTTACCCACAGCTGGAAAAAAATATTGAAATTTATTCTTCACTAAATCTCCTTTTTCTAAAAAAAAATCAAATGCTGTATTTCACTCCCTGTTATTTCCATGCTTCAATTATTGTTAATTAGCAGCACTCACTGACACAGTTTCAAGTCTCACATTCAGCACCAAGGTTTGATGTGAAGCTTTGCCCTATTTAAAGCTGTCACTCAGGTGCAGGGTTTATTTTTTTTAACCAGTGGAGTTGTCTTGATGCAATTGCTAGAATAAACAGACTTAAATAGGTATGAGGATATATATTTCCAGCAATTTTTCCTATTTCCCTTTCCTGTCTAGCAGTGCAGCTTGGATGGACAAGCTCTTAGGGAAAAAAAACCCCAAAATTGAAAATCTTAAGAGGTTGTTGCTCTGTTCTGTGTTTTTTATTTCCCTCAGTCAGTCCTTTTGCTTTGGCATCCAGAGAATTTTTTTGGTTGTTAATTGTGAAAATTCTGAAGTTTTGGTCTCCCTGTGACAACACAATTTGGAATGAGAGAATTTTTTTTTCCATTGATATGACAGCTCTGAAATTTGTTTTTTGCTAAAAGCAGGATTTTCACCTCCTCGTATTTGTAGACTATGCTTATGGAATACTTCAGTAAACAGGATTTCCTCAATTAATCAAATTTACAGATTAGCTTATTGATCACAACTATTTCATGCTGGGGATCAATGCTAATGGACTTCAAATCTGTAATTGTTAATCCATTTCTGAATTAACATTGATGCTTGTTGCTATAATCCCTGACTCATTTGATTTTTTTTTTTTTGGTGGAGTGCTGAAAAATATTTTCTTATCCATTAAAGCATTTAAGGGAAGAAAAGGACAAAGCCAAACAATTTATTTTCTGTCTATAACTGAGGATGCTCGTAGCTAAGGAATGTTTGGCAGAATAGTTTTTTAATTTATATTAACGTGTCTTGTGTTACATTTTATACAGAGAGATATAAAAGATGTGGGAAAAGCAGTAAAATATTTATTATTTAGGCCTGAATTTATTCTTATTTTAATCAGGAAATAAGTCTTGTCCTGATCACTGTAAGCCATTGCTGCAGTTCTAGAATTGGAATTATTCTCTCTGTCCAGGTTTATTAAATGTACAAAATTAATCATTTAGAATTGGAATTATTCTCTCTGTCTCTTTATTAAATGTACAAAATTAATCATTTTTGCAAAACTAATGGCAGAAACACAGGAGAGGTGAGTTAGAAACACTTTTGAGCTGCCTTGTCCATCTAAACTGGAAATAGGTGATGCAGGAGCTCCGAGCACGTTCCTACTCCATCTGACAATTCAAGGCACAATCTCACAAACATTCCCAATAATTTTTCTGAAGGTAGGAAAATGAAATTTGAGGGCATCAAAACAGCCCAACAACATCACAAAACCCCAGTGCTCTAAGATCTACTTTAATTTACTTCTTTTTTTGACAAACTAACTCTCTGAGCAATCATTTACATACAAACTTTCCAAGATGCAACTCTAAAAAGGGGATTATTCAGATGGCAGAGCACTTCAGTTAATAGATCCCACATCTGCCATTTATTGCATAGCTGTGTTTATTGCTCAAGGCACTAATTCCCTTAAGTGAAACGCAGGATTTTTTAGAATTAAATAAAATAAATTATTTCTTTACCCAGTTTTAATGTGTTAAGCAGAAAATCTCTCTAGCAGATGAACATTCAAGATGTACCAATCATAGCCATTATTATTATTGCTAAAAACTAACCCATAATTTAACTAACAGAGGGTGAATTTCAGAGTATAAAGGCAATTTCTGCTGTGTTTTCACAGGATGGAAATGGAATTTCTGTGGGATCAGGGGAACAAACATCTCCTGTGGAGCTGCTGCATGGATTGGGAAGAGCCTTGCTCACTTCCAGAGGGACCCTGAGGGGCTGCTCTGGAGCTGGAGGGGTTAAACCCGGAGAGGAGAGGGATCCAGGGAGAGCTCAGAGCAAATTCCTGGCCCTGAAGGGGCTCCGAAAGGATTGGAGAGGGAATTTCACGTGGGCAAGGAGTGACAGTGATGCCAGAGAGGCTGGCCTAGAACAGAGGCTAGACTCATCATTAAGGGGTAAAATAAGTATTTATTAAAGTAGATATTTATTAAAAGACCTTCAAAGGGTCCACCTTGGGCAGGACAAGAACCTGACCAGGGCTGCACCCAAGATGGACCCAAAATGGTCACAAGATGGACAGCTGGTCACAAATTTTCACACTTTTATAAGTTTTGGTCCATTTACATGTTGGGGTTAATTGTCCAATTACAGCTTCAGGTTATGAAGTGCCGTCCTCTGAGTTTGCTCTCCTCAGTTTGCTGTTGTTTACAATTTTGGGCCAGAAGCTGCAATGGTGTCCTTGGTTCTGGGGCTGGGAAAGGATTGTTTTGTCTGACTGAGCTGTGAGGAGAACTGGCTAACACTTTACATGAAGTTCAGAGTTGTTTACTAATACAGTAAAGATTCTGGGAAATAGGAAAGCTGAAACTTGGGGCATCAACAGGGTGAGGGGGAATGGATTTAAACTGAAGGAGGGCAGGGCTGGATGGGATTTTGGGAATTAGGAATTGTTCCCTGGGAGGGTGGGGAGGGGCTGGGATGGAATTGCCAGATTTGCTGTGGCTGCCCCTGGCTCCCTGGCAGTGCCC
>JBBMKD010000001.1:113601161-113625562 GCA_037834095.1 Argya squamiceps
TCTGTGTTGTCTGCACTAAAACCAGCCAGAACATCACATATTCCTGAATTGCTGGGATCACCACTGTGCTTAATTCCCTGACAGCCCTCAGGGAGCTCTTCAGCACAGTCACCTAAACATGCTCGGGGTAATTGAAAGTTTGATTTTTTTCCTTCTGATTTTCTGCTTTGTGTAACTTCAGCAGCTGGAAAAGAGGTGGTGATCTCACAGCTGAAGGCCTTGGTTCTTTTCATTGACTTCAAAGCACACCTCTGTTGCCATTCTTTGCAAGGAGTCTGATTGCAAAGGAATATTTCTGGTGGACACAACTTTCTCTTCATTGACACCCTGTACTGGAGAGACTGAAGTGGCTCAATGTTTCATTTTTTTGTTTCTGTGTGGTTTAGCACAGTGCAGGACAATATTTACTTTTTTATTTTGATTTTTTTTTTAACTAAATTCTGTTTTTCTGTGTTGTCTGCACTAAAACCAGCCAGAACATCACATATTCCTGAATTGCTGGGATCACCACTGTGCTTAATTCCAGGTCTGAGTGAAGATCCTTGTTGAGCTGGTTCTTCTCTTTGCAGACCTCTACAAAAATTTACCAACCTGTGCTTTGATCTCAGGTCTGCAACTCTTCATGGCTGCCTTGACTTTTTTTGGGAGAGTGTTCCATCAGCACTTAGGAACTGGGCTTGGTTATCCAAGTGATTTGCACTCTGCTCTCCTCAGTCTGTTGGATCTGAGTAAATCATCTCATCTGTCCTTTAAATCATGGTTTTCCAAGAGGTTTCAGCCCCTGGAAGAAAAACCCACTGGAGCAATGTCACAGCCAGAATCCCATCTCAGGGGATGGAACCTCTTAATTTAGAATTTAGTGGTAATTATATCATTATCTCAATGAAGTTAAGCAAATAAATAAAGGGAATAAATCAAATGCCCTGCTGCAAACAACTACTCCAGTGAAAAAGAGAAATCCCACTCTTCCCCCATGTCCAAATTCTCTCCCCCAGCTCTGTTGTCACCCCCTTTTCCCAAGCCACTGTCTGGTTTTGCTGCTAAGCACTAAAAGCAAGAGCTTTAACACCTGCTGACCTGAAAGCTGCTCATTTTTGGGGCTGCCTGCACATTTCCAGGTGGGAGGAACAGGCTGGGAATTCTCCTGGGGCAGCCACAGGGGAGCTTGGTGGTGTTTTCTCCCAAGGAGACTTGGCCACCAAACTCCCCAAACAATTCTGTGCCCACCAGGTTTGTCCCAGCTGTGATGTGACCACCTTAATTTGTATTTTTTTTTGCATGGTGGATCAGCCAGCTTGGTTTCCAGAAAGGAAACTGCTGTCTGCTAGCCAGAAATGGGGTTTTTTTTAGGTTAAAGTTCACCTCATAAACAACCCAAACACTTCAGATTGTTTCAGCTCCAAAGCCAAGAAGTCTTAAAACAAGGAAACTTGTCTGTAATGGTAATTTTGACCAATCCTCACATATTAGGGTTTAGGTGGTTTGGCAGCAAGAGCAGAAATTAAATTGTCCCTGTTAAATTGAGGATTTTATGCTCCATCTCACAGAAGATTTGTCCTGATTGTCCAAATCCTGCTGGGTTTTTTTTTTCCCCTCGTGATCCAAATCACATGAGGCTGCACACCAACATCTCCTAGAGCTGCACACACACACACAGAGCTGTTAATTGCCATAATTAAAATAATACACCAAGTTTAGCTTTTTCCCACCAGATGCTTTCAGAAGTGCTTTGGGCTGAGAACATTTGGCAGCTACCTTTGATATCAGAATTCAATATTAATGCATGTTGTAATCAACTGAAACTCGAGTCTGGCTCAGTAAAGCTTCAATAAAAAGAAGAAACCATATATTTATATCTAGATTTAATAGAAATAAACCTAGATATAAACATCTTCCTAAATATATATAATAAATCTAGCTAAATCTAGATATATACATCTTCCTGCTGCATCCTCATTTATTTTCTGCCTTTTCTTTCATGAGCAAACTGCTGCTGCTGCAGGAAAGCAGAGCTCTGGTGCTGCTTTTCCAACCACAGAGCTTTACAAAACTTCACCTTAAACCCAGAATTTGTAGCTCAGACTGTCTCAGCTTTAGGATTTGCCTGTAGAAAACACCTTTTTTGGGTTTTGTTCACGTTCCACACAGACTGGGAAGTGCCTGGAGGGATTGAACAACCAGGTCGTGCCTCAGGCTGAGGCTTGAGTGGCTTCCTTAAAATTTCTCTTCAAACTTCTCCTAAAACTTCCTTAAAACTTCTCTTAAATCATCCTTAAAACTTCTCTTAAAGCTTCCTTAAAACTTCCTTCAAACTTCCTTCACTAGGGACAAAAAAAGATGGGGAAAAGGATAAAAACATGGGCATTTTGGAAGGGCAGAATGAGTCTGTAAAGCTTCAGAGGGATTTTTTTAACAGCAAAATGCTGCAAAGTTTCCTGGTTGTTCTTGGTCCTGTTGTAGCTGCCTTGATTGATGATGAGCTGCTTCTGTTCTCACTTGGAGTTTTCAGGTTATTCCCAAATTTAATTTTTTTTTTTTGCATTGGGAAGAAAGTTGGGGTGGAATTCCCTTGGCACAAGGGAGAGCTCCCCAAACCTGGCTGTGCCCAGAGCTCAGGGGCTGCTCTGGGAACCACTTTGCCTTTTTCCTGGTGTCTCAGACTTCCAGCCTGGGTTTGGAGGAAGGATTTGTTGCTTTCCCTTCAGAAGAACCAAAGACAAGGAGAATTCCCATGGGATAAGGAGCAGCTGGATAAATTCCCCTTGGATGAGTCCTTGGAGAAACCCCTGACTCTGTCAGGTAAAAATGGGGAAGCACAAGAGTCTGACTCTGCTGGATGTGTCACACCCAGAAAGCCACAACATTTCTGCAGGAAAATCCTTTTTTTTTCTGGTTCTCCTCGTGTGACAGACAAATGTGGTGTGGGTGTCCCTGGGTGTGGGGATGGAGAGCAGGAATAATGCCCTGAAAACATTTCATTTCATTCAGCTGTCTGGATTAGTAAAACACCTCTTCCATTGTGGGGCTGAGGTCATATCTGAAACTATTTTCTTGATGAAGTGCTTTCAAAAAACTCATTTATTACCGTGTCCACATTTCTGTGACTTCATTTTTTCTCTTTCTTTTTTTTTTTTTTTCTTTCCTGCTGGGCTCTGGTAGAACATTTCTCATGGTGAAAACATTTCTGGGGGTTGTTTATTGATAGGAAAACTTTGTGGGTGTGTTGGGAGTCCAAGGTGGGTCGTGCCCAGTCTGCAACAAAGCTGCTTCCAAAGGTTTGAAAAAGTCATAATGTGCCTCACATTTCAGCACATCCTGCTTCTAGTAAAGCTTTTACAAGACTTCAGAGCTTAATTTCATTTTTTTTTTAAATATATCCAACAAATCAAGGGCTATTACCTGGAAATAATATTAAAGCATTGAATTCTTTATGCTGCTGCTTCACTGTGCAAAAATTGGTTTCTTTGCTTTCTCTGATCAGCCTGAAAAAAAATATAAATTTACTTTTTGCAACTCCTTTGGAGCTTTCTGTAATCAAAACATCTGTCATGGGAAAAGATTTGTGCTGGTTCCTGGGTTTGATAAAAACATTTGCATGTTTTAAGTGGTGGTGTGGATGCACTGCCTTGATCAGACACCAAAGAAATTAAATCTGAGCCCAGGAAAGAGCAGAGGTCAAAAAATGATGGAGAAATGAGAACTGCAGGGAAGAATTGTCAAGAATTGAGTGCTTCTGTGTTCTTTGCATTTTCCAAGTGTCTTGATTTAAATTGCAACCTGGCAAAAATAGAATAAATTCTAAAAAAATCATTGTATGTTTTATAGTACATTAATTGTCAATTATAGAACGTGTCACAATTGAAATAAATTTTCAAATATGCACCATTGTCCTCTGTGAAATACTTTGTTTTGTATTTAAAAAAAACTAAGAGAAATTCAACTCAGCTTTCCTTTGGCTACAGGATTTTATTAACATTTTAACAGTTTTGTTTTACATAATAATAAATAAGCAAAAATGCTTTACATTTTCAGGGAATACATATATATATAATTCTGAGCATGGATAGGTTTGGTTGGGTCGCGTGCTTCTTCACCTACACTTGCCAAAGAGCTTTTATCTGCATCATATTTTAAAAAAAAAGGCAAAATCTAACTTTGAGGAGAAAAAAAATGGAATAACAACATTTCCTCTGTGGGTTTTTTGAAGTGTGACTGAAATGCTGGCAAAAAAAAAAAAATAATTTATGTCCTGATTTGAGATTTATGGAGAAATTCTGGCAGATTTCCCATTCATTGGCACTTTTAGTGATGAATCCCCCAATTTTGCACCTACTGAGCTGAATTTTCTTAAATTCCTTTTTTCAAATCACAGGGCACAGAGACCTGGGGACAAATCTGTGCCTTTATCACCTTTTATTTCCATTGTGCTGCTTCCAAAACTTGGAGACCTCAATATGGGATTCACTTTTCCAGCTTTACCTGGCTCTGGTGGAAGATTCCCTGACTGGCAGGAGGTTGGAATGAGATCTTTAAAGCCCCTCCCAACCCAAATTTACTATGATTTTGGTAAAATATTCCCTCTTTCATTCTCTTTTTCCCATTTTCCATTATTTCCTTGCCAGGTCTGAACTGCCCTGAGAATTAAAATCTTGTGGAGACTCACGACAAAGGTGTGGCTCAAATACTAAAGAGAAATGAGGTTCTTTTTCATAAAATATTTCCATTCACATTCCCCTTCAGTGCCATAATTTGTTTCTCATTATTAAAACAATTTTTCCTTGTTGAAACACTGCCACTGTGGATGGCAGTGCCCTGTTCTCCACTGTGACATCTGTAATTTAACCAAAAAAACCCCATTTTTCTCCCAATGTAATTCACTCCCAGATGGCAACATGAAATTGCTGTTTAAATCTTGGATTGGCAGGGAAAAATATTAAAACAATCCTTCCCACATTTGCTTTTGCCATCTTCTCTGCACCTTCCCCTGCATTATCAGCTGTGAGTTCATAGTTGGTTCTTTATTTCCCTGGCAGGGAAATTTCCCCTAAAACACCTGGGGAAGGATGGTGGAATGATGGAATTCTGCTCAGGCTGCTGGAAGTGGGAATAACAAGGTGGAAAAATACCCAGCTGAAAAATATCCTGGTGTTTTTTGTTTTTTTTTTCTAAGCAAAAGCTGATTTTTTTGTGTTTTTACAGGAACTTCCAGGAACACCCAAATGCAGCAGTGCCACTAATGAGGGAGAAAGTGCAGCACAAGGGGTTGGGCATCAGGTTTCTTTTTAATGATGCCCACCGTGCCAGTGGCTCCTTTGCAGGTCATTGGCTTTGATTAAATTGAACAAAATTAACCCAGGAGCCTTGGCAATAATTATATTTTCAAGAGTTGGGGTCGTTTATGAGGAGCAGGAGCTGGGAGGGCTCTGAAGCCACTGGAAAAGCAACTGGTGTCTCCAGGTTTTGATTTCTGGGGTCAGCAGGATGATAATCCACATTTAACAGCTTTTCTGGAGACTTGCCAGCTCCTCCAGCATTGAACACATCGAGGTTACAGAGGGAGGGACTCTGCTGGGTTGGTTCTGCTTTGGGCTTTTTTTGTAATCACTGATTTGGCTTTTTTTTTTGTTGTTCTCTTTAGCACAAAGTGTATTTTTCATGCAATTCAAAATTCAGCTGAGAGTGTTCAGTTTGAGTTCACTTCCAAGTCAACATTAATTTGATAATAAAGCTTTCTCTGTTAACCTTTAATAGGAAGCAGTGAAAAAAAAAATGCTGAAAATTGTTTTCAAGCCTTTGTTTTAAAGTATTTCCGTGTACTCACAGCAATAAATATTCCTACACAGAAGGAAATAACTTTATTACTGTATTTTAATGGAAAGTTCCCTGCCCATTTCAGGGGCTTGGAGCTGGATGAGTTTTAAGGTCCCTCCCAACCCAAACCATTCTGGGGTGAATTACTGCTGTACAGAAAAGATTGAGAACATGGAATTTTTAGGACTGAGTATTGCATTGTGATTTTTTCTGATAAGGTGCAATCCATGAGCAAGTTGTTTTTTTCCATATTACACGAACCAGGTAAAAATTTTCTTCAAAGAATTATGGAATGGTTTGGGTTTAAGGAAGGAATCTTAAAGCTCCTCCAGTTCCACCCTCTGCCATGGGCAGTGAACTTCCCACTATCCCAGGATAGTGCTCAAGGTTTTTCAGTGGAGATCTTTTCAGAATCTGATGGGAGAAAGTTTGAAAAATCTGAATTAGGCTTGAATTGGGGTAAGAGATGGAGCTGAGTGGGACCTACAGCCACATTTTTAGGGAGTCTTTTGTTGTTTTATCCACTCACAGTGTTTGTGGAATTGGCTGAAAACCACCGTGGGCTGACTGTTGTCAGTTAAACTCACACAGATCCATCCTCTGCAAAGAATTAAAAAATAAAAGGGTGAAAATCTCTTCCTGACTGGCTTGGGCCGAGTGTGAGTGTTTCAAATGTGCTGTTTGGGATTTGTGAGGTGCTCCAATGAGGGAATTCCAGCCCTGCCTTTGTGCTGACAACAGGATTTATGCTGGAGGAAGTTCAGCGTGTTAAGAGCTGGACCTTTCAAAGCTCACAGTTCTACTGGTAAGTTCAAAATAAGGCATAAATGTTCATTATTCTCTGGACTAGAAAGGAAACATTTCTGGTGCTGTTATTAAGATGTATTTGTGACTGGCTGGGTTGAAAAATCTGCACAGGCTTCACCCAGAATGCTCAGGGAAACACAGGATTTAGGAGTTTCCTTTTCTTATTTGTGGGGAATTAGTTCCTGCTCCATAATTTGTCCCAATTTGCCATGACAAGACCTGTAACCCTGTAATACCTATCTTTGTACCTATTAATTTGTCATATTGTCCCTTGTCAAGATTTAAGTGGTGGTGGCAACAGTCTCAGAACACTGTGTTAAATAAATCAAATGTAGGGTTGATTTATTTAGTTTTAAAACTTTTTTGGTAATTAATAAATAAGCTTTTTTTTTTTTTTTCTGTTTGGGTAGGGCAGCTGTGTTGCTCAAAATCACCACTCTCTCAACAAAGTCCATTTGTCAGGGGGTTGGGTGGAGAGTCGATGCGAGGTTTCACACAATTTGTCAAAAAACCCCTAAACTAGAACACATATTTTATGATAATGATTTAAAAAAAAAAAAAATCTTGAGTTTATTTTAAGGAGGGGGGCGTCAAGGAAAAAAAAAGTTCTTCATATAAACCTCTGCATATAACACCTCTGGTTTCCTTTTGCTGCAATGCTAGAAAATAACAAAAATAAAGATCTGGAAGTTGATCTTGAACTCTTGACCACCAGAGCTTTTTATCCAGGACACCGAAGCACGGCAGGGGATGGAGGGGGATTTTCCTGCCCACTTTGGGCCTCACCACCTTGCCCCTCCAGCTTTGCTCAGTAAACCTCACCGTGTTTCCTCATGCTTTTTTTGTTTTGTTTTGTTAATTTTTAAATTTCTTTTTGTTTTTTTTTTTTTTGCAAACCATCCTTTTGGATTTTGAATCCAACCTCTCCCCGTGCTGCCGTCACCTCCCGTTGGCGATGATGACGGAAGTCCCAATGTAATGGGGCAGTGCAGATTCCTTGTGTGTTTCTGGAGAGGAGGCCGAGGAAGGGCTTTGGTTTTTGTAAATGAAGGCGTTGACCTCCTCAGATCCATAGGGAAAATTCTCTCCCCCGTGTCCCGTGGCCGTGCAGGGGGAGCTTTGGAAAGCCCCGTGCTTGGCCAGCACGTGGTGGTAGTTGAGGAGCACGAAGGGGACTTGCCCCGAAGGCCTCACGTCCATCAGGGCCTCGGCCTCATGGTCCAGCTTGGAGCTCATCCTCTGGCCGCCCTCCAGCTCCTCCAGGCTGCCTGGCTGGTGGCTGATGTGCCCAAATTTGGGCTCTTTGACACAAATCCTCCTGCCCTGCTCGTAGACCGAGGGCACGGGCAGCAGGTGGCTCAGCTGTCCCACGGTTTTAGCCTGGCAGCACTCGGATTTGGGCAGCAGTGGGTTGGGGAAGGAGGCCTCGTTGTTGATGGCCATTTTTTCAGGCAGGTCTCTGTGAAAAGCCAGCTTGTTTTCCTCTTTGATGAGGTGGGCGTGGGATTGGAGCCTGCTGGGCTCTGTCTTGTTGTGTTTCAGGATGGCAGAGTCGTAGAGCTCCTCTTTGTACCTGCCGGGCACGGGCGCCGTGCAGCTGGGGAAGGCCTCGGGCAGGGAGTCCTGGTTGTACCTCCTGTTGGGCAGCGGGACTGGCAGGGAAAGGAAAAGGTGTTAATTACTGACAACGAGCCTCTGGGGTAATTACAACTCGCTGGCATTATTGTCATAGCGATGCCTTAAGATTTAGCTTTTGCATTTTCAGACTCTGAGCCTCACAGTCAGTGTCACTCAGCTCCACACAGAGCAGGGACACAAAACAAATCCTTTTCCTGCTGCACACCAAGGACAACTTTCAGCCCAAAAGCACAAACAAGGGTCGGCTGAAGAGAGAAAATAAAGAAGGATGAGAACTCACAACCTGAAGCTGTAATTGGACAATTAAACCCCAAGATGCAAATGGACCAAAACTTATAAAAATGTAAGACTTTGTGACCACTCAGCCATTTTGTGACCATTCTTAGTCCACCCTGGGTGTAGCCCTGGCCAGGCTCTTGTCCTGCCCAAGGTGTATCCTGAAGGCCTTTTAATAAATATCTACTTTATTCTCTAGCTCTGTCCAGTCTTTGTTCCAGGTCAGCCTTCCCAAGGTATCAATAGTTAAATCAGGGGAGTTAAACCAAAGGAATGTTAAGAACTACAACCTGAAATCAAAAAATCTTCCACTTTTAGTTAGCTCTTTTCAGGGGTCTATCAAAGGGTAATGTTGACACCTATCAATGATTCCATGATTAAAATAGTGAAATTATTTTAATCATATAATAATAACCAGAAATAAACAGAATAAACTGATTTTATTCTCCCTGTCATTGTGGGAGTGCATTGGACACTTTCCCTTGCAAGGAGAAAATCCAGGTCTGAGGTTGGGCTCAATGATCTCAAAGGTCTTTTCCTTCCACAGAATTCTGTTGATTCTGTAATTCATTGTGTTTATTTGGGGTATATTTCATATCTAGATGAGATATTAGAAGGTGACATGTCATCATCTAATTAATGAAATCTCTTCGTGCTACCCAGAGTGGGACACATTAAAGGCTTTGCTTTTTGTCTTTGAAAAGCTGACATCAGAGATTAAAAACATCTCTTGAAAAGCAACATAAACACCTCTTCAGCAGTGCTGGATCTCTGCTTTTACAATATTCCCACCTAATAAAGGTAGATAATGATAAAAATGCAGACTACAACAGTGAATGGGGGAGAAAAAATTGAGGATTTTTAGAGAATCAGAAGCCAGATACTTCATTTTTCAAGAGTATGAGCCTAGGATGACTATTCAGACTTTTCCTCTAAAATATCTTGGGCAGTCTCACTTTTCTCAGTTTCTGCATGGCAACTGAACTCTTGAAACAATTTGAGTTATTTTTACCATTTTATGCTTGGCTAATGAAGCTTTTCCTTTCTGTGCACTCCTACCTACAAGTGGTGAGAGAAAAGGCCCCTGATTTTCTCCTGTACCATATAAGTAATAATTTTTTTTGCACTCTCCTATGAGCAGTTTGTGAGTTAAACTACTCCTCCAAGGCACATTTGAAAGTTTTATGTTAAAGGAAAAATGACACACTGAGCAAATTTCCCTAGTTAGACCCAAACTCTTGTTTTGTGTGAGGTTCACTGGAAGCCCTGGACACTTAAGTGCATTTTTTTAAATGGGTTTTCAGTTTTTCTAACAGTTTTATTCGACATCTTTAAAGTTTTGGAGTTCCCATCTGTTGGTTGCTGATGTAACCATGCCCATTAACAATTAAATATTCCCTGTGCTGTAATAGACTGGCAAAGCCTTCATGGATAACAGAGGAAGCAGAAATAGCTCAGTTGTACCTTTTTTTTTTTTTTTATATGCAGACCTCCATTAATTTCAGAGGGAGTTGCACTATGTAATTAACACCAGAATTTCAACAGGAATCTGGTTCCAATTTCTTCTTCACCCTCCTAAAAACAAGAACCCTTCAAGTCATTCTGTCCCATTTCTATGTATACATTTTGCCACAAGAAGTAGAAGCTGAAGGAAGCTGAGTTCTCACCAGCTGGGGGAAAATGGCTCTTTCAGATCACAAATCCAACAAGGGTTCAGCCACGTGCTTGAGAATGGCTTGGGAATTTTACTGGTGTAATTCAGTGCTCTGATTTTAACATTTGGTGTTTTTATTGTGGAATAAATATAGATGCTGAGAGCTACTGACATATAAATAATATGGTTTCATGATCAGGTGTTCTGGGTTTAAGGTGTCCACAAAAGGGATGGACTCCTCCTCCTGCAGTTTGGAATATTTTCACTTTATGGATCTTCTTGAATCTCAGAACAAAATATTTTCCTTTTCCATTTTTAGAACCCAAGAGAACTTGGGAGAAGCTGAGGGATCACAGCCACCAGGTCGCCTCTGCCTTGTCACCTTTAATTTTGTCATCTCCAAACCTCCTGGACCTTTAAGGTCCCTTTCAACCCAAACCTTCTGTGATTCTGTGACTACAACAGGTTGTAAATCACAGAATCACAGAAGGTTTGGGTTGAAAGGGACCTTAAATCCCATCCAGTGCCAGCCCTGCCATGGTGACACCTTCCACTGTCCCAGGCTGCTCCAAGCCCCAATGTCCAACCTGGCCTTGGGCACTGCCAGGGATCCAGGGGCAGCCACAGCTTCCCCTGTGCCAGGGCTCTGAGGAAAATATTTCTTCCCAGTCTCGATCTGACCCTGTCCTGTGGCACTTTAAAACCATTTTCCCTTATCCTGACACTTTCTGCCCCTATAAAATTCCCTCTCCCTCCTTTTTATCAAGTAAGGCAAAGATAGAACAGGTCTTCATACAACCCCTGGCCATGAAAAAATAATTTTTTAGATTATCTCAGTCTGTGCTTGTCCTGGTCTGAACCCTAATTCCAAATCACCCAATGTATGGATTGATTGTTCTCCATTTTTCTCCCTCCAAAAACAAAGGTGAGACAAAACGTTCTCCCAGACCTCTTTGTCTGCAGGGGAATTCCCTTTGCAAAATGTCATTTCTTCCTTCCAGCAGGCACTGGCTAAACCTGGGGAGTTTTTTTTCACAGATTTTCTCAGTCCTTTTCCCTCATTTCCTGAGTTTTGGCATCACTGCTGGCACAAAGCTGCACACAAATAATTTGGAAGGACCAAGAGCACCACTGAATGACCAGCAGGTCCTGTGGTGCCCACAGCAGCAACCTCAAGGCTAAAAAAGAAGTTTCTGACTAAAAATACAGTTGCCTTCACTGAAATGATTTTTTTTTTGATGACTGGGCCAGCTGGGAAGAAGTGGAAGAAGCTTCAAAACCAGATCCTGCAGCAGCCACATCTGATTTGCAGGCAGTTGTATCTGCTACGTGCTCCCTCAGAGCTTGGATGGCTTGGCACCATCACCCTCCAATCTCTGATCTCTCCAAAAGGAGCTGTTTTTCCATGGACAAAAAAAAAAAAAAAAATAAAAAAGCCTTTTTGGCCCAGGGAGCTCTTGGCAGATGCTGCCGTGGGCGTGATGTGGAATTGCCCTCGCGATCCAAGCCGGCGGCCAGATGTCAGATTTTGGCTTTGCCTTTGGATGGAAGATGATGATGCTAAGCAGATCTTCCCTCCCTGCTTTGAAGCTCCCTGGCTGTCAGTTCTCCAGAGAGCCACTGGAAAAAAATAAAAAAAAAATTTAAAAAAAGCAGCCCTTGACAACCTCGGGGAGGGCAGATGGGAAATAAAAAGTTCCAAAAAGGTTCAGAATTCGGCAAAAAGTGCAATGGTGCTGGCCCTGCTTGAGGAGGTGTAAAGGTGTTTTGTTTTTTTTTTTTTAATATTATTTATAATTTTGACTCAATAATGACCACTAAAAGCCTGAAATGTGGATATTTTTCACCCAGTTAAAGAAAACCACCCAAACCCATGAAGAAGAAGGGAAAAAAAAGCAAAGAAAAAAACTAAAACACCCCAAATACTCCATCTTGACTCATATATATTACACTACATACTAAACCCCCAAAATTCTAAGTTTCTAAGATTCCAACAAGGAGCAAACAAGGCTGCAAAAACCGGATGGAAATCCTGTTTATAGGGGAAGCTCTGTTTTCCTTTCTCCTTTTGCCATGATCTCCGACCAGGCTTGAGTTTGACCATATTTTTTCCTTCCTAAATAATGTAACTCCAAGTGCTTTTGCAGAGAATTAATTGATAAATATCCAATAAAATGCTCAAAAAAGAGCCCACATCTCCCAGCTGAAGCAGCAAAACCTTTAGGAGCAGCAGAACCAGAAATGAGAACCTCTGGTTTTGCAGCTCCATTTTCCTCCTGATGAGGAAACGGTGATGTGGGATGAGATTGAAAAATAGCAGCAGTTCCTTGCAGGTTTTTTATTGGGATCTGAGGGTTTTTTACCCTATTCCTGCAGATTTACTGGGGATAGGCAGGATTTACTTCAGTCTTTCTCCTCAAAGGGGGGTTGTGGGGTTTTTGGGGGGGGGGGGTTGGGTGTTTTTTGAGTTTGGGGGTGTTTTTTGTTTGGTTTTGGGATTTTTTAGGGGTATTTTTGTTTGTTTTGGCTTTTGTTTGTTTATTTGTTCTTTTTTCCTTTTGTTCCTCCCACAGCATCTTTAGAAAGGACAAAACCATTTCCTATTTTTGGTCTAAAACTCCTCCTTTTCCCCCACAGTCCACGGGAGCAACAAAAGGAAGCAACAAATTAGAGGAGCACAAGCTGAGGGAAAGGGTTTAACCTGCTCTAGGCTGTGAGAAGAGCTTCACTCTTGCTCATTTTCAACCTAACCACAAGAAAAGTGAAATAAAATACTTCTGGCAGTGAGGTGAGGTCCTGCATGGGTGAGGTCAAACCATCCTGTGAAGGACAAAAACCCCAGGCAGGAATTATTTGTTCCTCTGTGGGAAGAGCATTTGATGCCTGATTCCATCTTCTGTCTGATGCAGCAAGCTCAGCTTTGAATTTATATTTTAACTATTATATCTTTATATATTTTATTTTAATTATTGTATCTTTATATTTTAATATCTTTATATGTTAATATTCCCTTTGGATCTTGGATATCTACACCCATAAGTGAATCAATTCTTGTTACTGGTTACCCAAGAGCCTACCTGGAGACTACCTAATTTATTTTTTTTTAAATTTCCATTACTGCTTCCTCCATTCCAAGAAAGGAGGGTTTCCATCTCACTGTACAGCAGTACCTCAGTCCTCATCAGTGATTTTTAATTAATGTATGCAGAGGGATGTGGGTGGCATCCAAGGACGCTGGATTGGAAAGTGAAAAACTGGAGTGCTGCTTAAAGGAGTTTAATGAAGGCTTTCCTGGGAGTTCTGTAGCAGCTGATCTGAATTCTGCACTTGATGTTCCCTGACAATTTCAGATACACCTTAAATCACAAAACAACTCCTATATTTAATAAGACTGAATAAACTCGGATCTGGTGGGATTTTATACTTTTTTGCCTATTTTTGTGACAGTTTTTTGTACAATTCTCAGAGTTACTGAAAGTAAAGCAGGGAAGAGGGGGGGAAATCCAGGCCAGTGGAGGATTTGTTTGTTCTTCTTGCTAAAATCAGCAACAACCTGAAATCTCAGCAGAACTTGTGAGGCTCATTCATGAAAGCAGTTAAATTCAGAGTCATGAAGCTGGGTCAGGGGAGTAATTAATGATATTAATTGAGTTAAAGATACTTGACACCATCCCAAAATAGCCTGAATTGCCAGAGTCTCGTTTGTCCATATATTTTTGTTGCTTTAACTGATTAATTTTGTTCCTTGCCCATCACAACTTGATTCAGTTTCATTTTTGATTTGGGGCAGCTGGCAGATCAGGAGTGTTTAAAATGAGAGATAAAATCTCTGCCAAAATCATTGCAATGAACTCTGCTCTGGTTAAACACAGGGGAAATAAATAAGTTGGACAAGATGATCCCCAAAACTCCCTTCCAGCCCTAATTATTCCGTGATTCTGGGATTAGAGGGTATTTTGAGCATCTTTATATTTGGTTGTTTTATAATTTTTCAAGGTTATTTCTTACAGGTTTCCACCTCAGAGAAGTCAATGCCTTTCTTCAAAGAATTTCTATCCCTGCCCATCTGCACAGTGAAATAATGCAGGTGGTGGGAGACATTTTCAAATAAAGAATTATTGTCAAGTAAAGCAGAATTATTACTGTGTAAGGTAAAGACATTCAGAGTGGTTTTGTGCTGAGAAAGGACAGCCTTCACTTTTTATGGGAATAGAGGGTGTTTATTTTAATTTCTGTGTTAAAATTATCAAAAATTATTGTGGAGGTGAAGTTTCAATCTAACTTCAGCCATGACTTACCTGAGAAATTCCACTGAAATAACTCTGAGAGTGCAAAACATGAGGATAAACTGTGCCAGTGTTGAAGGAGGAGGGATCACTGTTCTGCTCTAAAAGTGATTCTGGTGAGTGCATTTTGTCAGCTGAAGCTTTGATAATATTCCCAATCCAGTGCTGATGGAAATGGGAAGAAGGAACATTGGAATACCATGAAGATAATGATTGATTTTTGGTTATAATATCATAATATACATTTAACTACCTCTGATTTTCTGGGTTTCCTAAACTGATGCCTTAGGATTTCAGCTTTTATGTATTTCAAATCCTGTACCAGCATCACCCCAACCCCTGTCCCCAGGGGCCACATCCAGGCTCCTCCTGAATAATTCCAGAGACAGTGACTCCAAACCTTCCTGGGCATAACTCTAAACTCCTTATAAAGTGTTAGTTACTGTCTTCACATTTTGGTCAGACAAAAGGCCTGAAAAGGCCTGAAATCCAAGGGCATCCCACAGCCTCAGGCCCTGAAAAGTATAAACAAAAGTGAATTGGGGGAAGCAAAAGGATGTGACTTCATTAGCTGAAGCTGTAATTGGAGGATTAACCCCTGATACGTAAATGGACCAAACTTAATTCTCTGAAAAACTCGTGACCATTCTCCATGTTGGGTGTAGCCTCAGAGGCTTCTGAGTGCCCAAGGTGTATCTGTGGAAGGCCTTTCATAAATCCCCGCTCTTATTCTCTTAATCTTGTCTAACCTCTGCTCTAGGCAGCCACTCCAAGGCATCAAAATCACCTGGGAGGACTCATCAGAATCATCAAATGGATCATGGAATGGTTTGAGTTGGAAAGGAGCTTAAAAATCATCCCATTCCCACCAGCTTTCAAACCGCCAACGCAAATCCTTCCCAGCCACCACGCGGCCCAGCGTTGTTTCCTCTTGTCTTAGGGCAACACCCACCTTCATAACCCTGTGCCAGGTTGTGCCTGATGATGTTGACTGGCTGCTCAGGGAGGTTTTTGGAGGGTGACTGTCCGCTGGGCACCAGGGGGTTGGCGTAGTGCCACTGGCACTCGCCGTTGGTCTGCAGCGCACCCAGGAAGAACCGCGCCACCTCGCAGGGCGCCCCTTGGGCCTGCCCGAATTTGGCTGGCAGCATTTGCTTCTTGCCACCGAAGACGTGGGAGTCCACAGGGAAGTGTCCATAGTGGTAGGAGAAGGGCAGGCTGTAGGGAGGGGCGTAGAGGAGCTCACCGCTGCTCTCTGAATGGAAGTTCTGTTCCTGCAGGGCGGCGGCACTGGCGGCGGGGCTGGAGCGCCAGCTCCCCCCCACCTGGCTGCATTCCAGTTTGTCTGCTTGGAACGAGCTGTATTGCTGTGGGGGGAAAAGAGGGGAAAAAAGAGCAGGGGAAGAGAGTTAAAGGAGGAACTTTTATAGGAAGGTACATAGCAGGTCAGACAGGCGCCCAGAGATGGGCCTCGCTTGGCTCAAGGGATGGACTGAGCGGTGCGTTTAAAGTTCTTCTCTTCACAAATTTGCCTTCACGTGGGAACAAAATTCCTGCTTTGGTTTGATAATTTTGGCAGTTCAGTTTTACAGAATTCCAGGATTAAGGCTGGGAAAGCCCTCCCAGCCCATGGAGTCCCAGCTGTGCCCGATGCCCAGAGCTCTGAGTGTCACATTCAGGTGACACCTCCAGGGATGGGCGCTCCAAACCTCCCTGAGCAGCTCTTTCCAAAGCCTGGCCACCCTTCCCAGGAAGAAATTCCTCCTGACGTCAAGAACCCCACACACCAACAGTAAATGACACACATTCTACACCAACACAAATTTGCCAAGTACAGGATTTTCTTCTTTTTGCCAAGAAAGGACATTGTGGTTCAAGTGCTTCACACACTCCATATCCCAAAAGTCTTACATCATTTACCAGAGCTGGTTTGTGCAACCTGTGCTTTCCACCCCAAAGAAAAATAGGTCTGATTTTATCCTGCTTTATGAGGGATTTCCTGGGGTAGACAATCCTATAGCCTATTTTATAGTAAATTCAGTCCCAGGTTATCTTTACACTGTCCTAAGCACTCTGTGAGAACAATTGGCCAGTAAATATTGGTGGAAAATTTACCTGTGGTGGGTAAGGTGTTGTTCTGAGTTTTGCCTTCATTTTATTACTTTTGGGTTTTACTATTTTCCTTGTTTCCTGCGAGGTAGGTACTGAGTTTCTGCATGAAAACTGTGACTTGGAAATGGTAACCTGGTCCAGTGACAACTGAAGTTCCTTGTACTCAATATCTCTGCAAAAGAACAGCCCAGTAAATGAAAAACACTGAAAAATCCCAAACTAACTCCTGTAAAAATACATGCTAACGTTCACAAGGTTTGAATTTTCACTCTTGCAAAATTTTCACTGAGTCTGGGGATGTCAGGAGGCAGAGAATCTTATGGGGTGACCTCATTCCCACACAAGTCTGTCAAAAAATTCCACTAGGAATCATGCAACCACCTTTGGATGAAGTGTCCCCTCTCTCTGAGCCTGAGCTGTATCATCTTCCCTCAGCCATCCCTGGCTCCCTGTGGTTTGGAATCATGGAAAGACAGAGATCAATCAATCAATCAATCAATCTGTCTCCTGCTCAGTCAGGAATTGGTCTCTGCCCTGGTTCTCACCATCAGCCCTGAGGAAAGGAAAAGGAGCAACGTTCCTCCCCTGTTGGCAGTGTGTGCTTGTGACTAAACCACACAAGATGCAAGGTTGGTTTTGATCAAAAAAATCATGGAATTTTTTGGCATTTTGGAACTTTGGAAGAGATTTTCAAGCTCATCCAGTCCCACCACTACCCCAGCAGCACCAGCATCAGCCCGAACCCTGTCCCCAAGGGCCACATCCAGATTCCTCCTGAGTAATTCCAGAGACAGTGACTCCAAACCTCTCTGGGCAGCTCATCCCAAGGCCTGACCAGTCTTTCAAAGGAAAAAAAAACCTTCTAATCTCCACTGTGAACCTGTCCTGACAAAATTAGGGCCATTTCCTCCCCTCCTTTCCCTTGAGACACGGCAGTAGAGCCCGACCCCCCTCACTACCCCTACTGTCAGGGAGTCATGCAGAGCCACAAGGTTCCCCCCTGAACCTCCTTTTCTTCAGGCTGAGCCCCCTCAGCTCCCTCATGAGATGTTTTCCAGACCCTTCCCCAACTCCATTTCCCTTCCCTGGACAAGATGAAGATTTATATCATAAAGGTAATAATGACCATAACAACATTTTCTCTCAGCTAAAGAGATGGGATCGCACGAACAGAGAAAGCTGCAACACACGGGCACAGAACGACACTTGGGAGACACCAGCAAAAGAAAACTTGGCAGATTTAATCATCAATGACTCAATCAGTGATAACAGGTAATGGTACAAAGTATTTGGACTTACGTAAGGACATAATTGACACTCACTATGCAGTGAGGCCGTGACGAACGGCTGTTGTGCACGATGGTGGCGTAGCTCTGCACCCACACCCAGCCTCCCTGCTTGGACAGCAGCCTGTAGTACTTGGTGGTCACTTGGCCTTTCACCAGCACTGTGAACACAGGGAAAAAGAGAAATTAAAAAAAAAAAAAAGAAATGCCACTTTTTTTTGACTCACAACCACTTCCTGGAGAGGTTTATTTGCAAGTTGGGCATTTTTCTCCCTCACAGAATCGCAGAATTCACAACATTCTTCACAGAATTCACAGAATTCTTCACAAAATTCACATAATTCACAGAATCACTGGGTTGGAAGACACCTTCAAGATCAAGTCCAACCCAGCCCCAACACCTCAACTAAACCATGGCACCAAGTGCCACATCCAGTCTGCTTTAAACACATCCAGGGATGGTGACTCCACCATTAATGAGGCTGGAAAAGGCTTTTGAGATTATTGAGTCCAACTTACGTCCTCACACCCTCCTTCCTCTTCCTCCCAAGGAACTATAAATAACCCCCTGCAAAATTATCTATCTTGCCCCTTTCTGTAGATTTATAACACCACTTTATTATTTATATAAAATTTGAAGAGTCCAAAGTTTTGCCGTGCTTCTTCTCTGGGTCACCTGTGTCACATTCTTCACAAACACTGCTTTGAAATTTCTAACTGCAAAAGAAAAGTCCAAGGCAGCAAAACGATTCTGAACTGGATAAGATTTTTGAAAGGAGGAGAGGGAACAGCCTCAAATTGAACCAGGGGAGGCTCAGGGTGGAGATTGGGCAAGGAAATTTCCCTGGCAGAGTGGTCAGGCCTTGGCATGAGCTGCCCAGGGAGGTTTGGAGTCACTGGAATTGTCCCAGAGGAGTCTGGAGGTGGCCCTTGGGGACAGGGTTTGGGGTGAGGACTGCATGACCCTGAAGGTCTCTTCCAACCCTGAGGATTCTGTGATCCTGAGATTTTTTTTCCAGATCATTTGGAAGCACTTCTCTCAGAGCTTGACAGATTATGATGTATTTTGCAATGTATTTTATTCTGTGATGGGTTTTTTTCCTCTGTAATCATGAAGGTTGATTTAAAAGGGTAAAATCAAAAAAACTCTTTGGTTGTGAAGCACCCAAACAAAGAGAAGGGCAGAGAGGAGAATCAGATATCTGATAAATTCACCAGCCATGTAATCCCCCCTGAGCTATTTTGGATCTTCTGTGAACAAGGATGTTTTGGCAGGAGGTTGTGCTGTAACAGGAGTTGTGCAGCATCTCTAAATATTTCATCCAGCCACAAATATTTCTGGCTCAGTGCCAGGCCTTTATCTCAGGATTCACTAGGAGATAATGCCCAGCCTTTGAAGCTGGTTCTTCTCTTGTGTGGCCTTAGATCATTCCTCTGGGAAACTCCATCTTCTTACTCTCCTGTGCAGTTATTTATTGGAAATTAGGGAATCATGGACTGAGCTGGCTGCACAAATTGTGTTCAAAAAAAGTGGGCAAGGGCAGAAAATATTATATATCTATATATATAAAATAATATATAATATATAATATGTAATGCATAATATATAAAAAATAAAATATAAAGGAAATTCCTTTATATAAATATGACCAAGAAATGGAATCTAAACCTGCTCTCTGTCAATTTAAAACCATTCCCCTTGTCCTGTCACTTTTTTTGCCCATATAAAAAATCCCTCTCCCTCCTTTTCATCCATTTCCTTGTGATACTGGAAGACTCAGTGGGGTCTCCCCAAAATCTGGAGCATGTGGGCCCTGTCTCTGGGCTGCTTCCTCTCCTATCCACTGCACATCCCAACATATATAAACTTTCCTTTAAATCCAGTTGATCTCCCAAAGAAAATCAGGCTCTTACAAAATTGGCAGGTCTTTCTGGAAGTGTCAGTTCTCCCATTTTAGGATGAGGTGCTCGTGTGTTCAGAAGGCAGCAAAGTGAACCCCTAAAACTGTCTGCAGCTCTGATCTCTGCTCCTGGCACAGGGATAGCACCCAGGGAGAGGCTGGAGCTGGGCCAGGAGGGATTGAGGTTGGATTTTAGGGCAAGGTTCTTCCCCCAGAGGGTGCTGGGCACTGCCCAGGCTCCCCAGGGAATGGGCACGGCCCCAGAGCTCCAGGAGCCTTTGGACAGCCCTGCCAGGGATGCCCAGGCTGGGAATCTGGGTTGTGTGTGGAGGACCAGGAGCTGAGCCCAATGATCCTGTGGGTCCCTCACAATTCAGGACATCCTGTGATTCCACAATGCTGCAGGACATTCAAAACTCCACCCTTCACATCACCAAGGTGCTGCTAATTGGGGTTTCAAATCTCTCCTAGAAATCAGCTTTTTGCCTCATTCATGCTGTTCTTCCTACATTTCTACATGGAATTCCTTACAGGATGAGGGTGTGCAGATGCACATACAGTGAAAAAAATCATGAGGAGTGTGTGCGTGTAAATATGTAAACACACTGAGAAATATAAATACATTTGTGTTTTTTAAGTGCAGTTGATCACTGCAAGTTGAAAATCTTGGAGTGGCCACTCAAAGATTCTGTTCCAAAAATATTAATAATTGTCTCTATGCCACAGTTTTACTGTTTCTTAGTGTTCTAACCCTTGTGCTGCCCCATCCCTGGAAGTGTCTAAGACCAGGCTGGACAGGGCTTGGAGCAACCTGGGACAGTGGAAGATGTCCCTGGCATGGCAGGGGGTTGGAAATGAGATGATCTTCAAGATCCCTTCCAACCCAAACCATTGGGTTGTGATTTTTGTGACCACCATTTCTGTGATTTTACGATTTGGTGATTCACTTTAAAATCCAAATGGTCCCGTTCCAGGAAATGATCTTTAAGTTTTAGCACAGCCCATGTAACAGGTAATTTTTGGAATGTGGTCTGGCCTTTTCAGAACTAGATCTTTGTGCTGGTTTAATGAGCACATTTTCCTTGAGTTCCAAATGCTTTGCTACACTCAGTCTTCTGAAGGAGAAATTAATGCTGTCATGGATCACTAACTATAACAAACTTCTTCCCTGTGCTTTGGGACTAGTTTTGGCTTTCCTTCTCCCTCGCTGATTTTTTTTAAATCCCTGTTTAACTCTGCTGTTAAGACAGTGTTTGAAGAGATGTGAAAACCACTGAGGGCTGCAACGTTCAGCTTTCCTTCTTAATTATCTGGATTAACCCGTGTTTCTCTGGGGATGGGGGAGGATTCCCTGCCTCCTCCTGCTTTTTTAGCAATCTGGGGAAAGTCTGACCTTGGCTGAGGGACAGTAACTGAGACAGTGAGTGAGGTCAGCTTCCATCTGGCTCTGGGCTCTGTTTGATGCTGAAAAGGAAACCTCAGGAATGGGAGGGAGGCAAATCCACCAGGCAGACAATGTGTGCAGGCTGAGACTCCTTGGTGGCCTCAGCTGCAGCCCAAGGGGGAGGATTCTGTGCCTTCAGCCCCTGGCCCTGGAATGTGCCCTGTGTCCCTGGGTGTTCCAGGGCTGTGGCTCACTCCTGGTTTTGCTGGAAGCTGGAAAAGGCTCTGGCCTGTCAGGCAGGGCTGGTTTAAAAAAGCTCCACCAGGCATGTGGCTGGGAGTTCCCAGCCTGCACTGAAGGACAAAATGGAAAAAATTGATTTCTTGGTTCCACACTGGCAGCAGATCCTGTTTTAGCTGCCCTGGCATGTTGTGGGCCCGGCCCCTGGGCAAGGCACAGTGCCCAGCAGACTGGGTTTGGTTTTTTATTTGTTATTTTGACCTCTTAAAATCTGCTGCTGCTCTGCCAGAAGGTTTGAGTGCTGGCAAAGCTGAGGCAGATCCCACACCAGAGATGATGGAAATCTATTTTATTTCTATAAAATAACCCTATAAACACATAGGGATACCTTCCAGGGAGCAGGAGAAGGGTTTGGTGGGGCCACCACAGCTGGGCACAGAGACCTGAATCCTGTTCAAGTTCCTGTGGGAAGAGCAGGGATGTTGCAACACGTGGGATGCCCAAAATCCCCCTCACAATGCTACAGACAAAGGGATTTCTCTGAGGGCACAAAGATA
Organism: Argya squamiceps; assembly: GCA_037834095.1. Classification (NCBI taxonomy): domain Eukaryota; kingdom Metazoa; phylum Chordata; class Aves; order Passeriformes; family Leiothrichidae; genus Argya; species Argya squamiceps. The sequence goes on from JBBMKD010000001.1 coordinate 113,623,114, forward strand.
TTTTGTCTGTACTGGGACTCTGTCCTGTATTTTAGAATCCTGGGGCAGGGCCCCCTTGTTTGTGTGGCCACATTTCAGGGCAAACACCGTGTGCATGAAAGGGGCTCTAGAAATAAATAACACCACTTCAAACACCACAAGTGTTTTCCTGGAGCTGGAAGCCAATCAAATGTTTCAAGCAGGAAACTCTCTTTGCTGCCAGCACACCTTAGGCAAATATTCACATCTACTTCTCCCTCCTAGCTTGATGTTCTTGTTCTTTCCCTCCTAACTTGTTCCCCTCAGTGTTTCCTTTGTTTTATTCTCTGTGCTGCCTCACTCTGAGTTCAGCCGCCTCAGGTCATCAGTTTGGGATATTTTTTTCCTCTTAAAAAAAAGCAAATGGTTATCCTAGTTTAGGGTTGCTCATATTTTTTTTTTCTTCCCCTTAATACCCTTATTAGGTGTAAGATGTTTCTCTTTGGATTTCTGCATCAGGTGACACTTCATCATCAGATTGCTTTATAGAATGGTACAACAAACCTGCCAACCTTCCACTGCTCGTGTTCCTGAGACATTTGCTGATGGATGCTGGGGGAGCTCTCACAGTGCTCCCCAGAGGGGCTTTGTGCACTTTACATCTGGTTTAATAATTCCCATTACTTGGTATTCCAACCATGACCCTGCGCTCTTCCCACTGCTGCCCGAGCATTACTCATTATTTTGTGCTTCTCAGGATTTATCTGCTTTCATAAATTCCTATGCATGGCTCGCATTTTTCTTCTGGTTTTAAAGTTTACAGTGATTTATCTTCAATCCACAGAGCTGCTCTTAGTATCCTATTTGGCTGAGGGTTTTTTTATTTCTTTCCTCGTGGAAGGATGTGGTGGGAAATTCAGTGAACATGATTTGTCTCTTCATTTAAACCTCCAGTCGTACATGGATCAAACTGGCAGCCACAGAATTATCCATCCTGCTGCTCTAAAAGTGGAAAACTCTTTTCCAGAGGCGATTGTGGCTGTGGTGGCATCATCTCCCTGCTGGTTGCTGAAGGTATTTCAAACAGCCTGGTGGAAATTATGAGTTTATTTTGAGTAGGGCAACAGTCACATCCACATGCAGATATCACACTGCAGGGAGGGCTTCCCTGACAGGATATTCCATGTGCCCTGGTTGAAAAAATCATTATTTTTCCCAGTTCTCAGCAGCCTAGAGCATTCAATAATGTTTTGGTAAATCTGAACTGGCTGTAAAGATCAGCTTTTGCTTTCCCAGGTGTAGCACACCCTGCCACCAGTGGAATTCAGCACTTGGAATTTCAACCTGGACTTGCCAAACACAGCTACAACCTCCTTGATATTCCAGAGTCTCATGAGTAACACACAGCAAGAGGAGAAGGAAGCCTAAAAGAAGGATCTGACTCTGGCTGCTTCCAGCCTACAGAAGCAATCTGGAAAAAAAATTCCCTGACATTGGTTTTTGGATGTCATCTTTGCCTCGTATGGGTTGCAGCAAATGGAGCCAAACCCAGAGTTCAGCCATCCCCTCAATTTGCTTTTCAAATTAATGTGCTACTGAATGAACTCCTTCCCAGATCCAGATGTTTGAAGATATGATTAGTGGCTCTGTTAGAAGATGGGAAATTATTAAATGTGTCATTTTTTTTTTCCCTGATAATCCGTTCTCCAAGCCTCATCCACATGCTACTAATGAATGTCCCTCCAAGGAGTTTTTGGGATTGCATTCCCTTCAAGCACAGGATGATTATTACTAACATATTTCAGAGGAATGCAGGGCTGCTGCACAGTTTTTGTTTGAACAGCAGAGGCTAGTGAAGTTCACATTTTCCCCTCTTCATTTACTTGCTCTTCTGGTTTTCTTTTCCTTCAAGAAATCACCATCCATAATTAATTCCAAATATTCAAAATAGCCTGGATCCCCTAAGTACAAAGATAAAACTGGCCAGATAAGTTGGGTGTTGTTTTTTTTCTTTCCAGAAGCCCAGCATATTGAGTATTCAGCTTATTTACACAATGAATGGTTTCCTTAAGTGATAGCCAAGAACTTTTGAAAATCTCTCTCCAGCCAAGATTTGGAAAGGATTTTTTTCTGCTTTCCAGCATGGTGCTTGTTGTCTGCAAAACTTCTCACTGTGCTCAACAGATTTCAGAGAATCCCAGAATGGTTTGGGTTGGAAGGGACCTTAAAGATTATCCCCTGCCATGGGCAGGGACACCTTCCACTGTCCCAGGCTGCTCCAACCCCAATGTCCAACCTGGCCTGGACATTTCCAGGGATCCAGGGGCAGCCACAGCAAATCTGGGGATTCCATCCCAGCCCCTCCCCACCCTCCCAGGGAAGGATTTTTTCCCAATATCCCACCTGAACTTGTAATTTCTCAGTTTGAAGCCATTCCCTGTGTCCTGTCCCTGCAGCCCTTGGCAATTGTCTCTCTCCAGCTTTCCTGGGG
>JBBMKD010000001.1:113625662-113639703 GCA_037834095.1 Argya squamiceps
AATGCCAGCTGTGCCAGCCTTTCCTCCCAGCAGAGCTGCTCCATCCCTCTGCTCATCCTGGAGCCTCCTCTGGGCTCCCTCCAGCAGCTCCACGTCCTCCCTGGGCTGGGCCCCAGGGCTGGGGCAGCTTTGCAGGGGAGGTTTTCATATTTCTATCTCTGCCCTTTGGATATCCAACAAGAAACCTGGCTGGGGATCTCCTGATCCATGACTTCTGCAAACCCTTGGTGAAAAAATTCCCTTTCCAGAAGGAGAAGGGGAGCAGTGTGTGGGGCTTCATCACTTTGAACTTTGGGGTTAAACCCCAGAGCACATCCCAGGTTCAATGTGACTGCCTGTGGTGGCAGAATATTCCTCTACTCTCAGAATATTTAAATATAATTTCTTATCCAAACAGGCACAAATAGGTGACACCCACACCTGGAAACTGTGAGGAAGATCTGTTGATGCTCTGGGATTTTTCCTTGGTGGCACCAGGTAAAATCTCAGGTGTAAAATGCAGTTATTGCTGTAGAGTGGAAATAAAGTGAAGCCACAGGAGTAACTCAGAGCAGCTCCAGGCCCCTCCTGCCCTTCCCTTTCCAGAAGGAGAAGGGGAGCAGTGTGTGGGGCTTTACCACTTTGAATTTTGGGGTTAAACCCCAGAGCATATCCCAGGTTCAATGTGATGGCCTGTGGTGGCAGAGTATCCCTCTACTCCCAGAGTATTTAAATATCCTTTCCTATCCAAACAACAGGCACAAATAGGTGACACCCACACCTGGAAACTGTGAGGAAGATCTGTTGATGCTCTGGGATTTTTCCTTGGTGGCATCAGGTAAAATCTCAGATGTAAAATGCAGTTATTGCTGCATAAAGGAACTAAAGTGAAGCCACAGGAGTAACTCAGAGCAGCTCCAGGTCCCTCCTGTCCCCCAGCCCAGGTACTTACACAGGTGGTGAGCATATCTCAGGTGGAAAACATCACAGCCATGGACGTGGTGGTAAAGGGTTTTTTCTATCAAATCCTGGGGTTCATATCCAGTTAATTCCGTGACCCTGGGAAAGGAAAAAGAAAAAAAAATCAAATCTGCAATAAACAAAATCTCCAGGAATATTCAGTTTCATTAACCCAACATTTGATTTTGCCAACGAATCAGTGCCTGCAAAGCCACGGGGCGAAATGTTGGTTTTGGAAAGAGAAACCTTTACCTTGACAAGAAAAGAAACCCTTTCAGCCCAGCCAAAGCAAGGTGCAGCTTTTCCCTGGTACAGCCAGGCAGGAAAAAGAACTCTTTTACTGATTTCCACCTTGGGCTTTTGCCACTGCCATGCAGGATGCTTTGCACAGAGTTCCACTGGAGGAGCTGCTCGTGAAACAATAAAACTTTTCTTGTGGGCTGCTGACACTTTTTCATTTGCTTTTGCAGAGCTACAAGTGTAGAAAGTGTGTTGGGCCACATGTGATCATGGCCTGGGATTAAATCCAGGCTGGTGCCTAACAGGAGAAAAAAAAGCAGGAGCTTATTCCAGCTGAGAACATGGAAAGACAAGGAGGTGTGAAGACCACAGGGTGAGGAAAGGAAAGCTGAGGCAAGACTTCCAAAGGGAAAAAAAAAAATAATCCCAGAAGTAGAAGAATGGAAAGAATTCAAAACAGCAGCATCTCTGCAGATGTTAAAGAATCAAATGCAGAGGTCAGGCTTACATTGGGTCAGGGTCAAACTTCATGTTTCAAATGGACTTTTTTTATTTAGTTGAGGAAAAAATAGTCCTTAAAGTACAATGTGCCCCTCAGCCAAACTGTGGCTTGTTTACCCAGGGTTGTTGCAGGGGGTTTGTGATATCCTGGGCTTTCTTTGCCTAAAAAAGGCAGAACAGTAAGGAATGCCCACATTAACAAGTGACACACTCCCTCAGCAGGTGAGTGACAGTAAAATTGTCACTGCTGAGGATCCACTCCTGCACATTTTAATTCCAGATGCATCTGCACATTTTAATTCCAGGAGTTTTAACTGGGACTACCTCTAGCCTTGGCCTGTGGACTGAAATATTTATTAAAGTCGAGTGTCCTTGGAGGTTGTTCTCCAGTTTAGATGGAAGAAATCCAGTTTAAATGCCCCAAGCCCCCTCATGCCATGAGCTGAGCAGGGACAGTCAGGACATGGACCTCAAAAGGATGTTCCTGGTCTGAACTTCACCACTGGTGAGGATGCACAGCACCAGAGATGACACAGAAGTGTCACAAAAATGACAATTGTCTCAAACAATACCTGTCCTCCTGGGATTGCAGATAATGTACATTTGATGACTCTTTTTTTTAAATTTTGTGACTATTGTGCATCTCCTGTACTCACACCCTGACTCTAACCAGCCCAGTGGACCCCACAGAGACTGAGGATGTTCTGCTTGGATTCTTCTGAAGGACAGCAACATCAAAATGGCTTTGAACAGATGCTTGTGCTTCTCCTCTGCAGCGTGTGCTCATCCCAAATCCTCCCTGAAGCCCATCAGGATCACAAAAAACTGCTGGAAGTTCCTGCTCAGGTTTCAATTCTCCTTCTGACTTCAGGGCACTGAAAACCAGGGTGGCAGCTCCATCCTGCCCCTTTGGTGAGTGCAGACACAGCTCATCCAAACCCCAGACAGGGTTGGGTGCAGTCTCACTTGGAGGCTGGTGACAAAAAACCCATCATGGACAGTTCCCAGGACACCCAAAATTTGGGAAAAGCTTGACTCTGGAAATGAACTCAGCTGTTTTATTTCCGTAATATCAAATCAATCCCTCAGCCAGCCTGGGTGCTGCTGGGCAGGTGACAGGACACACAGAAGGAAGCAGAGCTTGCCCCAGTGATTAATTAATTGAGGTCTTCAAAGTCTTCTTAAACACCCCTGGCAATGAATGCATCACAAAAATCAGAGTCAGCAGCTCACTGTGGAGGGAAGTGACTGTCTTCTCCTTCCTGACCTTAGTGAATGAACTCCTGTGTGGTTTATGTTGTGTCAGGGTGTCTAGAATGGAATTTTTGAGCTACTCCTTCTCATGGCTTTCATGCTGTCTGCTGTGATTGTTACATCTCAAGATCTACCTCCTTCTATAGAAACCAGAACCAAGCCTGAAACCAGTTTTTTCCTAACTCCTAATATCCCCCTGTTCTGAACAAATACAGTTTGGTTTGCTCAGCTGGGAGAGCAAAAGGCTCTGGTGAAGCTGAGTTCCCCTGCTTGTCCTGTATGTGGGGATGACACCCATCTGCTCCTTGGTAAACACAGCTCTGCAACAGCTCTGGGTCCATCCCTGCTCCTGTCAACACCTCTGCTTGTTCTGTGGCCTCTGAAGACACTTCTGTCTCCAGGCAGTTCCTCCCAGGCTCATCGTTTCCTTTTTTCTCCACATGCAAGGATGCGTTTGCTGAACCCCTCGTGCTCCTTTGTAGCTGTGTGCCAAAAAACCAAGGAAGGGCTCCAGAAACAAGGAGTTCTTTGTGTCCCAGCAACTGATGGAGCCACTGTCTCCTGGGCTGAGCACAGAGAAAAGGCTCCTCTTGCAGGTTGACCTCCATTCTGTTGGATACAGAGGTTTTCTCACACATTCACTACATGGATGTATTCCCTGCCAATCCAGCCCGCCAGGGAAATGGGGAATGTGGGTCACACAGGAAAGAATTTCTGAAAAATGATCATCTTGTCAATTCTTTGTGTATTTGGGATTTTGCCTTCAAGGTCTCCTGGACTGCACTGGACAAAATATTGTGTCTTACAAGGTACCTGCTCCAAACCCAGAGAAATGTATTCTGGTTCTGGTTCTGTGCTCATCAGCTGAAGTGGAGGCAGGGCTCTCCTCTCTCAGCTGTTTTTCCCAAAATTTTGTTTAAGAAGGTCCTGCTTTCATGTGGAGCAGCCAATGGAATTAATTTCCATCCTAACAACCCCATTATTAGTGTTGGTTTCATGGTTAAAGCATTACACTAAAAGACAGAACTCTCTTTCCTTACTGCTCTCTCAAAAGCTTTCTGGAATACCCCAGCCAGTTGTTTGGTCTCAGTATTCCACTTTTGGGGGTTTTTTTGAGGGTTTTTTTTGGGTACATCTTCATTCCTTTTGCTGTCTTTGTATGATAACATTTGTGTCCTTTCAGGCAAAAAAAAATATCACCCTCACAGCAAGAAGCTTTTAGCTGACCCTAAAACTGCAGGTAACTCCAGGTTAAATTGGACAAGCTCTTATTTCTTGGCATTCCAGACAAAGTCTGGTCTATGCAGCTGCCTGGAAGGCTTTGGAAGGCTCTGAGTTCCAGATCTATTTCAGAGACTGCTGGATCTTTTTTTTTTTCCACGGATGTTTCGACCCGTCGGGAAGGCGCGGCCGCTCACATCAACACCCGCGGCTGGAGAGATGAAAGAGTTTCTCACCTGGAATCGAGGAATATCAGCTTTAAATCCAGACTGGCCCTGAACATGAACATGTTGCTGTGGAGTTTGATCTCAGTGATTGCACTGGGAGGCAAAGACTGGCCCACGGCCACCAGCCCAACGATTTGGTAGCAGGAGTCGTACAGGGACATGTCCAACATGTACTGGCGGATCTTCAAGTAGCCACTGCAGTGGATCACCTGGAAAAAAAAGGGGGGAAACACCCTCAGGATCTGATGGGAAAACCCCAAATCTGCTGCCCACCCAGTGTCAAGGAGCTTGCATTCCCTCATAACATTAAATTCTGGGCCGTGTGTTGATTGCAGTTAATTGGTAAATAGAGATTAAGGCTCGGTGAGTGCAGTTTGGTGTTTGCTGACAGAGTGATTAATCCAGTATTGAAGCACCTCCTCCTCTCTGGGGACTGCCTAATTGCTTTCTAATTAATACTTTAAGCTCCTTGACACAAGATTCCTCGTAGATGCAGCCAGAAATCTTGTTCATTGATAAAAAAAAAAAACAGGAGTTGGTTTTTTTTTAAACGTCCATCTCTCTCCCACACACACGCAAATGTTAATAAAAACATTTATATTTTAAAGGGTTATTATTCTGATAAAGAAACAGTAAATTCTGGTAAATAAAAGCATTTTTAAAAAGGCACTTTAAAAACCCAGTGACTACTGATGCATCACAATGCAATAAAAATTAACTTTATGCAAACTAAATTAACATTTATGCAAATGCACAAAGAAATGAGTTTTAAGTTCTCTGCTCAAGTTCAGAGTGGTTTTTTTTTGTTTTGACACGTGACCAAGCTCAGATTTCGGGATCCCTGTGCACAATTGCTGTTCACAGAGGTGATAATGACAGTGTTAGACTGTAAAAATTCAATGTCAGCTAAAGGGGAGGGGGAAATGTAACCTGGGGACTATTCCAGGCCAGAAGATTTATTTAGTGTGGTGCTGGTGTTCAGAAATCATCAGTGCCCCTGCCAGTTTTCTGCTCCAAGCAGCAGGAATATCACATCCTTTAGCTGAAATTTCTCTGCTTGTTTGGCTTTTATAACTGTGTCCTGTGGAAAGGAATTAATTTTCAGAATATTTAGTGCTCAAGTACACTGAAAATACACAACCTCCCCAACACCACCTGGGAATAGGCTCCTCCTGCTTAACCTTCCCCCTCTCCAGTGGTTGAAATGTTTTAGACAGTAAGAAGATCTCTCAGCAGATCTCAATTCCCCCATCACTTGCTCCGTGAGTTTTTTCCGTGCTTCAGCTAATGAGGTGATTTCTTAAAAATTAAGTCCTGACTTTAAGCACAGTCAAATGGAATAAATCTGGGCCAACATCTCTCCAGAGGAAAGAACCCTTTGACTTTCACTGTGCAAACTTTTAATAGTGAGCCAAAGGAAGTGATGCCTCTGATTAAGAGTGATAATTGGGAATTTAAAAAAAACCCCAAACCCCCTCAAAGCCACAGGGAGATCCCAGGACTGCAAACTCTTCTCTTTTACCTGGTTTCACATCCAGCTTTGGGACAGAACCATCTTTGCTGGGGAGCAGCTGAGCAAACAGGGCTGAGTGTAATGAGGAATTATCAGTGCAGGCAGGTGGGGAGGAGGGCAAACAGACAGATCCATGTCTGCACCTCGGGCACGGTCCTGCAGAGAGCTCTGCTCCTCTCCCAGCCTTGGATTTTTGGGGTTTGAAGGGCTGAGAATGAATGGGAACAACCCTCCCTGATGGAGGCAGAGTGAACCTGGGCAGCTCAAAGAGCAGCAAATGCAAAGCTGGAAATAAAAACTACCTGTGAAGATGGAAATAAAAACTACCTGCACATCTGAAAATAAAAAGTGCCTGTAAAGATGGAAATAAAAGCTACCTGTAAGGCTGAAAATAAAAGCTACCTGCACATCTGAAAATAAAAACTGCTGCTTGTGAGGCTGAAAATAAAAACTACCTGTAAAGCTGAAAATAAAAGCTATTGCAAATCTGAAAATAAAAGCTACTGCAAATCTGAAAGTAAAAACTACCTGTAAAGATGAAAATAAAAACTGCTGGTACAGATGGAAATAAAAACTACCTGCAAATCTGAAAATAAAAAGCTACTGTACATGTGAAAATAAAAACTACCTGTAAAGCTGAAAATAAAAACTACCTGTAAAAATGAAAATAAAAACTACCTGCAGATCTGAAAATAAAAACTGCCTGTAAGGCTGAAAATAAAAACTAATGCATATCTGGAAATTAAAACTAATGCAAATCTAAAAGTAGAAACTATCTGCACATCTGAAAATAAAAAACTACCTGCACATCTGAAAATTAAAGCTACTGGAAATCTGAAAAAAAAAAACCTACTGCAAATCTGAAAATAAAAGCTACCTGTAAAGATGAAAATAAAAACTACCTGTAAAGATGAAAATTAAAACTACTGCAAATCTGAAAATAAAAACTGCCTGTAAAGCTGAAAATGAAAATTACTGCAAATCTGAAAATAAAAGCTGCCTGTAAAGATGAAAATAAAAACTACCTGCAAATGTGAAAATAAAATCTACCTGCATATCTGAAAGTAAAAGCTATTGCACATCAGAAAATAAAAACTGCCTGTAAAAATGAAAATAAAAACTATTGCATGTCTGAAAATAAAAACTACCTGCATGTCTGAAAATAAAACCCACTCAAAGCTGTTATTCTATGACTTCAGAGTTTGCCGTGGCATTTGATTTCATGTCATAAATAAAAAATAAAATCATACAAAAAATAAGATTTATAAACAATCTTGGTGGTTTAGTACAATCCCACCCTGAGGGGATGGCAGTGGTTGGGTTTTTTTGGCGTTGAGGCCAAGGAGGTGCCTTGTGCAAGGGGGTGGGATGGGGAAAATTCCCAAATTCCTGTGCCTGGCCTCCATTCCATGGGGGAAAAAGGTGGAGCTGTTTTTTCTCCAGATAAATTCCCAGGCACCAAGGTGAGGGAGTGTCCCACAAAGCTTAAATTTGAATTCCTGAGGGCGTTTTGGGGATCTTTTCTGATGCCTTTCATCACAAACTTTGCTCTCAGCAAAGAGGAAAAAAAAAATTTAAAAGAAAAACCCCAAACCAAACACCTAAATAAATAAACTTGCCAATTGTCAAATCTTCCAGAGGTGGAAAAGTAATTTTTAAACAATTACCTTGTAGCCACTGCACGTCAGCCCAGCATTCCTCTTGGCAAGGACACACTTCATCCTCAGGAAAAAGGATCTCTCGATTTCATATTCTGAAAACACAAAAAAAATCTGATTTATTCTGATTTATTCTGATTTATGTTTCAGCTTTAGGCAGAAGCAGAAATCAGCCATTCTCCTCTCCCACATGTAGTGGCCTCATGTTTGCTGAATTTTGTTTTGCTAAATTTAGTGTACTGGTTTGAGTGGTTTTTTGGGGTTTTTGGTTTTTTTGTTTGGTTGGTTGGTTGGTTTTGTTTTCCTTTTTGTTTTTGTTTTGGGTTTGGGGGGTTTTTTGGGGTTTTTTTTTGGGAGAAAAAGGTAAAACACGTTTAACTTAAGGTAATTCAATTTATTAATATATATTAAAAAAACTTTAAAAAGAAACTTATAAATTAATTTTTTTTACTACAAACTGCTTACTTTTTTATATAACATAGAGAGAAAACTATGATTTTTAGCCAGTTCCAACTATTTAAATATCATTTTGTATTATTTTGGAGTTTATTAGTATTAGTGGAGTGGAGTGTATTAGTTTAAAGTTTAGTGGAGTGTATGAGTTTAGAGTTTTATGGAGTTATTTGTTACAAGAAAGAAAATAGGGTTTTTTCGTGGTTTTTAATAGTTTTTTTCATGGTTTTTAATGTTACAAATCTGCAATAGTTTGGGATTTTGCAGATTTGTGTAGTTTTATTTATTAGCAGGGTATTTTTTTTTTGGCTACTCATGAGTCTCCCAGTATATTTGGGGTATTATTTAAGAATGGGTTTTTTTAGTATAAAATAAGGATTTTTTTTCCCCTAAAATCACCTAAAATTCTTTAATTTTAAACCCAGATTTTCCAAAAACTTAACTAACTTTTAAATTAATTAACTGAGCTGATAACATTTACTATAACTCCTTTAAAAAATCCCAACAACTTCACATCTAAACTAAACTCCCACACCATTCCATCCTTGCCATTGGGATTTATTTCACCTTCTTGTTAGAATTCTCTGTCAAATTTAGACAACTCAGCTCAATTTGATCTCCAAATTTCTGGTTTTTTACCAGCCTTCACAAGGAATTCCCTTGTTTCTAAACAGCTGACATTATTCCTTATTGGTAAAGGGAAAGAAAAATGTCCTTTGCAGGGAAATTAGGGGAATCTCCAAAATAAAAAAGGAAACAAGGAAATTCAGTGGGTAATAATTTGTAATAATTTGAGTGCACGTGGCTGGTCATGCCCAAATTTTTTGGGCTCCATGTGCAGTGTTGTTACCTGACTTTCAAAATTGTCCTGGGAGGTTGTTTATAAACCAAAATCTTCATGGATAACCTCCAAAAAGGTTTAAAGTTCGTGGGGTTATTGCTCAGGTACACACAGAGAATTTCTTTCTGCTGAGAAAATGAGGAATATTCTGATAGAATATGACACTGTTTATCTGCAATGCTAATTATTCTCAATCATAGAATATGATATTTTTTATCTGCAATGGTAATTATTCTCAACACTGGTTCAGACACCACGAATAATTTTGATTTTTGACTGAAGGTTGCAGTCTGGCAGAACTATTTTAGGACAAGGAAGACAACCCATTTTGGTCTAACTTTGAATAGGAAAATCAGGGGAGCAGAAGGATTCTCAGCTTTTTCCTAATTCCCCACAGGGTTTTGAGCAAAATCCACCATCATCAGTTGGGTTCTTTCTTTCATTTGATTTAACTGCTGAGTTTTACTCCTGATTTTTGTGCCTCCATCACCCAATTCACCCCTCCTGGCCACACACCCGCAGTGGTTTGCGCCTCACACCACTGCCTGGAACCAACATATTCTCTGTATTAAATTCTGGGCTTAAAGGTCTGAAGGTACAACCACAGAAAAAGGATTTAGCAAGGAGGGGAAAGAGCATTGAAATTGGAATTTCCCATTTATCTCTCTGATTAAAATTAGATCCCTATGGGGAAAAGCTGGCACTTGAAGGAGCTGACACATGCACTAAGTTTTAAATATAAATTTATATTTTGGGTGGGTGTTGGAACACTGAACACTGAGAATTTCAGAATTTCTGTGCTGACAGGCACTGACCCCCAAGCAAACACTGCATTTCACCTGAGGCTGTGGAAAAGGCTTCCAAAATTGAGTGATAAAACTGAGATGGTGGGTGTGGAGTTGGAATAGAAGTGTGTGATATCACAGGGTCGAAAACTTAGAGTTTAAGGGTTTAGAATATAGTAATATAGATATAAAGCAAGGTGGAGGATTTAGGGCAGAGGCTGAGTCCTTTTTCACCTTCTTCTTCATGGGTCTGTGTCATTGTAAGGCATGAAAGAAAGATGAGAGACTCCAAATATTTCAGATGGCAAAGAGCACAGAAAAAAGGCTTATTTTGTCAAATTCTTACTACTTTTTATAAGATGTTCTGATACAGATTTAACATGATTGGTGAATAGGAACGACACTTCTCTAATCTTATTGCTTAAACCAGAGAAACAGCAAAAAACCACCTGCAGAAAGATTGTTTTGAGAAAGGAGAGTTGTTTGCCAAGATTGGTTTGGGGAAAAGCTTTCTTGAGAAATTTTTCCTTGGGGGAAAAAAAGTTATCAGCTGCTAGCAGGCTAAAATCTCTCAGAGCCAGAATTATCAGCCCCACATGGGTGGTATTTTGTAATTGGGTTGAAAAATCTGCATTGCGGGCCATGGGTGGTTGGTTATTGGGTTAAAACTAAAAAAAATTCGGTGTCATTTTGTAATTTTGGATAGTTTATCCTTAAAAGGCCTTGTAGAGAGAGAGATAGATGCCATTTTTCACTTTGTTAGCTAGAACTCACAGCTTGTGACTGTGACATAGATAAAAATCAATAAACTCAGTGTCCAAAAACAAAATGCTGACTCTCGAGCATTTAATCCCAGCTCTGACAGAAGAAAAGAAGATAAAAAAGCAACACCTCCCTGCAGAATCTGAGGCATTTATTCACAATTTACACTTTAAACTCTTTTTAGAGAGAGATAGAGGTCATTTTTTACTTTGTTAGCTAGAAATGCTGTAGAACTCACTGTCTATGATACTGTAGTAGAGATAAGAATTAATAAACATCTGAGTCAGAACAAGAAACCTCTCCTGAGCATTTAATCCCAACTCTGCCAGAAAAGAAGATAAATGCAACAGGTGAGGGGGAAGGCACCCAGCGGAGATTTGCTGTGGCTGAAGCCTCATCCCATGAGTCAGGAATGGCTCTGGAGGCTGGGAACACCCGTGCAATTCATGGATTCCACAGGAATGACCAAACTCCAGCACAGCAGGGACACAACCTTGTGCTCTGGGAAGTGGCACAAGGAAATGCTCTGGAGCAGGGAAGTGGCACCAAACCCCTCCCATAATGACCTGGATGTGCAAGACTGTGAATTAATATCAGTAATTAATTAATTTTCGTATTAACTTTGCCAGTACTTTGCCCAATACCCTCCAAAAATAGCAGAAAAGGGCAGCAAAGTGAAAAAGAAATTAATTAAATTTGCAATTGCAAAGCTGATTGAATGGGAAGGAGAGTCCTGGATGTTGCCACATCCATCAGTGTAAAGCAAAACTCAAGATAAAAAGCAAAACTCAAGATAAAAACAAAACTCACAACCAGGCTGCACCTGATGCAATAAAGATTCTCCACTCTGATGAGGATGATGTAGAAGATGGGATACTTGGAGGTTTAGGAAACAAATGGGGAGACACAGAACATTCAAATAGGAGAAATCACAGTTAAGCTTGGGAAAAAATTGAAAAAAATTGAAAAAAAATAACAGCATGCAGCATTTAGACTTAGTGATGAAATTATTGATATCACCGGGGTTCTTTCAGGCAAATGTGTGAGCCCAGAGAGAATTTGGGCTGCCAAGAAGGTAAAAGAGGTAAAAGGAGGAAACCCAATGAAGTGCTGCCAGTTCCTAAAGGTCAAGAGATCTCTGGGTTAAGCACATAGACATGAAAGTGGAGAGAGAAAATAATGAATAATAAAATTATTATTTTAACCAGTTATTACTGAATCACAGTGGAAAAAACACTAAAGGAAAATAGGCTTCTTAATTATTAGGGAATATTCATCTAATAACTAAACCTTGGCCACTGTATTTAATAATTCAGGAATGTTAATTATCTAAATGCATCACTGGAAGTGATGTGAACACCTTTCCTCTAAGTGTTAAAAAAATGTTAAAAATTCTGTGTATGAACTGTTTTATTCTTTATAGAGAAAAGGTGACACCAACATGTGACAGACATCAGCTGATGAAGGATGAGACCCAAAACAATCCTGGATAGAGCAGAAAGTCTTACAGAGATATTCCAGCTGGGACTGGGTGATTCTTGTGGGTCACTTCCAGCTCAGCTATTCTATTCTATATTCTATTCTATATTCTATTCTATTTTCTATTTTCTATTCTATTTTCTATTCTATTCTATTCTATTCTATTCTATTCTATTCTATTCTATTCTATATTCTATTCTATATTCTATATTCTATATTCTATATATTCTATATATTCTACATATTCTACATATTCTATATATTCTATTCTATTCTATTCTATTCTATTCTATATTCTATTCTATATTCTATATTCTATATTCTATATATTCTACATATTCTACATATTCTATATATTCTATATATTCTATTCTATTCTATTCTATTCTATTCTATTCTATTCTATTCTATTCTAATTTCTTGAGGATTTCCCATCCCTGACAGTATCCAAGGCCAGATTGGGGCTTGGTGCAGCCTGGGACAGTGGAAGGTGTCCCTGCCCAAGGCACTGGATGATTTTTAAGGTCCCTCCAAACCCAAACCACCCCATGATTTTGTGATTCCATGAAATCAGGGCCCATATTCATGCCCAGGATGTCCATTTCAAGTGCACCACTGCTTATTTTTTACCTAAATCCACGTTTCCCTTCTCAGACTCATCACATTTTTCTGTTCTAACAATTATTTCTATTTTAATCATTATTTCCCTATTGCCTGCTCAGCTTACAGAGCTCCCTTCCTGAATAGATGGAGCTGAGCAGATTCATTAAAATCTATAAATGAGGCAGAAATTAAATGACTTCATTCAAATCCCAGCCCAGATTTGTCCAAACACCCTCCCAGAGCTAAAGCACAGTGACCTGGGAGTAAGAACACAGAAAATCCACACTGGTGTGGACATGAAGTTGTATTTCTTTCCCAGAGCACTATTTCTACAAAGTGTCTCCTCTCCATCAATCCCTTTTCTTTTATTAGTATATCCTGCAATACAGTTTGACTTTAAGGCAAGAATAAACCACCTTTTTTTTCTGTTTCACAGGTTTGTCTTTTCCTACCCTCATAAACAGAATAAATACTATGGTAAAGAAAAGAAGTCTTGATGTTTTGGATAAAGAATTTGTGCATTTCCCACAACTGCCAAGCAGGATTCTCCAAGCATTTCTGTGAAATTATGGGTTAGTTTATGGAAGCCAGGGTTGTCCATCCCTAGAGGAGCAGCTCTGAAATCTATCTTTGCTTTCCAATCCATCTTTAATCTCTTTTGACAGAAAACAGTCACAGAATCCTGTGGTCGCTCAGTGGAGCTGAGGAAAAAAGGGATCACCATGATTTATTTTTTTCCCCCACAGCTTCACCTCTCATGCCTTTGTTTTCTCTGAGGTAAAAGCAGCTCTTTTATCTCCCATTTCCAGATTTTTGACATTAGCAAAATGACACTGCTCTGTTGCAGAACCCCTTTGTAAATGAGTATTCCCAAAACTTCCCATGTGTTGCTTTAGGAATGGGACCTCTCATCTGGTACTATGCAAAAAAAAAGTGGCAAGAAGCATTAAAATTGGGAGCTCTTGCCACAGCCAGTGCTTTGTGTCTGCTCCAGAGAGCAGCTCAGGTGCAAATCCAAATTCCAGCTCTAGGGGAGGAGATGGAAAATGGAAAAAGGAAGAATTTTTAGAGCAATGAACTCATGGCCACTTGATTCCACTTTCCTTCCTGCCCACCTTGTGCCTGCCTGGAGCTCCTGCATCCCTCTGGAGATAAGACCATGTAGGATAATCTGTCCCCATGTCCCTGGTGGACTGTCCTACCCTGCAAACACAGATTAAAACAAAATTCCATGTCTGGAAAACACTTCCCTGCCCCAGACGCTCTGGGGGTTTTTGTCCCTTTCAGCTGGATATTTTTGGTGTGTCTGCTCTGTTCTGTGAGGTCACACGAGCTCTGCTGTTCTCCTGGTGGGATCTGTGGAGCATCTGGGTCCCACATAGAGCTCATGAGGATTCCTTGTTTGTCTCTGGTGAGCACAAGGTTATGGATTTGTGAGAGACAAAAAGAATCCCAGAATGGTTTGGGTTGGAAGGGACCTTAAAGATGATCCAGTGCCACCCCTGCCATGGGCAGGGACACCTTCCACTGTCCCAGGCTGCTCCAAGCCCCAGTGTCCAACCTGG
>JBBMKD010000001.1:113639928-113657925 GCA_037834095.1 Argya squamiceps
AAAGGAAAAGGAAAAGGAAAAGGAAAAGGAAAAGGAAAAGGAAAAGGAAAAGGAAAAGGAAAAGGAAAAGGAAAAGATGGAATGAGGAAGAAGATTATTTACATTGCTTCATTTATAGAATTTTCTATTAAAGTTGTCCCTAAAAATCCCTGTGTGCCCCTTTTCAGGCCACAGACAGGTGGGGACCTGCTGCAGGAACATCCCACACCTCAATTTTCTGTCAGGGAGGAAGGAAAACACCAAATCTCACTGAGAGCCATGCCTGGAAATGCTTCTGTTTATTCATAATTACGAGGGGAGAAACATCCTGTAAAATATCCATAGGTGTCTTCATAAATATCCTGATCACCTACCTTAAAAAAATAAATCTAAATATTCTTCTGGTGATGGAGGTTTCATTTTCAGACCATGACAAAATTGACCAAAAGCAGCATCACTTACAACCCTCTTCTCATTATTTTTATTTTGGTTAAGAGTGATTTTTTTTTCATTTTTCTCTGAATGTTTTAATGTTTTGCCCTTGGAATGAAAGGATTTTTAGCAGAAAATTTATCTTAAAATAATAATAATAATAATAAATAAAAAATAATAATTCATGTGTGGCTGTGCATAAATGATCTCTCCTTTTAATTTAGAGATTTTCTGACATAAAAGAACCCAATCACATTGACCAACCTTATCAACTCAAGCTGATGTTTTCTCTTTAAAAATGTAACTCATGGATATCTCTTCCTTTCCTAAACTCATCACTTATTTTAAAATAATTCCTCATGGAAATGCACATTTTTTTCAAAGGATTCAAAGAGTCAGAGGTCACAGTTTTACCCAACATTTCATTTTTGTCCCAGGGTTTATGTCTAAAAACTTCAAGCCTAAAATTCTTGGTGGAATAACGACCGGTTTCCCTCGTTACAAAACACAGAAAAGATTTTTATCCTGATAGGTTTATTTGCAACCCCAGGAAAAGCAGCAGGAGGTAAAGGTACAACACTGACCTCGACTTTGACTTTAAAAACTGCCTTTAAAAAATTGGCTTTAAAACATAAAACCACCAGCAAAGAGCTGGGGGCTCAGCCCAGAGTCAAATAACCAAAATATGGATCCATAATTTGGAATTTCACCCCCTGCTAGGCAGGGAACATTGTGGTCTTTTAAAGCCCACCATGAAACCTTGAAAATTTCTAAAAAAATATCAATTCTAAGGTTCAAATCATAAAACTAAAAGCTCAGGTTATTAAAGCAGCTTCCTTGATGCAGTTTTTAATAGCTGTAAATACCAAATATCAGCATTTACTACTAAAAGAAGGTTTATGAGGAACTTAGATATTTTTTTCCAGCCCAAGGACTGATTAATAATAAACACAGAGGACTAAGGAGATGGATTCTAGAGCAAAATAATTATATATTTTTCCCGTCACAGACTCATTTGATGGAAGAAAAATAAACTCCTGGAGAAGTTCAGACATTTGTGGTTGAATATTTCAAGATTTATCAAAAGTCAAAGATAAGCCTGGCTTATCCTGAAAACTTGAAACTTAAAAAAAATATCAATGAAACCTGAAAACTTTTAAAAAATATCAATGAAACCCTGAAAACTTTTAAAAAATATCAATTCTACAGTTCAAATCATAAAACTAAAAGCTCAGGTTATTAAAGCAGCTTCCTTGATGCAGTTTTTAATAGCTGTAAATACCAAATATCAGTATTTACTACTAAACCAGGGGGTTTATGAGGAATTCGGGTATTTTTTTCCAGCTCAAGGATTGATTCATAATAAACACACAAGACTAAATAGATGGATTCTAGAGTAAAATAATTATATTTTTTCCCTCTCATAGACTCATTGGAAGGAATTAAAATAAACTCCTGGACAAGTTCACACATTTGTGAGTAAATATTTCAAGATTTATCAAAAGTCAAAGATAAGCCTGGCTTATCCTGAAAACTTGAAACTTTAAAAAAATGAAACCTGAAAATTTTTTAAAAATATCAATGAAACCCTGAAAACTTTTTAAAAAATATCAATTCTACAGTTCAAATCATAAAACTAAAAGCTCAGGTTATTAAAGCAGCTTCCTTGATGCAGTTTTTAATAGCTGTAAATACCAAATATCAGCATTTCCTATTAAAAGAAGATTTATGAGGAACTCAGGAGTTTTTTTTCAGCTCAAGGAATGATTAATAATAAACACACAGGAGTAAATAGATGGATTCTGGAGCAAATAATTATATCTTTTTGCCTCTCATAGACTCATAGGATGGAAGCAAAATAAACTCCTGGAGAAGTTCAGATAATTGTGGTTGAATATTTCAATATTTATCAAAAGTCAGAGATAAGCCTGGCTCCTCTCATGGACCCAGAAAACTGCTGGAATAACCTCCAGACCTTCAAATTTAATAAAAATTTGCCTTTCCCCATTGTTTCACAAGAGGATTTTCCTCTCCTTTTTTTGTGCCTTTGGATTCTGAAGGGGGGGAAGAATAAATAAATATTTGGGGAATTTGGATCTGTTTTTTATCCATGGAAAAAAAATAAGAAGGGAATAAATTTGCTGTCCCAACCAGCCCAAGTCAGTTCATCCCTGGGCCAAGAGGAGGAGATTCCACAGCAAAATTTACAATTTTTCCTGCTCCAGCTAGGAGAAAAATCAAACTCCAAGGCCAAAAATGAAGCATCAGGGCCACAAATGAAGATGTAGATTTTTCAGAGACTCTCTTTCTGGGACAAAGTCCGGGCTAAAAACCAAACCTTAGTGCTGGTTTTAAATTTATGACTGGCTGAGCCAGCCTGGCTTTTCCTCAAGCTCTAATTTCTTCCTGCTGAGGTAAAAATCCAGCAGCAAGCAGGAGATAAAGGCCTCTGTAGCAGGCCTCCAAAAATAACCTGCAAAAATGTTTTTAAATGGCCTTTTTATTTAGTTGAAATATATATATATATTTAAACAAATGGCACTGGAAGTGGAAATTGATGTGTGGGCCAGTTAATTGTGGAATTATTTAATAAAAAGGCCTTTTCTGTGCCCACTCTAAAGGGTTTTTTACAGTCTGCTCTCAGCTTGGATTGGCTGCAGCTCTCTGAGGGCACTTGTTGGAAATATAAAGTGGAATTATGGCTGGGTGAGTTGATTTCTGCTGCCCAGTCCCATCCTTGGTGATGGCAGGGGCAGAAATCCCAGGGATTTCCAGAGGAATGGCAACAAGAATTCCTTTGGAGGGCCCTGGGAGCTGGCAGGAATGTCCCAGGGTTGATGGAATATTCCTGGATTCACATCCTGGGCAGTGGGAGCAGCCCAATATTGATGCTGCTGCTGTTTAAGGTCAAATTATCCCTTCAAAAATAGAATTATTGGGGCAGAGCAAGGGCAAATAAATGATAAATTAGGAAGAGTTGTTAACTGGGGGTCTTGTTTCTAAACAAACCCCTCTGCAATGGGGATGTTTTGGGAGCTCCTTAAATATCAAATCACACAACTTTTCAAGCTCAGTTATTTCAAATCTTTGCTGAAGTGAAAAATTTGGGATTTTGCTGATTAAACTGCCACAACTTTTCAAGCTCAGTTGTTTCAAACCTCTGCTGAAGTGAAAATTTTGGGATTTTGCTGATTAAAGTGCCTCAAAAATCAACGTGGTCAAATTTTCTGATTTTCCTCAGTACCTCTTGCACTAAGGATTTATAAGTATTTCCATGGAATATAGATATTTCCAAGTGGAATTCAGTCAGTGCTGATGAGCAGGAGGGATAAATAGGATTAAAACTTGGGTGACACTGCCAGTCCCCTCTTCCTACAGGTGCCAAAACCTGTTCAGTGTCCCATGCCCTGGGAGCTGGCAGGAACATCCCAGGGCTGATGGAATATTCCTGGATTCACATCCTGGGCAGTGGGAGCAGCCCAATATTGGTGCTGGTGCTGTTTAAAGCCAAATTATCCCTTCAAAAATAGAATTATTGAGGCAGAGCAAGGACAGATCAGTGATAAATCAGGATGAGTTGTTAACTGGGGGTCTTGTTTCTAAACAAACCCCTCTGCACTGGGGATTTTTTTGTGTTTTGAGAGTCCCTTAAATTTCAAATCCCTCAACTTTTCAAGCTCAGTTATTTCAAACCTCTGCTGAAGTGAAAATTTTGGGATTTTGCTGATTAAAGTGCCTCAAAAAACAAATTGGTCAAATTTTCTGATTTTCTACTGCACCTCTTGCACTAAGAATTTATAAATATTTCCATGGAATATAGATATTTCCACATGGAATTCAGTCAGTGCTGATGAGCAGGAGGGATAAATAGGATTAAAACTTGGGTGACACAGCCAGTCCCCTCTTCCTACAGGTCCCAAAATCTGTTCAGTGTCCCATTGATCCCATAATTCTTTAATTTCTCTGGATAATACCAATTTACTGATTTAATTTAACTGGAAAATACTGACACCTGCAAGATCTGGTGGCTTGATGCTCCCCCAAAAAAGAACAATTTCTGGGCTAAACCTGGAAAATCAGGGAGCAAAGAACACAGGGCAGGGAGTTGGAGCTCCAGGAGGGGATGGATGGGGATGTTCAGTGCTTTGGGATAATTACACTCATTAAATGGATGGATTTTAGGCAAAAAATTCAGGGGGAGAGAAATCCAGGTTGAAAAATGAGTAGAAAATAAACTTCCCCTTCTGTAGGGGAAAAGCAAAGCAGGATTTAAAAGAATTTGAACGTGAATTAAATGGTATGAAACAAACCATGACAGAGTGAACTGAACTAAGAATGTTTCCTGCTCATGTTTTTTAAAATTAGAAGGTTAAAAAAAGTATTTGTGGTAGTTATTTATTCCCCAAAATTACTTTTTTTCTAAAAATATTAGAGAAATTCAGGGGGAGACAAACCCAGGTTGAAAAATGAGTAGGAAATAAACTTCCCCTCCTGTAGGGAAGTTTGTTGTCAAGCAAAGCAGGATTTAAAGGAATTTGAACATGAATTAAATGGTATTAAATAAACCACACCAGAGTGAACTGAACAAACTGAACTAAGAATGTTTCCTGCTCATGTTTGTAAAATTAGAAGGTGAAAAAAAAGGTATTTATGGTAGTTATTAATTCCCCAAAATGACTTTTTTTCTAAAGATATTAGAGAAACAGGGATTCAGAAATTATTTTTATGGGTTTATAGCCTTGTTTTTTCTACCTCTTCAGTTCTATTTTCTCTCATAGCCACAAATTCTAATATCACTGTTACAAACTCACATCCACTTTTTTTTTTCAATTAAAAATATTGATGACTACAAAAATTAAGGCACACAAATAATCCCCACCATTAAAGCCCCCCCTCTCTGTTTATTGAAACAGCCACAGGATAAATTAACCAGATATTTTCAGGATATTCTCCTCACTCTCTCTCACCTTCATCTCCTCATTCTTCTCCTCTTCGCTGTTTAGTCTTTACTGCAATTAATTAATTTATTTATAAATATTTGATACACAGCTGAACACCTCAGTTTTTTGCAAGTGTCACACTCAGAGCTTGCTGAAATTAATGAAATTAATTTCTTTTATGGGGCTTTGGCAAACTTTAGATCAGGTGCTACCAGTGAATTTCAGTTACAGACAAAAGGATGATGGATAATCACCTCCTACAATAAATAATTCTACAATAAATTCAGGCTTTTTGCCCTGGTGCCTATCCTAAGAAGGCAAAAAAATAAAAAAAAATTAGAAATGTCCATCTAAGAGGAAAAAAAAACCCATAAAACCCCCTCATACTCCTGGTGCAGAACAGTAGTAAACTGAGTTTTATGAGTTCTATCACAACCATATAAAACGCTTTACTGAAAAGACCACTGAGCTGGAAAAACTCAGGGAAAACTACCCTGAATTCCATGTGAACACTCATAAATCTGGCCCCCTTTCCCCCTTATTTTATTTTATTATTTTTTATTTTTATTTTATTTTTTTTCCTCCCCTTCCAGCACATTTACCATAAATCCCTTGCTCCACATCAGATTTCCTCTGCCTCAATATCTGACACAATCTAAAGCTGAATTTTGAGCTTTATTTCAGCTCCCAGGCTGGAATTTTGAGCTTTATTTCAGCCCTGTTGCCTCACTTGGCTTTCAGGCCCTGCAATTTGCAATATCAGATTATTTATGGCCCTCCTGAAAGGTAATGAGGAGTAAAATACAATGAACAAGGACAGATATAAAGAGGGGGAGATGTGGTGGCAAGGAAAGGAAATTTGAGTATTTTACCAAAGCCCCTTTGCAGGGAGAAAAAAAAAGCTTCAAACAGCTCTGAAAAAAAAATAAATATATGTCTTTGTATAAAGGCAAGGCACTAGTGTGAGGGTCCAAATTTATTATTATTATTAATATTTATTATTTATTTTATTTTTGGTTTAGAGATGTCTTTATAGAAAGGCAAAGCACCAGTGTGAGGGTCTAAATATTATTATTATTATTATTATTATCCTTATTATTATTATTATTGGTTTAGAAATTTCTTTATAGAAAGGCAAGGCATCAGTGTAAGGGCCCAAAATTATTACTATTACTATTACTATTATTATTATTATTGCTATTATTATTAATAATATTATTAATTTAATTTCTGGTTGAGTAATGTCTTTATAGAAAGGCAAGGCACAAGTGTGAGGGTCCAAATTTATTATCATTATTATTATTAATATTTATTATTTATTTGATTTCTGGTTTAGAGATGTCTTTATAGAAAGGCAAAGCACCAATGTGAGGGTCTAAATTATTATTATTATTATTATTATTATTATTATTATTATTATTTTCATTTCTGGTTTAGAAATGTCTTTATAGAAAGACAAGGCACCAGTGTGAGGATCCCAATTTATTATTATTATTGTTAATAATAATAATAATTTTTTAATTTCTGTTTTAGAAATGTCTTTATAGAAATGCAAGGCACCAGTGTGAGGGTCCACATTTATTTTTTTTATTATTCATAATATTTATTTGTTTGTTTGTTTGTTTGTTTAATTTCTGTTCTAGAAATGTCTTTATATAAAGGCAAGACACCAGGGTGAGGGCCCAAATTATTATTATTATTAATAATAATAATAATTTATTTTATTTCTGTTTTAGAAATGTCTTTATAGAAAGGCAAGGCACCAGTGTGAATGCCTAAATTTATTTATTTATTTATTTGTTTGTTTGTTTGTTTATTTATTTATTTATTTCTGTTTTAGAAATGTCTTTATAGAAGGTCAAGGCACCAGTGTGAGGGTCCAAATTAATAATAATAATAATAATAATAATAATAATAATAATAATAATAATAATTTCATTTCTATTTTAGAAATGTCTTTATAGAAAGACAAGGCACCAGTGTGAGGGCCCAAATTTATTATTATTATTTTTATTTATTTATTTATTTATTTATTATTTTATTTCTCTTTTAGAGACATCTTTATAGAAAGGCAAGGCACCAGTGTGAAGGTCCTATTATTATTATTATTATTATTATTACTATTATTATTATTTTCATTTCTGTTTTACAAATATCTTTATATAAAGGCAAGGCAGGGTCCAAGTTTGCATTTAGCAGTTTTATTTTGTTTCTTTTACCTGGGACAGGCCGAGGTGCACAGATGCTGTCTCAGAAATGTACATTATTTTGCCATCGGACGCCACGACAAAAACAAAGCCATCCAAAGTCTGAAATGAAGAGAAATGCACAGGGTAAGAGGCAAGAAATCTGTTTAAAGCATTTACAGCGGGGAAAAAAAAAGATATTTTGGAGGGTGATTTCAGACTTCAACAGCAGCAAACAGCAAAATTTAAAGACCAGAAAACTTAATTTGATTTTGTTTGAAATCCACCTCATTCCCCTGCAGATGCAGCTTTGCTGCTGCATTTTCAGGGAATATTTTGCTGTTGATTCAGGCTTTTTTTTTTTGTGCTTAGCCCAAATCTTGAGCTCTGTGGTGCTCAGGGGGAAGCCAGGCCCTACGTGAGACATTTTTTTATGGCATAATTGGCATTTGCAATTTACTGAATGCAGGTGTTGAAATTTGGCTGCATTTTCAATAATATACATTTCAATAATATATTTCTGAACAGAGACCTCTGTGTCTCTGCAACAATGTGAATTTCCCCCCAAAAAAGCAGGAAAAGTCAGCATCCAAAACTTAATAAACACAATTATCTCTCTTTGAGTGTGATAAAGCTTTATCTTTGCAGTCTGTAAACCTCAACCAACACAATTTGAGATCCAATCCTGCAAATTCTTCTTGACAGGATGTCAGCTGAGAGGCAAATATTGCTGGTGTGAGTAAAACTGAAGTTTGATTTAGTCAGATATTATTCATACGAGAAAAATATAAATAATGTGGCAAAGCTCAGCCAGAAGTGGCCATGATTTGGATACAAAACCTCTCAGTTTTGGGGGGCGTCCTTGATTTTTCAGTGCCCAATTTCAGGTGTTTTTTTTCCAAAACAGCTGAGAGCAAAAAGTCTGCATTATCTCTACCCAGCACAGAAAGTTTTGATCAACACATGGAATATGAATATTAATGAATATTCACATCTGAATGTCATTTGAAAATATATTTAGAAGAGAAAAATTATTTTTACAGTACACAGGTGAAACAACCACCTGTTTTAATCCATTTAAAGTCACTGAACTGGAAGAGAAGCAATAAAAACAATAAAGAAGCAATAAAGTCCTGTCTACTTCATGCACATCTAGTGCCACCCCAATAAGAAAATATTCCAGATTATTCTCTGGCCTACTAATGACTCTACAGCATATAATTGAAACCAGATTACTCTTTGCCTTTTTTTTTTTAAAGTATAAATTAAATTTTTTGGAAATATTATAATGGGAAATAATTTATTGCAGTTTTAGCCACAATTTTGCTTTAAACACAGTTGTCTCTGTGTCATTAATACATTTTACCCTGTATCATTAATAAACTTGGGTCAATGGTGCTGTTACTGCAGCTCATCCCAAAATTTCATGTACAGGGAAGCACACTGAAGCTGAAAATTCACGTGGAAAATTTCAATCTAAGAACCCATAAGAAAAAAATAAAATAAAATAAAGGTTTGCAGTAAATGTGGGTTTGTTAAAACCTTCAACATTCGTCATTCAGAAATAACTGGACTGTAAAATGAGAGTTACAGGTGGAATTACAGCATTTAATTTGGTGGAAATTCAATTAATGCCAAACAAAACAGGGAACGGCCAGGAGGAGGAGTAACAACAACGATTTCTCCACTTGGGGCTGCATTTTAATATCTGCATTAAATTATCCTACAGAATATTACACAGAACTCGATCAGCACTTGCAGGTGACTCTGAGAGGACAGCAGCTACTTGAAATAAAATTTCCAAGGCTGGAAATGCCTCCCCAGGAGATAATTTTGAGTTCTGACATCGCCTGGGTGTTGTCAGTACCTCCCAAAAATCTCATTTTTTTCCCTGCAGGAGAGCATGCTTTTATGGTAACAAATAAATAACTTTTATCATTGCAAAGGTGGGAAATTCAGCCGGGCAGAGATTTTGTGTTGAGGTTTTTTTATCCTCGGCCGAGCTGAGCAGTGAGAGCAGAATTCTGTGACCAGGAATTCACCTCCCACAATAAACCTTCCTGGGAAACGATTCTGGTTTACTGGCTCTTTAAAATCGGGGGAGAAAACCTTAAATTCACGTATTAAAATAAAAATAAAAATAAAAAAACAGTTTAATACCCCCCTTTTTTTCCCCTTCTTTGTTTATTTTTTTTTCCTTCTTTCTTTTTATTTTTTTTTTTCCCTTCTGGCACCTTGGCCCTGGCCACGATTTCCTAAACCCGAAATTCAGAGGAATTTCATGCACAGAGGGGATTGAGCGCCTCTTGCTCCTGCCAACACCAGAGGCAAAAAATAAATTAAAAAAAAAATCAAAATAATTGGAATATAAGTGGTTGGTGTCTCTGGTTTTCTGCTCTCCCGGCCCAGCGAGGCTTCGGGAATGAGATGAAGGCTCCTGTCGGGGTGCGAGGGTGAGGAGCAGGAGGTGGAGGAGGAGGAGGACTAGAACGAGGAAGAAGAAGAGGAAAATGAAGAGGAGGAGGAAGAGGAAAATGAGGAGGAGGAAGAAGAAGAGGAAAATGAAGAGGAGGAAGAAGAAAATGAGGAGGAGGAGGACGAAGAGGAAAATGAGGAGGAGGAGGAAGAAGAAGAGGAAAAAGAGGAGGAGGAGGAGGAAAATGAGGAGGAGGAAGAGGAAAAGGAGGAGGAGGAGGAAGAAGAAGAGGAAAAGGAGGAGGAGGAGGATGAAGAAAATGAGGAGGAAGAGGAGGAAAATGAGGAGGAGGAGGAGGATGAAGAAGAGGAAAATGAAGAGGAGGAGAGGCAGCCCCTCAACCCCGGCTTTTCCTACCTGAAGCAAGTGGGATCCGAGCTCCATGGCCACGTTATCCAAGGGCCCGATCCTGCTGGGCTGTCCCCAGGCGTCGCCCAAACCTGCGAAAAGGAGCGAGGATTTGGTCAGAGAGGGAAGAGGAGCCCCGGGAGGTGGGAAAGGAAAGGCTGAGCCCCTTCTCCACACTGGCTTTGGCAGGGAATTGTTCTTTATTCTGGAGCGGAGCATCCCCGAGGATGAGATTCCCCCGAGAGCCCTCAGGGACCCGCTCCCCATCTTGCACCGTCCCCGTGTCCCTGTCCCCTTGAGCGGCCACCCCCGAGGTGGCGAAGGAGGAGGATGAGGGAGGTTAAAGAAAGCCGGAGCTTGATTGGAGATAAAAATGCCCCGATTTCACCTGAGCAAGGAGGGGAACCGACACAGCTTCACCTCCCCCGGCCCCATCGAGTCCCGCTGACCCCATAACCCGACCCCGCCTCGGTGACAGTGGAAGATTTCTGAGGGAGCCGGCTTCGGGAGAACAGGGGCGGCTGGGGTTTGTTTTCTGGGTTTTTGTTTGTTTTTTGCCCTGATTGTGTTTGTTTGTTTGTTTGTTTGGGTGTGTTTATTTGTTTGTCCCTTCCTCAGAGCCTTTCAGCAGCTCCCCGCTGGAACCGAGACCGCCACCAAGAGCTGGACACTCCTGTGGCCAAGTGGTTGGTGGCACTGTCCCCAAG
This sequence comes from Argya squamiceps, assembly GCA_037834095.1. Taxonomy (NCBI): domain Eukaryota; kingdom Metazoa; phylum Chordata; class Aves; order Passeriformes; family Leiothrichidae; genus Argya; species Argya squamiceps. Next base: position 113,650,997 of record JBBMKD010000001.1, read on the forward strand.
GGAAGGAGGGAAAGGAAAGGGCGAGATTTCATCCCTTCGGTGCCACATTTTTGGAAAGAAAGGAGAACCCTGGGCTTCGGGGCGGCCTCGGAGCCCTGAGGGCCGGTGGCCCTGGATGGACGGCGGGGATTCGGTGCTGCCAGCCTGGAATTCCACGATCGGCCCAGCCCCGCTATGAAACCGAGCCCCGCGTTTCACCCCGGTGCTCTCTCTCCGCCTCAGGTTCTCCCAAAGAAATCCCCTTTCTCCCGGAACGGGAGGGAAAACTGTCAGAAATTCCTGCCCCGAATTTCTCCAGCTCCGTGATTCCGCCCCTCCCGACGCCCTCACAGATCCCTTTTTGTGCTTTGGCCACTTAAAGCTGGTTTTTAATGAAGGAGGGATTTCTCTCCACTCTTGGGGCATCCCTTGGGATGGGCAAAAGGGACAGGAGGTGCCGGGGAGGACGCGGAGAGTTCCAATTCCTTTCCCCGAGCTTGGCTCCATGTCCTGCTCCCTCCGGGAAAGCTCTAAGGAGCTTCCCGTGCCGGGCAGGGGACGCCGGGGACCTCGGCCGGCCCTGGGACTCCTTTTGGCAGTCCCAAGGCAGTAGCAGCACCCAAAAAGAGAGGTCTGCATCCCCTGTCCGTCTTCAAATTCCGGGAATTCATTTCCCGAGGGAAAGGGAAGGACACCTTCCCTGCCCTGAAAGAAGCGCCGGGAAATTTGCCGGGAAGAGCCAAACGAAAATTCGCTCTTTTCTCCGCCGCCTCCCAAATCTTCGATTGGAAAAGGCTCCTAAACTTCCTGAGACACGGTCAAAAATGTCCTTTGCGCTGAAATGCTTTTTGTGTTTTGGGGAGAAAGAGTTTGGGAACTGCGGGGAGTCATCCTGCAGTTTCTTTCCCGAGACGGCAACAAACGCAAACTCCAGGGTCTCTCCCTGCGCCGCGGTGTTTGGGGTTTGCTCTTATTTCGATTTACCAATTACAAATTTCGAAATACGAGACTGCAAACCTACAAAGAGCGGTGTGAAAAACCCGCCCTGAGCTCTTCCATCCCGAAAGACGAAGCAGATTTATTCCCGGAGCTCTCACGAAACTCTTCAAGAACGAGCCGCGCCTCTGCCCCACGCGTGCGAGACAATTCGCTGAGTCCCGTCCTTTCACAGCGCCCCAAAATCTGCGCGAGTTTTGAGGTTATTTCCTAGCCCGGAATAAATAAATAATAAAAAAAAGTAATCTGCACATATTTGCTCCCTTTGGAATTTTAAATTGGAGTCGCAATCGCGAACGAGCATCGAACGTAAACACGCCCGGTGGATCAGCCTGGCATTCGCCTGGGCTTATTTTAAAGCCGGTGATTTTATCATTTAATCCGCCAGCAGATCGCTTTAAAGGTGAAAACGAAACGAATAAAAACCTTACATTCGAATAAAGGACTAAAGCCCATTAACTTCTCCTCCGAGAGATTTGGGAATGAGCCTTCCTGTAAATGTATGGATGCCACAGGCTCGGCCGGGCAGCTCCTGCCCGGTCAGTAAATAACTCACAAATTCGCTCAATGGGCTGGAGCGAGGCCAAAATCGCCGCCGAGCCTTTCCCGCAGCGCTCCTTCGGGATGGGACTTTGGGATGGGATGAGATCCCCGTCTGGATGTCCCACACGGGTTGGTTTGGAAGGAAAAGGTTTGGAAGAAAAAGGTTTGGAAGGAAAATGTTTGGAAGGAAACATTTCCAGGTGTCCCATGGCAGCAGGAATTACCCCGAGAGAGAATTCCCTGTTAGCAGCTGGAGCATCCTCCCCACAAACGCTGGGAATAACCTTGGGGGTGTCCTGGCCCCGAGCGCGGCTCCTTTGCCGTGCTGGAGGATCAGGAATCATCCAGATCCAGCAATGTGGGGAGATTCTGGCAGAGGAAAACCGGGAAAACCGGGGCTGGGATCAGCAGCAAAGCCCACCCGGCCCGGAGCCGCCCGCAGGACGGTGACTCGCCAGTCCCAGGCTGAATTTTCGCTTTTTTTAGCACCCGGCCGCAGGCAAATATGGGAAAGATAAGCCTCTCTCCTGTTTTTCCTGGAGTTTGGAGCGGTGTCTGTCCCCCCCGGGCAGGGCAGGGCAAACCACCGGCCCCAAGCTCGGCTGTGCCAGCCCGACCCCTCCGGGCACCGGGAGGCAGCTCCGGCTCCGACAGCTCCGGCCCGGAGTCCGAGGGGATTTTATACAAACACCCCCAAATTCCTGCTACTTTTGCCGGTGAAAAAGCGGGGGATTTTGGTACAAACGCGTCCCGCTCCCTGCAGCAACCACGGACAAAATCCCTCTCGGTTTTTTAACATCTCTGGGGGTTTTTCCAAGTCCCTCAAGCACTCACTTTGCACCATTCGTACATTTCCCGGTTTCCAGGCAGGCAGCGGAGTGAGTGAAAAACCGTAAAAAGATCTAGAAATATTTGGGAACAGCTCCCACCTTCCCTCTCGGCGTACAGAAATTCGTCCACACGCACACACACAGATTTGAAAGCCCGGTAGCTTTTCAGCTCGGGATTCTGCTAAAAGAATTATTTCGCCGTGTATTACGTTCAGTATCGGGTTGCCCTGTAACTTGGAGTATTTCCTTTGTGTCTGCTGTGGAGCTGGAGGTCCCCCAGCCTTCACAAGGAACACGGGGACAAGGACAAACCGCGGGGGTTCGCCACCAAATATGATTTTCGGGTAATTTTTTTTTTTCCCAGCGCGGTTGTGCCTCCCTCGGCCGGGAGAGCCCCGGGGAAATTCCCAGGGGAGGTCCCTGAGCTCCATCGAGTTTTGTGCCCCTGGTTGAAGCGAGGTGAAGGTGCAGGGCTGGGCAGGGATGTGCGGGGCTCTCAGCCTCGGGAAGGTGGCCGAGGGCTGAGCGGTGGGAAGGGCGGGAATAAAGATCAAGAGTTTTATTTTATATTTTTTTAAAAATCTGATTTTTTAAAAAGGGTGAACTCCCAGGGGAAAAAAAAAATTAAAAATAAAGTAGGGAAAAAAAAATAGAAAAAACCAAATCTGCCGCCCAGGACACCCGCACAAACCCGGCTCTCCCCGCCGAGCCCAACCCACCAGACCGTGTTAAGAGGCCCCAAAGCGGCCGTCCTACAGACGGGGAGGTCACGGGCAGACCCACGGCAGTGACCCCCGCCCTTCCTTTCTCCCTCCTTCCCTCCCTCCCTCCCCTCCGGCCGGGACAGACCGGAGCGACCCCGCCGCCCGTCCCCGCCCCGACCCCGCAGCGCGGGGCCACCGCCTGGGAACGGCCCCAGGAAAACCCTAAAAAAAAGCGCTTTTGTTTTAGTAAGAACCTTTAATGTCTCTATTAGTGGTTAGTACAATAGGGGCCGGCTTTCCAAAAGGTATTACTCACGCCTCGTGCTTTATTTATTTGTTGAATTCATTATAATGAACCTTTTTTTTTTTTTTTTGTTCCGAGAGCGTATGGCAATCAGGTGAAATAGCTGCGATTCGCCTCGATTTTCTTAAAATTCGTGGCCAGGTTTAAATGGGGACCGAAGACTTTGGATATTCCTAGTAATTTCTATTCTGTGCCTCTCGGAATAAGGGAGGTCTGAGATTACTGCTCCGTCACTTTATTCAGATTATATTTTTGGGTCACATATTAATTAGTTCCCTCCCATCCGTTTTAAACGACCATAAATGTCCAATTTCATAATCGGTTTTGGACACTGCGCCAGGGACGGGGGAGGGAGAAGGTGACGATTTCAGCAGTGTGCCATAATCTGGGAGGGCAGAGAATCGCGGTTCTCAAACGCGATCCATTCTCGCCTCTTTCTTTTATTAGCTCCTTTTCAAAATAAAAAAATTTTAAAAAAATTAAAAATACTGACAGCGGAGACAGAAAGCGACTTGCGGTGTATTTTTGCTGTACAGTAACAAAGCTGTGGCAAATAAAACAACAACAACAAAAAAAACACAACCGAAAACACGAAAGGAGATAGCGAGGGAGGCTGGAGGCTGCAGTGTCCTGACTTTAACTCCTGAATCTCAAGGTCGCAGCGATACCGGCAGGGCTCAATCTGGAATATCGGAGCACCAACTTGTTCCTCACAGGGCTCGCATTGCCAGGGCGAAAGGAGCTGGGGTAAAAATCCCTTTAGGGTGAAAGGAGCTGGGGTAAAAATCCCTTTAGGGTGAAAGGTGCTGGGGTAAAAATCCCTTTTCACTTCTTGCAGCCTGAGCGGCTTCCGTCCATATTCGGGAAAAGCCCGGCCGTTCTGAGCAGGAGACCTGTCCCAAGCCCTGACAAGCCCTGAGGAGATCAATAACCCCTCTGAGGGTCTCAAACTTTTCCTAAAGTACGTGCCAGCTTGCTGTGGAAATCGGGGGGTCAACCATCCGCCGAGGGTTTTAAAAACACAACCCTCCTCTCACTCTTTCTCTCTCTCTCTCTTTTCCCCTCCAGTCTAGACAGAGCTGGGAGCCAGCTCTGCAGCTGAACAACGTTTCTGGTCGTGTGGCCGCAGTTAGTCCGGGCCTAGCACGGGTCTGGTGGCCTCTCAGATCTGTCCCCACCACTCTGTCACTCCTTTAAGCCTCACAAGGTGACGGCGGGGTGGTGGAACCCTTCTCCAGGGGCAATTCCCGTGGGATTTGCCCCGGGAGTGGAGGCCGGGGCTGGAGAGGGGGCCCACCTTCATTTCACAGCCCAGGATCTCGGACGGGGGTGCCCCGCACCCATCGGGTGCAATCCTCGCTCCGACTCTTTCTTTCCCCAGGTCTCGCTGACCCAGGATTGAAGTTGAGGATATTTTCCGTGCTCTTTCCCCCCCAGTAAAGCCAACTAGAAACCAGTAGCTGATTGTGGGGAGGGGGGGATGGATAGAAGGACGGACGGATGGGGATCCCCCTGCTCTCCTTCCACGGGCAAATCCCGGGGGAGAGGGAAGTTTGGGTGGAAAAAGTCCTCCCCCCCAAAAAATCCTTCTGCAGCCGCCTCTGTGCGGCTCCCCCCATTTCCCTTCTACCGTCCCAGGCACTAAACGCCGGGCTCGGGGACCCGGAGGAGGTAATTCCGCCGGCCTGTCATCCCTGGATGCAAAGCTTTGGTTTTCAATGTATTTCCAGCCGCACTTAAGACGATGAAAGATCAGGAATTCGCTGTATGCATTTAAACGTTGCCCTTAATAAGCAGAGTGTGCGGAAGCGCACGCCCGGCCTGTTTAGGGAAGACAGACACATAAAACACACCCGAGCCGTGGGTATAAACCTGCTCTCGGGGTCGTCTCGTCGCTCTTGAGGATCAGCGGGGCTGGAAAAGCCGCCACGCCATCCAGCAGCATCTCCAAACGTGCCGCTTTTCCCTCTCTCCCAAATCAAAGGCGTTCGGAGGGGGGGCACGTTCGCCAGGCGAGGTCGGCGAGTGACCCCCACCTCGAAAATTACCACGGGGAAATTTCCCGGTGGGGGAATAATGGCTGGGAAACGCGGCGGAGCAGCGCCTCGGCTCCCCTTGCTCAGGCGGCTAAAGGAGCCTTGGCTTCCCCTAGCACGGCTGCTCCGTGCTCCCGAAATTTCTCAATTAAATGACCACGACGGTAAGATTTGCTCGGGTTGGGAGGGGTTGTTTTGATTTTGTTTTTTCTTTTTTTTTTTTCGCCCTCCCTCTATTTTATTTTCGGTCGTGTTTTTCTTTTTAACCTTTTTAATAAAGCTCCTTTAGAAACCGCGCCGGAGAGCAGCAACCCTCCTTTCCCCCCTGCGGAATTTGCTAATTCCTTCACCCTGCTCCGAGTGAGGAGAAGGCACAAACAAATGACAAAGCGGGGCAGCTGAGCTTTATTTAACCACCCTCAGGCACCGACCAGCCCTTCGTTCCGCCGCTCGCATCAGCTCAGCGCCCGCACGGACACCACAGCACGGCCGGCCCGCAGCCTCCCCCAGCCCCGGGCGGCCCCAAGGGCGCTCCGGGGGAAGGTACGAGGCTCCCGAGGGGCTGATTTTCCCCAAACCTCGCGGGAAATTGCCGGGCCTCGCTGTTGGGTGTCCCCCAGAAGAGCCACAGCCCAGCCCGGGAGCAGCGAGGTCTCAGCCAGGCTGGGCTCGGACCTTCCTTCCCTTCTCCCCAGGAGAAGCCGCAGGGCCTCCCAGCCAGTTTCCCTAGCTGCAGAAAACTCCAAGCAAAAAAAATAATAATAACAACCGCACAGTTGGTGTTGTTTTTTTTCCCCCGAGGCCGTGCCCAGACGGGAAGCGCCATCCCCGGGCTCCTCCGGGGCTGCGGGCACGAACCGAGCCCGTTCTCATCGGGACGGTCCCCCCGAGCTCACGGGGATGAATCTGGAGCCGAGGAGGAGGAGGGGGAGAAAGGAGGGATAAACCAGCCAGTTCTGCCTCCTCTTCCAGGGAGGACAGGCTGATTTCCAGCCCGCTTTTCCCTCGATTCCCCCTGGCTCGTTCTGAGACCCCTGCGGGCATCCCCTCCCTCCTGCCGGGGCGCCGATGGGGTCGTGCCCAGCCCAGCAGCCTCGGCCCCGCTCCCTCCCTCCCCGGAGCCCCCCGGGGTGGTTTTACCTTCGGGGAAGACGGCTCGCATTTTCAGGTAGCTGGTGGTGAGGCGGATGATGGACGCCTTGTCCAGCTGCGAGGTGATGGCCGAGGGCAGGGGCAGGAGTTTGGCCAGTTCGTAGAATTCTCCATTTTCTTTTTCCCGTCTAGTCTTTGCCGCGTTCTTGGATTTTTCCTTCATCGCGACTGCTGCAAGGCGGGGATGTCACTGGCATATTAGACCCGGTTCTTCCGAATGGCAGGGGGGCATGGATTTCGAGTGCAGAGTTAGTGTTTTCGTTCCAGGAAGGGGATTTACCCACATCAAATCAAATAATTAATTATAATAATAATAATAAGCGAAATGGGGGGGGGGGGGGGGGAAACAAAAAAAAAGTGGGTGGGAAAAAAGAAAACTAAAACA
>JBBMKD010000001.1:113675040-113692601 GCA_037834095.1 Argya squamiceps
CACTACATATAATATGTTACATTTATTATTATTATTATTATTATTATTATGTTTTGCAGCATCTTTTGAAGTTCATCACTCTCTCAGCCTTATACATAAATTACAAAAAACCCACTTTTTTTCCCCTAATTTTATATTTTTTTTCTAATTTTAACCCTAATTTCTGTGCTACAGGAGCACAGGATTTAAAGGAATCTCTTGTATCAGAAGAGATATTATTATTATTATTATTATTATTATTATTATTATTTTGAAGTTTTGCAGCATTTTTTAAAGTTCACCACCCTCTTTGCCATCGCTCTCACCCTTATACATAAATTGAAATAAACCCACTTTTTTTTCCTAATTCTATATTTAATTCTAATTCTAATTCTAATTCTAATTCTAATTCTAATTCTAATTCTAATTTCTGTGTTATAGGAGCACAGGATTTAGAGGAATCTCTTGTATCAGAAGAGTTATTATTATTATTATTATTATTATTATATTTATTTATTTATTTATTTATTTATTTATTTGAAGTTTTAAAGCATCTTTTGAAGTTCACCACCCTTTTTGCCATAGCTCTCGCCCTTATACATAAATTGAAAAAAACCCACTCTTTTGTTGCTAATTCTATATTTTTTTCTAATTATAGTTCTCATTTCTGTGCTACAGGAGCACAGGATTTAAAGGAATCTCTTGTATCAGAATTATTATTATTATTATTATTATTAAGTTTTGCAGCATCTTTTGAAGTTCACCACCCTCTCACCCTTATACATAAATTGAAAAAAACCCACTTTTTTCCTCCTAATTCTATATTTTTTTCTAATTCTAATCCTAATTTCTGTGCTATAGAAGCACAGGATTTCAAGGAATCTCTTGTATCAGAAGAGATATTATTATTTTTTTTTTTTTTTAAAGTTTTACAGCATCTTTTGAAGTTCACCACTCTCTCACCCTTATACATAAATTACAAAAACCCCACTTTTTTCCTCCTAATTCTATATTTTTTTCTAATTTTAATTCTAATTTCTGTGTTATAGGAACACAGGATTTAAAGAAATCTCTTGTATCGGAATTATTATTATTATTATTATTATTATTATTATTATTATTATGTTTTGCAGCATCTTTTGAAGTTCATCACCCTCGTTCACTACCCTTAAACTACAAAAAAACCACTTATTTTTTTTCTAATTCCATATTTTTTTCTAATTTTAATTCTAATTTCTGTTTTACAGAAGCACAGGATTTAAAGGAATCTCTTGTATCAGAAAGCTGAGCCTTTTTTTCCTGCAGACATTTACATTTTTTAGGCTTTTCACTGCAGCACAAATGCAGCCAGGTAAGATTTTATCCCATTTTCCTACAGCCTGTAAGTGCCTCTCACCTTCCAGGTATTTACAAGGGTAACAGGCTCAGAGAGAATTGCCTTGTAGGCAGTTATTTAATTTTTTTTAAGGGAATAATTGAAGAAAAATTAATTTTTCTATATCAGGGTCCCTTTTTAATCAGCAAATCTGCCATCACAAGCTAAAAATCCTTCTCAGGCTGTTCAACACTCGATGTTCTCACAAGGAAAACCCCAAGTTCATAATTTTTAAAGCAAGATATAAAAGGCAGATTCTTCTCTCTTATTTTTTTTCATTCATCTTGACCCTTGACAGCCCTTCCTCTGCTGGGCTCAACGTGGGATTTGGTTTTTTTTCCTCTTGTTGGACAACGTTGCTCCTTCTGGGAAAGGTCCTGAGATGAGCAGTTTGGAAAACAAACACCTCTGGAAAACAAACCCCAGTCAGGATTTTGTCCAGTGCCACACATTCCCCCCAAAAAACGTTGGCAAATTCAAATGAATTTCCTCCAGAAATGCAGTGGAATAGAATTTTGTCATTATTTGTTGCATAAATGAAGATACACTGAACAACAAGGGTGCTCAAGCTTTTATTTCTCTAAGCTGTGAAAAAAAAATCTGGTTTTATTCACGAGAAATATTTGATGTTATTGCATCCTCTCTCTTTGCTTCAGCAGAAAAATTATTTGCCAGAATCTTCCAGATAAAATGTCCTTTTCATTTTCCTTTTATTCCCCAATATTTCACACACCTCAGAAAATCCACTCGTGGATCTGGAGGGCTCTGTCTGTATTCAGCCTTGTCACAAGTGCTGGATAAATGCTGATTATTCCCCTCAAGCCCTTCTCATTATTCTATTTAAGTCCTGATCACTCAGCATGGTGTAAAGATAAAGATAAAAATCAGCTTTATTTCTTATTCTGAGAAAAGCTGACATCAGGATCAATAAATCCTGACAGAAGCTATTAACATTTTAATGAGTTACTCAATAATATTCTAAAGATGTGCTGGCATGTCAAGCCTCCTTTGATTAAGGACAAATTTCTTGGACTACTGTAAATATATATTTCGAGGCCCAGAATGCAAAGCTGTCACTTATCAATCAAGAAAAAAGGGCAAAAGTCAGGGCTCAAGGAACAGGGGAAGGGGCTGCCCACAGGATTATGATGATTACTGTACATGATGGAACTTTTTAAGATCTGCCATTTACCTGAACCAAAAAGAACCAAATATTAATTGTGGAGTTGTCCTACAAGTGAAGGTGCATCCATGGATTCCTTCTACAAGAGAAATCCCACAATGTTGGGAGAAGTTGGATGTGACTGTGGGGAAAAACAAATAAAGGGAGAAAATCAGGTGAACAGCAAAAGAAAAAAAAAATAAAAAAGGGTCTGTGCAAACCCTGCTGAGCCTCAGGGAGTCACCAGGGTGAAATGTTCTTGTCCAAGGGTGAGTTGTGCCCTTTAATTCTGCTAAAATCAGGATTTGACCTAAAGGAGAGCCTGACAGGGTGCTCAAAGTTGCAATAAATTCGCTGTCAGGATCATGTTATTGAGCATAATGCCAATAACTTACAGGAAAATACTGCTTGGGATCCCATGCCTGCAGAATATTGACCTGAGAGCATTTTAATAAACAAATATGAGCCTTTGGATGCCGAGTCAGAGGTGACTTTTCTATCCAAGGAAATCCAAAGTGCTGCAACAAAGCTGGGCACAGGAAAAGGGGTGGAGGAATTAGGAACTGAGGCTGGGTAGGGCAAAAAAAAAAGTCCTATTAGCAGCTCTTCCCTGTGAGTTTGAACATATGGGAACATGAAACAGCTCCTCCTGGCTCACAAGGAGAGTATTCATTGATTTCAGGAGGGTTGTTCCAAGCTGGAGATGAAATTCTCCTCAAACATAAAGGGAAAGCACAAATTCTCCTCAAATACAAAGGGAAGGGGCAGCAAAATTTTGTGTCATCGATGATGAACTCTTTGAAGGTGGCTGGCGATGTTCTGACACCTGAGTTTACAGTTTGTAATGAAAGAAATACATGCAAGAACTGCAAAAAAAAAAAAAAAATCCTCTTTCTGCACCAGAAAAGCCAGGGAATTGCAGGTCTGGAGTTTGGTGACCTCAATTTTTACACTTCCTAAAATATAAATTTCAATGGAGACTCAGAATTGTCTCATCCAGCACTCTGATTCTTTATAATGAAGAAAAATTCCTGTTAAAAGGAACTTAGAGTAGAAAGGAAAATTTTAAAAGGGAGAAAAAAATGCGGATAATTTGAGTAACCTACACAAGTTTCTCTCTTTTGCAATTGGCCATATTTTAATTGCTGCCATGTGAAAAGGCTCTAATCAATCATCTCTTGGTCACTTCTCCCAGACATCCTGCTCTGAAATGAGGAGTGAGAGGACTTCACACACGAGGAGGTCATGTGGCTCTGGAGTAAACTGAACTCCAGCAACTGCAGAGGGAAATATTCCAGATTTCTCCTCTTCGTGCTTTCTATATATAAATTACATCTACAGCGTGTGTGCATGTGCATAAACAACACAGAAGAGACCCCAGGATTCCAGGACTAAATGAATAACGTTGGCATTCATAAATAATTCAACAACTGAGGCTTTGTTGCCACCAAGTTGCTGTTGGCACTCAGTAATAGGCAGGACATTTATTTACCTCTCGGTGCCTCATGACATAAACCAGCATTTATGGGGCTGAGCCTCAAAAACAAAACCTCTGGGAGAGCCCTGAAAGCCACTTTGGTACCTTGGGAAGGTGGCAAAGGAAGGACCCACTGATGCACCCTTATTTTTAATTTGTTTTTTGGAATTTTGGTCAGGCATCGCTGATAAATACCCACAGTCAGCAATAATTTCATATACAGCTGTGGGTTTTTAATCAGTATTTTGACTGATCATCAAGATCTTTCCAAGTATTTTGAAAGGATTGTCTTGCAAGCTGCACTGAAGGTTTGCTGAGGGGAGCAGAATGTTTTGTGGAGATTTATTCTTTTTTTTCCTGTTGAAGTTACTGCACTGAAAGAGTTCATCCACATCATCCACAGGCGAGAAATCAGTTCATGTCGAGTCTGAAAATCATCAAGTTTGTCTCCATATCAGCACATCCAACTTCTCCCAACACTGTGGGATTTCTGGATGTTGTAGAAGGAATCCATGGATGTACCTTCAGTTGTAGGACAACCCCCACAATTAATATTTGGCTCTGTTTGGTTCAGATGAATGGCATCTTAAAAGGGAAGGCTGAGACTGGACAGAGCTAGAGAATAAAATAAATATTTATTGAAAGGCCTCTGAGGATCCACCTTGGGCAGGACAAGAGCCTGGCCAGGGCTACACCCAAGGTGGGCACAAAATGGACCCAAAATGGGCACAAAAGGGTCCCAAAACGACTGACCAGTCATAAGGTCTCACACTTTTCTAAGTTTGGGTCCATTTGCACGTTGGGGTTTAATTGTCCAACTCCAGCTCAGGCTGTGAGGTCCCATCCTTGTCCCTCCCTCCAGCCCTCCCTTGTTTGTGCCTTTGGGCTGAAAACTTGTAACTGCTGTCCCTGGTCTCCAGCAGGAAAAGGATTTGAGGAGTTATCCCAGAAGTTTGGGATTTATCCCAGGTGTTGTCCAGCCCTTGGAATTGAGCAAGGCCCGTGGGGAGCTGGAATTGTGTCCCGCACCTCTGCCATTCCCAGAGGGAATTCCTGCAGCTGCAGCTGTGCCCTTCCAGGATGGGTTTGGATTTGTTTTGGGGTTGGTTTTTTGTCCCCTTTGCTGCTATAAATCGGGCAAAGGCAGCAGAGATCCTGGGAATTTCCTGGGCAGGATCCGGGTCTGGCACCTCGGGGATGTGCTGGAGTGGGACAGAGCTGCTGCTGGATTCATTCCCTCCCTTCCCCTTCCCAGGGAAACACGGGAATTCCCAGACCTGCAGCTCTTCTCCTCTGGGTTTGGGATTGGTTTTTGGGTTTTTTTCCTTGATTTGTTTTTACCTTATTTTCATTCCTGTTGCATGAAATGTTCTCACAACTGTCTGGGGCTGGAGCTGCTGTAGTAACTTTTTGTTCCAGGGTATTTAAGAAGGGAAGGAAGGGGTGAAAATTTTGGGGGATTTGTTTCCCAGCCCATGCCAGTGCTGGATATTTTCTCCCTGCAGGAGATCCTTCTTTTGAAATAGAGATCAGCTCCCAGCAAGCTGTGTTTGCTTTGCATCTCTGTCCCTGGGCTGGAAGCAGGAGGGAGGGATTGGGAGGGGAAAAAAAAAAGCTGGGAAAAAATTCCTCGTGCTCTCCACCAGCTGAGGTGGAGCTGGGAATGGATCCTTAAATTCTGGCAGCAAAATTCCAGCCTTACCTGGCTCCCTGCTCTGCCCTGTGGGTTCCACACCTGCCTGAGTCACCTCTCCCAAGGCTGGGAGCTCCTGATCGAGCTGCTGCACACCCCAGCAGGACTCCCAGCCAGGGAAACACCCAGAGCTCGCCCCTGAGCTCGTGAATTCCAGGGAATTCCGTGCTGCTGGCCCCAGGACCTGCTCAGCGGCACAAAATCAGATCTTTCTGCCAGTTCTTCTTGTGTCTGACATCCTCAGTGCAGCCCCTGAGGGCTCCACCTCAGCCTGCAGCAGAGAACTGATCCTCTGAGAGGCTGGGAAGGTCTAAAGGTTGTGCAAGGAGGTCTAAAAATGATGTGAGAAGGTGAAAAAATCATGTGAGGAGATCTAAAAGTCATGCAAGGAGGTCTAAAGATGGTGCAAGGAGGTGCAAAAATCATGTGAGGTGGTCTAAAAATGAGGTGAGGAGGTTTAAAATCATGCAAGGAAGTCTAAAAGTCATGCAAAGAGGTCTAAACACCGTGTCAGAAGGTTTAAAAATGATGCAAGGAGGGCTGAAGTCGTGCAGGAAGGTCTATAAATCATCGCCATGAGTCACAAAATGAGGAATGTGCACCTAATCCGAGCCCAGACTGTGGCCTGGGGGACCTGAGGGGATCCCAGGGATCCCAGACCAGGATTTTTCCTCTTCTCAGGACTCAGCCTGGGACACCTGGGCAGGTGCAGCCCGTGGTGTCCCCGTGTCACCCACTGCCATTGCTCAGTGCCAATTCCTGCCCTGCTGGCCTCCAAAGCCACCAGGAGCAAGGCTGGTTAATCCCTGAGCAGGGTTTTCCTGAGCTCTGGAACATTTTTGGGGATTTTTCCCCGGTCCTGGCAGGGTTTGGGGCTGGGCTGGTGCCAGCCCTGGCCGTGTCCCTTTGCTCCCTCAGGCACCAGAGGTGACATTCCCTGTGTCCCTTCCCCACCCAGGGCTGCTGGAGCTGCTTTTTCCTCGCCAGAACAATCTGGAAGTGCCTTTTTTGATCAGCACTTGGGAAATACAAAAGGCCTTTCTGCAGGCCCTGTGATGGATGGCTCTGGGAGGCCCTTGCTCTGCAGCCTTCCCTCCTTCCACACTAATGAAATCCCATTTATCACCAGCTATTCCCACAAACCCGGCCTCAGCCAGGAGAAAACTTCAGCTGGGGCTGTTCCAGCTGCAATTCCACCAATTCCAGCCTTTTCCAGAGGGTTTTTTTGGTGTCCTCAGGGCAGCGGCATCGACACGAACCCACCGCACCTCCCGCAGGTCCCACCCTGATCTATTCCTTATTTTTGGTGCTTCCAAAGGGGGAAAATCTTGTGTTCCCGAGGTGGCAAAGCTGCATTTTTGTGTCTCCCAGCAGTAATTGCTGTCGGCAGCTCCATCCCAGCTCCCTCCTGGCTGAGGGAGACGCTCCCGGCCGCCGGGGCCTGCAGAGGCCTCGCGCTCCTGGCAAATGAGGAGCTTAATTATTCACAGCAAAGCCAGACACAACGTTAATAAACGGGGAAAATGATTCACAGGGGAGAGGGGGATGAGCAAAGAAAACGTCCTGGAGATTTCCCCTGTGCACACAGAACACTGAGCTGAGCAGAAAATGAGGGGGATCCAGCCCCAAAGCATGGCACTGCTGCCCAGCCCGGCCCAAAAAAATGGAGTTTTGGTGGAAATTCAGATGGGAAATGCCAAAGAAATAGAGTTTTGGTGGAAATGGGGATGGGAAATGCCAAAGAAATGGAGTGTTGGTGGAAATGAGGATGGGAAATGCCACCAGATGCAGATCCAGCCCTGCCAGCCCAGCTCTGAATCCTCCTCCTCCTTCTCAAAGCAGAATTACCCTCCCTGAAGGCCCTGCTGGACTTTAATTTCCATCTCTGAGGTGCCTGCAGAGCCAGGGGGAGGAAAGGCCAGGCTGGGCCATCTCTAAGTGATTTTAAACAAGATTTAAAAGTCTTTCCCTTCCCCAAACAGCCCCTGGTGCTGCCATGGTGTTTTTAGCCAGCCTCACATCAGAGTTATTCACCAGCCTGCCCTCGATAGCTGAATTTTTATCAGAGCAACTCCTTGATGGAGGAAGAGAAATGAGGCTTTTTTATTTGCCAGCTCCCCAGGATGAGGCTCTGGGCAACTCGTAATTAAATAATGCCATTAATGAAGGAAAAAGAGGTGACCTGACCCTGCTGAGCTCCTGCATCGGGGCTGCAGGATCAGCTGCTGTCTCCCTCACAGGAGAGGTTTATTTTTAGTGCAGAAATGCTCTGTTTACACTCGGCAGCACAGGCTGGGCATGTGACACCCCCCCCTCCAAACACACAGGCCCATTCCCATGGAATTCCCAGGGAATTCTCAGGGAATTCAGCATGGGGTGTGGAAAACAGCCCCAAAAAAAACCCCCGAGCAGAGATCCCTCTCCCAGAGTAATTTAAGATTTTTAAAATGTATATGAATTAATGAATTAATTTATAAATATAATTTTAAAATAAATAATTTATAAATTATATATTATATCTAGAGTTATAATTTATAATTATAACTATAAATATACTATATAATTTATATTTATACGATGTAAATATTTAGATAATATTTATAGAATTATAATATTATAACTATAATATATATCACTACTATATATAATGCTACTATACTACTACTATAATACTAATACTATCTATAATACTAATACTATCTATAATAGTACTATAATACTATCTATAATAGTACTATAATACTATCTATAATAGTACTATAATACATAACTATATATAATAATTATATAGAATTATAATATATTTATATTTTATAATTACTGTTACATGTAATGTTAAATATTTATATTTAATAATCCCCTGTTCCCATGGCATCACCCCTGTCCCCGTGGCACCATCACTGTCCCCACGGCTCCATCCCTGTCCCCACGGCACCACCCCTGTCTCCATGTCACCCCGCTGTCCCCACGGCACCACCCCTGTCCCCATGTCACCCCGCTGTCCCCACGGCCACCCCGCTGTCCCCCCGAGCCGCTGTCCGGTGCCCGCCCGGGCTGAGCCGTGCGCGGTGTCCGGGGCTCCCCCGCTGCCACCTGCCGGCAGGAGCCGGGCACCGGGAAAAGCCATTTCTGGGGATAAAACCCAGCTTTTGGGGGCCTTCAGAGCGGCAGAGTTTGTGTCTGAAACGAGGTAAAAGCAGCGGACAGAGACACCAAAACCCGGCCCCAGGATCTCCCCCATTTTTTCATTTGTTCCCCATAAAGATCCAGAGCTTTCAGCCCGGCGGTGAAGGAGGTGACAGCTCCTGAAGGGCCCTGCAGTGTCACCTGCCTGTCCCCAACGTGTCCCTGCTCAGCACCAGGGCAGGTGTGGGGGATTTGTCACCCACGAGGGTCCCAGCTGCTCCTTTTCCCTAAAAACCCCCTGGAATTGTGCCCCTGGAGGGTTTTTTGTGGATTTGTCACCCATGAGGGTCCCAGCTGCTCCTTCTCCCCAAAACAAAGGTCGCCCAAAATGCACCCGAAAAAAAGGGCCCTGGAACGGTGAGAGGAAGGACTGAGGGAGGATGAGGAAGGGCTGAGCAAGATAAGGAAGGGATGAGGAGGATGAGGAGGGTGCAGGACTGAGCAAAATGAGGAAGAACTGAGGAGGATGAGGAGGCTGAGGAAGGGCTGAGGGAGGATGAGGAAGGGCTGAGGGAGGATGAGGGGGATGAGGAAGGGCTGAGGAGGGCCCAGCACTGCCCCCTGCCCGGCTCCAGGTGAGCGAAGCCGAAGCCTCGATGCAGAATTGGGAAGAGTTTCCATGGCAACGCTGCCAGGAACCCCCGGAGCAGGGAATTCCCAGGCTGGAGATTTCAGGGATTTCTCACCATCCCACCCAGCAGAGCAGCCTCAGCCCCGCCCAGCTCAGACAACGCTGCATCAAACGGAATCTGGAATTAATTTGGAATGAATAATCCTCCATCAAACCCCACCTGTCATGGGGGAAAGGAGAGGGAAAAACCCCAAGGAGTTCGGAATAAATTTGGAATGAATAATCCTCCATCAAACCCCACCTTTCACAGGGAGAAGGAGAGGGAGAAACCCCAAGGAATTCAGAATAAAGCTCCCAGACAAGATCCTCGATCAAACCCCAGTGTTACAGGGGGAAGGAGAGGGAAAAACCCGAAGGAATTTGGAATAAATAATCCTTGATCAAACCCCACTTGTCACGGGGGAAAGGAGAGGGAAAACCCCCAAAGAATTTGGAATAAATAAACCTCGATCAAACCCCACCTGTCATGGGGGAAAGGAGAAGGAAAAACCCCAAGGAATCCGAGCACCCAAAATGCCCAATTCTTACCTCAACTCCATTTTCTCCCCACACAAGGGCTGGTCCCTGCCCTCAAAGCCCCACAGTTCCCCAGTTCCCCCAAAAAAATCCCCATGTCCAGGCTTTTGTGGCAATAAATATTTTTTTAGGCACGGGAACAGCCACTATTTTTGTAAAGGACAGAAATAACAGAGTTTCAGTCAGAGAAAAGGCACTGAGGATTAAAGCTGACCAAAATCTGGGAATTTCTGCCTCCAGAGGGAAACAGAACTGGATTTTAGGATTTGTCAGCCTCACCCTGCCCCAAACACACACAGAGGGAAGCCCCAAACCCCACTGAGGTTCCTCTGGATGGAACAAGGGAATCCTGAGCAGGAATTCCCAGGGGAATCCAGGAGAGCAGAGCCCTGCCTGCACACCAGGAGCTGGGGAACACCCAGGGCTGGGAGCCTGAGGCTGAAAAACCCTGTCAATGTACAAAGATCCTTCCCAAAGCCCCAGGGTCAGACACAACCTCCCTGTGCATTCCAGGAATTCTCCCCTCTGGGAAAGCTCCGGGCTCTGGCACAGGCACAGGCTGAGCTCAGCTCTGTCCCAGGGTTTATTTTTAGGCTCTGGCTCAGGGGAGAATCTGTTGATCCAAACAAGGGTGAGTGGCAGCCACAGCCCCTGCAAGGGACAGGGATTATTCCAGCAGGAACCCAGGCCTGGCCTCTGCTCCAGCAAGGAAAAATCCTCTGGAAAGGAATTCTGAATTCTCCAGGAGAGTGACCCAGCCTGCCAGAATTCTTTCCCAGCTGCGTAGGGGAAAAAAAATCTCTTCCCTGTGAGGGTGGGGATGGGATGGGCTGGAATTCCCAGAGAAGCTGTGGCTGCCCCTGGATCCCTGGAATGTCCAAAGGGGGAAAAGGGAAATTCCAGAGAAACCCTGGAGCTGTTTCCAGAGCCTGAAGGGGCTCCAGGAGAGCTGGAGAGGGATTTGGGACAAAGAACAGAATTCCAGGGCACAGGGAATGGATTTAAACTGGGAAAAGGGAAAAATCCCTGGGTGGGATTTTGGGCAGGAATTCCTGGATGGGAGGATGAGGAGGGAATGGGATGGAATTCCCAGAGCAGCCCCTGGACCCCTGGAAGTGCCCAAGGCCAGGCTGGGTGGAACTGGATGAGGTTTGGGGTCCTCCCAACCCAACCCACCCCAGGGTTCTGGGATTCTTCCCTTCCCAGCTCTGATTTCAGGTCAGGAATGTCCACATAAAACTGCTCAATCACAATTTTCCCACAGCAGCACCAATTCCAGGGCAATCCAGGGATGTCACTGCTCCTCCTTCTCCTCCTTCTCCTTCTCCATCTTCCTCTTCCTCCTCTCCATCCTCTTCTGCAGTTTCCTCTTCATCTGCAGCTGTTTCCTCCTCTGCAGGCTCTGCTGCACCTTCTCCTTGCACTCCTTGTTCTTCTTCCTGATCTTGGCCAGCTCAGCCTTCCTCCTGGCCTCCAGCTCTGGGTCCTGCAGGGAAAGGACACTGGGGACACTGGGACAGGACACTGGGGACAGGACAATGGGGACACTGGGACAGGACACTGGGGACACACCCAGGGTGTTGGGGACAGGACACTGGGGACACTGGGACAGGACACTGGGGACACACCCAGGACACTGGGGACACACCCAGGGTGTTGGGGACAGGACACTGGGGACACGGGGACAGGACACACCCAGGACACACCCAGGACACTGAGGACACACCCAGGGTGTTGGGGACAGGACACTGGGGACACGGGGACAGGACACACCCAGGACACACCCAGGACAACCCCTTGGCCCCTCCCAGGTGCCCACGACTGAGGAGGCTCCAAAATTCAGCCCCTTCTCCATTTCCTCCAGAGCATTTTAACATTCTAATATGTGACAATATATTTAACATCATAACATTCAACACATTTGACATAATATTTCATAATGTTAACATAATAGTTAATATTTAAAGATAATATCTAATAGTTTAATACAATAACAGTTAACATTTAATATAATATTAAATATACTATACTTAATGCTTTATCATAATAATACTTAATATTTCAATATGACAATATTTAGTATTTTAATATGGCAATATTTAATATTTTAATATAATGATATTTATTTTAGGATTATTTTAAATAAAGCTTCCCCACCCAGAAGGGGAGTGAGCCCAGCAGGGAGGGAGGGAGGGAGGGACTGTCCTTCCTTTTCCCTTTTCCTTTCCCTTTCCCCCATTCCACCAGCCCTGAGCAGTTCACACAGCAGCAGCTCTCACCTTCCCTTCCAGAATCATCTGTTTCCTTTTATTGATTTCTTTCTTCTCATCAAAATCCATCCCCTCCAGCTCCTGCAGAAAAGGGGAAAAGCAGCAGAGCAGTGAGGAAAGGGAAGAGCAGCTGCAAACCCACAAACCTCAACCCTCAGCACCACAAAAACAATGGAAAAAATGTGGAAAAAACAGAAAAAAAAACCCCCAGGGGAGAGCCCCAAACACCCCTCAGAAACCCCAGGAGGTTTCCCAGGGTTTCCCAGGGAACACTCACAATCTCACACTCCCTCCTGGTGACGTTCACTTGGGTCAGGATGTCCAGCACCAGCTGCTCCTCCACAGAGAACTCCTGCAGCTGCAGCTCTGCAGGAGGGAGAGACAAAGTCACAAAACCCAAACCCTCAGGGGGGAAAAAACCAGAAAAAAAATCCGAGGGCAGTGCCTGGAATTATCAGTGGAATTGTTTTGTGCGTGCTGGGAAATGTTAGATTGTTACAGGCTGGGATCAGCCTGGAGAGACTCAATCCTCCCTCTGCCTGCAATTCCCTGCAGCACAAAGTGGTGTTTGGTCTGTTTCCCAAAAAAAATAATGGGGAATGTGAACCTGGAATGGGGAACCTGAACCTGGAACGGGAACCCGGAACGGGGAACAGGGAACCTGGAACGGAAAATGGGGAACGGGAACCTGGAATGGGGAACGGGAACCTGGAATGGGGAACGGGGAATGTGAATCTGGGAAGGAAAATGGGGAATCTCAACCTGGAGAGAGGAATCTGACCTGGATTGTGAATAGGGAATTTGAACCTGGAGAGGAAAATGGGGAACTTGAACCTGGAGAAGGGAATGAGGAATGTGAACCTGGGAAGTGGAATATCAGCCTGGGTTTTCTGAAGAAGCAGAAAGCTTTCTGCTTTAATCAAGAGGAGCTCCAGACAATTTGTGCTCCACTAAAAAAGCAGCAGGAACAGAAGCAGGGTCCTGCCTGACACAGCCAAGAGCTGAAATCAGGGATTCAGCTGCCCCTGCTCTTTTCCAAGGAAGGGGAAGGGGAAAGGGGGGAAAGGGGAGCAGAAAGAAAGCCCCACTCACTGATCTCCTCCTCGATGGCGTGCACCAGGTGGATGTCATACTGTGTCACCAGCGTGATGGACATGCCCTTCCTCCCTGCAATGG
Organism: Argya squamiceps; assembly: GCA_037834095.1. NCBI lineage: Eukaryota > Metazoa > Chordata > Aves > Passeriformes > Leiothrichidae > Argya > Argya squamiceps. Next base: position 113,688,506 of record JBBMKD010000001.1, read on the forward strand.
GGAAAAACAGGGACTAGGGAATCCTGGCAGGCAGAGAGGGATGAATCCAGGACTGGGGAATCCTGGCAGGCAGAGAGGGATGAATCCAGGCCATTCCCACCGCCGTGAGGCATGCTGGGGAGCTCAGAGAGGCTTTTTGTGGGGGGGACAGTTTTTTTGGGGGGGACAAGGTTTTTGGGGACAGGTTTTTTGGGGCACAGCTTTTTTGGGGGACTCTCACCTGCTCGCGCCGTCCGCCCCACACGGTGGATGTAGATTTTGGGCAGCCCAGGGGTGTTGTGGTTGATGACCAGCTGCACTGCAGGGATGTCCAAACCTCTGCAATTCAGGGGAAAAAAAAAGAAAAAAAACCCAATTTTTTTACCATTCAGTTGTGGTCAAACAGGTTAAATATTGTAGAGAAATGAAATGGCAGAATGGTTTGGGGTGGGAGGGAAATTAAAATCAATTTATTACTAGGCCTTGGTTTGGGGGGGACACTTGAACTAAAACAGGGATCTCAGTTTAATTCCTCCAAAAGCCCCAGATTTTCATGGATGAAGTATTTATTGGCTGATTGGAGGATAAATTCCTCCCTCACAGAGTTCAGTTCCCTAACTCCTCCCTCACAGAATTCACCAATTCCCCAACCCCTTTTTCAGGAGCTGCAAAGCCCCAGATCTGGGGGGATTTGAGGCTCTGCCCTGGCCAAGCTCAGCCTGAACTGTTCCTGGTGCCCAAAGCCAGCCCTGGTCTCACCTGGCAGCCACGTCGGTGGCAATCAGGATCTTGAAGATGCTGGACTTGAACTTGGCCAGAGCTGCAAATCTCTGCTTCTGTGGGGAGAAAATTCCAGGTGAGGGGTTGGGATCCAGATGGGGGAAGGAAATCCCTGAAATCCATCCCTGATCCCTGAACCTTTCCCTGAAATCTACCCCAAATATCTCCATCCCAAATCCCTGAACCCTTCCCTGATCTCCACCCCAAATCCCTGAACCTTTCCCTGCTCCCTATCCCAAATCCCTGATCCCCATCCCAAACCCCTGGAGCAGCCCCTGCAGCCCTGACCTGTTTCATCATGGAATGCAGGGCCACGGAAGGGAAGTTGAATTTCCTCAGCATCATGTTCAGCACCTGGCAGTCCCTTGAAGGGGAAAAAAAAGTCAGGAAAATCCTCAGGATGCACTGGGAGGATGGATCAGGACAGAGCTGGGACTAGAAGGGATTGTCCCACTTTTCCAGGGTGCTCCAGCATGGCCTGGGATAATTCCAGGGATGGAAAAACTTGGTCAGAGAGGAACTATCCCACTTATCCAGGGTGTTCCAGCATGGTTTGGGGACAATTCCAGGGGTGGAAAAACTGGGAAAAGCAGAGACTGTTCCACTTTTCCAGGGTGCTCCAGCATGGTTTGGGACAGTTCCAGGGATGGGAAAACTGGCCCAGGGCTGAGAAAAAGCCAAGGAAAGGCCAAGGAAAAGGCAGGCTCACTTGCAGGTTTTGGTGAAGATGATGATGGCCCAGTCCTGGTGCAGGTCCTGGAAGTTCTGCACCAGGTGCACCAGGTAGGCATCCTTGAGAGCCTCGGGCACCAGCAGGTACCTCTGCTCCAGCTCCTCCACTGTCCTCACCCTGGGGAAAAACAGGGAAAAACAGGGAAATCCCAGGGCTGGGGAGGCTGGAAAAGCCCCCTGGTGTCGTGGCAGGAAAAAGAATTACAAAATTATAAAAGAATTCTAAAATTATAAAAGAATTCTAAAAGAAAGGCCTCATAAAGTCAGGACTTGCTAAATTGCCAAAGTTAGCCTGGCACTCCTAAGGGATTTTCAAGTTCCCATATGGAAACAATTTCAGTATGAAAACTCCTTAGCACAACAAACTACTCCTCAGTTAAATAACAAATGCACCTGGAATAACAAGGGATTTGCCCCATGAAAATCAGTGAAGGAAATATGTGTACAATCCAAGGATGGAGAGATTTGGTGAATTCTCAGCTCCCTCAGGAATTCCCAGCCCCTGCTCAGCAATCCTCCAGCCCTTTCTCAGCTCCCTCAGGAATTCTCTACCCTCTTTCCCAACTCGCTCAGGAGTTCTCTATCCCCTTTCCCAGCTCCCTCAGGAATTCCCAACTCCCTCAGGAGTTCTCTATCCCCTTTCCCAGCTCCCTCAGCCCCTCCTGGTTCTCCATCCCCTTCCCAAGACTCTTTTCCAGCCCCTCCATGTCCTTGTCCCAACAGGCCCGGAGGTCCCTTGGCGGCACCAGCACAGCAAAAAAGCAGGAAAAAGAAGAACCCCCCCCAAAAAAGGCCCAGTTTGGGGCACTCACTGTGACTCGGCCTCCCAGAAGAAGGGGCTGTTGGCAGCCAGGCCCCGGAGCTGGCTGAGGGTGGCCGTGAGGGTGGCACTGAAGAGCAGCGTCTGGCGGCGGGCGGGCACGGCCTCCAGGATCAGCTCCAGGTCAGCGCTGAAATCCGCACAGCCCTGCTCCAGCAGCCTGTCAGCCTCGTCCAGCACCTGGGGAAACCTGCCCTCAGCTGCATTCCCGGCTGGAAATACCCCTGGGTGCCCAGGAAGGAATGGGGCTTTCACCAGGGAAGGAACAGGTTTTAACCAGGGAAGGAACGGGGCCTTTCCCAGGGGGTAAACGGGGCCTTTCCCAGGGGGTAAACGGGGCCTTTCCCAGGGGGTAAACGGGGCTCACCAGGAACCTGATCCTGCGGAGGCTGAAGGTGCTGGAGCTGCGCAGGTGGTCAGCGAGACGGCCGGGGGTGGCGATGACCACGTGGGGCTGGCGGGACAGGGCCAGGGCCTGGGACACCATGTCTGCAGGGAATGGGGCAGGAATGGGACACCATGTCTGCAGGGAATGGGACACCATGTCTGCAGGGAGTGGGGCAGGGAATGGGACACCATGTCTGCAGGAAATGGGACACCATGTCTGCAGGGAGTGGGGCCAGAATGGGGCAGGGAATGGGACACCATGTCTGCAGGGAATGGGGCAGGGAATGGGACACCATGTCTGCAGGAATGGGGCAGGAATGGGGCAGGGAATGGGGCAGGGCCTGGGACACCATGTCTGCAGGGCGTGGGGCAGGGAATGGGGCAGGGAATGGGGCCAGAATGGGGCCAGAATGGGGCAGGGAATGGGACACCATGTCTGCAGGGAGTGGGGCAGGAATGGGGCAGGGCCTGGGGCACCATGTCTGCAGGGAATGGGGCAGGAATGGGGCAGGGAATGGGGCAGGAGTGGGGCAGGGAAAAGATGGGGAGTGGGGCAGGGAATAGCTTGGGAATTCCAGGGAATGGGGAAAGGAAAAGCTGGGGAATGGGGCAGGGAACAATCGCAGCCCCGAGGCTTCAGCAGGGCCAGGTGGGGTTTTGGGGAGTCTGTGCAGGGCTCAGTGAGCCCGAGGGTCCCTCCCAGCTCAGGGAATTCCCAACCCGACCCCACCAAAGGGGAAAAGCAGCAGCTCGGGACTCACCCAGGCCGCCCACCACCACACAGTCCTTCAGGCCCAGGGGTTTGCCCAGCACTCGGAACTGCTCCGCGATCTGATAGGCCAGCTCCCTGCGGGAGGGACCGGGAGGGACGGCTCAGCCACGCCCGGAGCCTCCCGGGACCCTCCCAGAGCCTCTCGGGGCTCTGCCGGTACCTGGTGGGTGTGAGCACGAGGCAGAAGATGCCGTAGGGATCCTCGGAGAGCACCTGCAGCACGGGCAGGACGAAGGCCGCCGTCTTCCCGCTGCCCGTCTTGGCACAGCCCAGACAGTCCCGGCCTGCAGGGGCGCCGCGGAGGGATCAGGGCCGGGAACGGGAAACGGGAACAGGGAAAGGGACCGGAAAAGGGGCACGGAGGGAAGAGCAGCCGGGCCCGAGGGAGGGATGGGGACCATGAGGGGTCGTTCCCGGGGATGGAACCGGGACCGGGAGCGGCTCTTCCTGGGGATGGGACGGGGCCCGCGATTGGAATTCCCGGGGACGGAACGGGGCCCGTGAACGGCCCATCCCGTGTGCGGCCGTGGCCCGCGGCGCTCACCCTGCAGCACGGCCGGGATGCAGGCGGCCTGCACGGGCGTGGGCCGCAGCAGCCCCACCTGCCTGGCCTGCTCCGCCAGCCA
>JBBMKD010000001.1:113702036-113713947 GCA_037834095.1 Argya squamiceps
GATCTGTGCCTTGCCTTGGTTCCTGTCCTCCTCCAGCCCCAGGCTCTTGGTGGGAACCCACCAACACCCTCAAATTACCTGGAAAAAAACCCCAATTCCCATAGTTTCATCCTGACACCCACGTGCTCCTGAGGATCTCCACGTCAGCACAGGCCTCTCCTGCTCCTGGGGCTGTATTTTATTTCAACAGGTGCCCGTGGAGCAGAGCAGCAATTCAGGCAGCACTCACCTCCCATCAGGGCACACGTCTGCAGCCCTGCAGCTGCTTATGCCAAGCCACATTTGTCCCGCTCACCGCATATCCCGAGGTGTTCCCGCTGCTGCCTGCAGATCCAGCTCGTGTTTCTGGGGGGAAGGACTGACCAGGGGCAGGGATTTGGGACAAAGGATCCTTTAAAAAGCAGCCCCATCCATCCATTGTGTCCTGGATTTCACTCACACGTCCTGAAATGAGGTTGAAGGGAGGGGGGGGGAATATGTTTCTGGGTTTGGGAATTCCCGTTGCTCTTGCTGAATGAAACTCCCAGTTTTTTGTGTCGGGTCTCCAAAGGAATCCCATGGGATCCCCACTGATTCCCAGCCTTTGTCAGCTTTAAATTCTCTCCATTAAAAGTGGGAATATTTGTACACACACACACACAAACACACAGAGCAGGGAGCTCTGCTCCTGGAGGGAAAAATTGGCCGTGGTTCAGGGAATGCTCCATGTTTTGGAGACTGTCATGACAGGCAGGGATTAGATTTTACATGAGTGGTGATGAGGATTCCTCTGCTGACATGTGGGGGCCGTGTGTTTGCTTGCCAAGAGGGCTGAGCCACGTAATCCATCTTTCTCCCTGAGAAAAGAGCCACAGAGACTCCCTGTTTTTTTGCACAGCAGCACAAATGGAGCACAGATAGCTCCTGGATCCAACCAATTATTAATCCTGGCTTTCTCCCCGTTCATTATTTAGAATTTCTTACCTTGGGCAGATGTATAAAGGGACCTGGTTGAGATATTTTTAATACGTATTTAATTTCAAAGCCTTCATCGCTTTTTATTTACTCTGGGTTATAAACAGGGCATGTTTCCTTAGTTTCTCTATAATCAATCCAAAATAACTTTTTTAAAAAAAATTCTACTTTTCACAGCTTGGTTTTCTTCTTTTTATGGGGGACAGAGCACCCAGAGAAGTATAACAGGAGCTGAAACACCAAATGCCTCACCAAAAATTGGTTATCACCAGTCACTAAGTGCAGGTTTATGGTGAATATCTCCTTTTAGATGTCTCATTTATGGAGCAGTAAAAAATATAAAAGTGAAATTTCTCTCTTCTCTGTTATATCTGGTGTATCACATTACTGTTGATATTTTAAAAGGATTTATTTCAAGGAAGTTGCTGGCAGCATTTTGTTTTTGTAGAGTGCAGACTGAGTGGACTTGGCATCTTTTTATTTTAAATCAGTGCCAATTTTTTTTAACTGATCAGCCCTTATTATTTTAGCTAATTACACATGAAGCTGGCAGGCAGCTAAAAACCCCTGGAAAGTGTGTTTCAACTTCTGTCAGAGTCACAAGGTGGAATATTTTGGAATATTTTGGAATCTTCCCCCAAGCCATGCAAGCCATGATGGCATTTTCAGTCTGGGTAGCACATAATTATGCTCATTAGCAATTTCTGTGCTCCCCTCTCTTTTCTCCTCTTGAATAAAATAAAATAAAAAAAAAGCACCCTAGAAACTCGTGCCAAGCAATAAAAACTTGAGATCAGCAGGCTTTAAAAATGGTATCTGCTATTTCAGCACAACAAGTTTTGGGTTTGGGGTTTGAGTAAGATCACAAGTGATAAAACAAGAACGATAAATGGAATATTTTCATTGGCATTTCCAGTAAATCTCACCAGTCAAAAAGATTTCCAGCATAGCTGTAGTGGTTGGAGGTCTGAATAAACAGAATTAATTTATTAAAATTGACTCTTTTCTTGGGCTGAGCACGGCCCAGCAGGAGTAGCTTTTGAACCATCTTGTCATCTTCAGTTTTGGGTTTGTTGTTCAAATGAAACCAAAACTCAACCCCCAGAAACTCAGCTCTTTTCTTGTTTTGTGACAGTTTCCACCCTGGGTAATGATTTAACTCAGGCTGCCTTAAACTTTAGGCTGTGCTTGCCTAAAATTTGCTAAACTGAGCTCAAACGTGGGGTTCAGCAGCATCAACAGGAGTCAGGAGGCAGCCCCGTGGTGTGAGGCACTATAAATTAAATAATTCCTATTTGAGAGGTTTAAAAATTAATCCTAAACTTGTGTCATTACAAAGGACAGAACTAAATTTCACCTTCACAGAGGGAAATTTTCTGAATGCTGCTGCATTGTTCTTCATGATAAAGAAAGAAGAAATTACCTCACAACTGTGTTTTAACTGCTTCAGTAGCCAACGAGTCAGGTCTTGCAAATAGGAAACAATTACTTGAACAGGTAATCCTAAACTTCTGTCATTACAAATTGCAATTTTTTAAACCTCTCAAATAGGAATTATTTCACTATAAATGAAATAATTCCTATTTGAGGGGTTTAAAAATTAATCCTAAACTTCTGTCATTACAAATTACAATTTTTTAAACCCGTCAAATAGGAATTATTTCACTATAAATGAAATAATTTGTAGTTTGAGAGGTTTAGAAATTAATCCTAAACTTCTGTCATTACAAAGGACAGAGAGTTGTAACAGGAAGAGGACTGAACTCTGCTTGGGAAATCCAAGAAATTTGGGATTCACAGGAGAATTTGCCAGGGAGGGCTCAGGTTGGACACCAGGAGGAATTTCCACATGGAAAGGGTTGTGAAATATTGGAAGGAGGTTTGGAGTGGCCATCCCTGGAGATATCCAAGGAAAGACTGGAGGTGGCACTCAGAGCTCTGGGCTGGGGACAAGGTGAGGGTCACAACTTGGCCTTGATGACCTTGGAGCTCTTTTCCAACCTCAGTAATTCAGGAATTCTGTGATATTTCCCAAGACAGCAAGGCCATACTGTGGGAGCACATGTGGAACACCTTCCTCCAGCTCTGGCCACCAGATTTCTGAAGGAGTCAGATTCATTTTGAGTGAAAGGAAAGATTTGTAACCACGAGGACAGATCCCTGCCCTGGGAACGGGGGGATTTTGGGGCATTAAAGGATCCCCAGCAGCTGCTGAGCAGGCAGGGCAGCCTCAGGAAAGTATTCCCATTCCCAGCCTTATGGGAACAGGGATTCCTGCAGGGAATCTTTGAGATTCTCCACAGGGAAAAGGGATTTTCTCCACAGATTTTGGTTAATCACTGTGGGAAATGTCCCAAAAAAGGCAGGTTTTTTGGGAGGACCCCACTCTCCTCAGAGAGGTGAATTAGAACAACTCTGCTTTTTCTTGCTGTGACATCCTCAGGAAGGTTTTATTGGACACTCAGGCAGAAGAAAGGAGGGAAAGGTACCTCGAGGAGCTGCAGATTTCCTCTGGGTGTTTGGGAGGCTGAGCTTTGCCTCTGAGTGTGAGGTTTTTGTCTTCTTTTCTTCATGTCAGAGCCAGGATTAACACACAGGAGTTGCAGTTTTGTGTTTGGACTCAGTGTTTATTAATTCTTATCTTTATTAGTGTCACAAGTTGTGAGCTCTCAGTAGCAAGGTAGAAAATGGAGGTGTCTCTAACTCTTTCAAAGGTTGTTTAAGCATAAACTATCCAGTAACAAGATGACACCTGTATTATTTATACTTTTAACCCAATAATTGACAACCCAAGGTCTGCAATGGGGTTTTTTTTTCACCCAATTAGAAAAAAAAACACCCAAGAAGAAGAAGGTGAAGAAGAACTTTGGCAATGTTCAATTGTCAATTGCCTTAAATGCCTTAAATCCTCCATATTGCCCTATATATATCACTATATACTAAAATCTCAAAATGTAAGTTTCCAGAATTCCAGCATCTGAGCAAGCTGGAGGCCAAAAAATCTCTGCCTGTTGCAGCAGCTGTTACAAAAGTGAGAAAAGATTATTTTTGCCATAGGAAAAAGGGACTTTGGGAGGTGAAGTGAGAGAGATCAGAACCCTAAAAACTGCTGTCATTGACTCAGGACATGAGGCACTGTGAAGATGTATCTTGATCCAAAATCCAAAATCTTTTGTGCAATCCAAAACCAAAGTTTATCCAGCCCAGAGCCAGGTACTGGACTTTGATGATCCTTCCAGCTCGGGATATTCCATGATTTTGTGGGACTGACCAAGCTGAGACCAAGCACTGCTGGCCACAGCAGAAATGATTAGTAGAAGATGATTAATGAAAGATGATTAGTAGAAGATGATTTCTAGAAACTGGCCACTTTTTCTTGAGGGGAACCAACAAAGGAGATAAAAGATGTTTGAAAAAAACCCCAAAACTCACTTAACAACTGGGAAACTGAGGCACAGAAAGATCAGTTTGATCCACATCCCCTACAGAACCTGCTGCAGACTTGACAACTTTTGCTACCAAAATCTGGGTCCAGTTCCTTTTTTAAATCCCACTGCCCTGCTCCACTGGAGCTACTGGAGGAACTCTGAGGCATCACTGTCAAAACAGCTTCCTCTAGGTGTGATTTTTTTATTTATTTATGTATTCATTTATTCATATTGCACTCCTGATTTTCAGTAGGAACCACAGCTCCTCCAGCCCCGGGGCTTGTTTTGGCAACTGCAAAAAAACAAACCACATTTTTGCTCATCACTTTCTCCCAGTGGGAATATCTGGTGCAGTGCTTGGATAAATCCACGTGCTGCTGGAAATATTCTGCTGGAGATGCAGCACTCTGAATGCTCTGATCTCTGTCAGGCTGGGCAGGCAGGAGCTGATGTAGGGAAAAAAAGGAAAATCTTGATTTTTATTTCATCTCCTCTGCCTCCAGATCCCACTTCCCTGTTCTTACAGTCTGTGTGACAGAAACAGGAGAAGAGAGGGAGATTTAGGATGGTTGCTGTGCTAAAAACAAGGTGTCTATAAAAAGGAAGTCTTTTTCACCTCAAAATATTTGCTAATTTTGTCCACCAAATGTGAGGAAAACATGCCAGGATGTACAGGAACAGCCACGTGGTGCAAGGCAAGGTAAATGGGATAAGGATCCCACGGAGTTCAACGAGTCTTTTGTGATTTCCAATGCACTATGAAAAAAAAAATGCCTTCAAATTACCCAAGAAGTATGTTAATAGCTGACTAATGCACAAGCTGGCAGGAATCATTACTGCCTGAGCACGGCTCATTAATCTTACCATTCATTTAAAAAAAACAACCAAAAACAACCCTGCAAACTTTTTAATAAACAATTTTTATTTCAGAAGCAACCAACAGAGGGGTGTGCTTTTTGCCAGGCAAGCAAGCTGCCCATGAAAATAAAACATTTATTTACATTTTTGGTTTGCATGTCGAGCTGTCTTTATTCCATCACCAGCTTTGGAAACGCACCGAGGACTTTCCACTTCTGTAAACTCTCAGGGCTAATTTTTTACTCTTTCTTTCCACCTTCCTGAGCTGAAAACCTCTTGCTGTTGAGAGCCAGAGTGAAGGAGGGCAGAGTGGCTCTGGGCAAGCAGAAAAAGGAGGGAAGAACTTCTTGGTGACAGCTGGACAAGACCGCGAGTGCTGGCCCAGATTCTGAGCCACCTGAGGTGGGGTTTCCACAGCAAAAAATTTCTCTGCCTCCCAGGAAATGCTGAATTTTTGAGAAATCCTGGCACGATTTTTCCTGCTGGGGTAATTCCCTTTTGCCTTTTGCTTGTGGTTGCAGCCTGAGAAATTTTAATGGAAGAGGCAGCTCTGTTTGTTGGGATCCCTTCATTGGTGAATCCCACTGATTTTTGGGATCCCTTATTCAATGCAGGGGTGAAAATGAGAGATAAATTCCTGAGTGCTTGCCCAAATTCAGACCTACCTGAAGTGGTGTTTCCACAGCAGAAAATTTCTCTGCCTCCCAGGAAATGCTGAATTTTGAGAAATCCTGGCACGATTTTTCCTGCTAGGGTAATTCCCTTTTGCCTTTTGCTTGTGGCCTGAGAAATTTTAATGGAAGAGGCAGCTCTGTCCAGCTTTTATTTGTTGGGATTCCTCCATTGGTGAATCCCATAGATTTTTGGGATCCCTTATTCAATGCAGAGGTGAAAATGAGAGATAAATTCCATTACCACTCGAGAGATAAATTCCATTATCACTTGCAGCTACAGAAACAGGCCTGGCTGTTTTGTCAGTAAACACTGGGGCAGAACAACTCAACATCAGATGTAAAATCCTGATTTGCACAGAAAAAAAACCCCCATGGCAAACCCTCTGCTCGGTGCTATCACTGGCATTTCACATCCACACACATCCCAGGGCACACACACAGGCCAACTTTTCTGAGCAAACGCTCCTTCCAGCTTTCTACAATATTTTTATTTGCCTTTCAAAACAAGCCAGGCCCCAGGATTTATTAATGCAGCAATTAGTATGCTGATCATGCCCAGCATGCTTCAATCTTTATTGGCTGCACGCAGCGGCGAAAGTTTTGGTTTTATTAAAGCTGAGCCTCCCCCGTGCTGCTGTTCAGTGTGTGTTACAAAGCTGAGATCAGCCCCTGAGTGTAATGTAACCCACATGTTGGGCTGCTTGCTCCAGTGACTTACAGAAATATTTCAGGTAGCCAGTATTTTCTTAGTGCTCTGTTATGAAAAAAAAAATATGTCGGGTGCACAATGTTTGCATTATGTGTCGCTTTTCTGGTGCAGAAATTCTTCCCCAAAAACCCTCTGTGAGCCATCCTGAGCTGTCAGGAAGCACCAAATGATGCCTCAGACTGCTGGGAATCCTCATGTTCCAGTGGGTTTTGTGGGGAGAAAGACAACGGGTTAAATTAACTTCAATCGCCTTCAACAGCAATAAATAAAGGAATTGCTCCCACACTGCATCCATAAAGCAAAAACTACCCTGGGGTTGTAGGTTTTCCTCTCCTGAAGGAAGGGGCAAGCTCAGCTGGGGTTTTGTTTTTGATTTTGGAGGCATGTTGATCCTTGTGGGATGCCTTTCTTTCACAGCCTGGAGACAAAAGTGTCAGTAGGGTGGAGAAGTCTCTTAAAAATCTTTAGTGTGAGCCCCTGGAGGCAGCACCATCCTGCCCACAGCATCCAGCTGGTATTTGCACCATCCATGGCAAAGAGAAAAGCCAGGAAGGTGGGATTCTGCAAAAACAACTGTGACAGGTGATGTAGAGATGGTTAAAAATGGAAATTCCCAAAGACCACACGAAGAAGAGACTATTTGGCAGGTTGGTTTCAGGTTCAACCAACAGCAATTTCTACAATTACTCTGATTTGTAGATCTTGATTGTAGATTTTGATTTCTGCTCTAAAGACTTTTATCAACATGATTTGCACCTTGGAACATTCAGTTTTAGTTCCAGCTTTCAGATTTTGCATTCAAGTGACATTTCCACCATGGATTCCCATTTCATCCCATTTTTACACCTCCTGTAAAAGGGGAAAAGGAAATGCCTTTGCTGCGTTGCTTGACACAACATTTGGGCATCCTGATAAAAATCTTCAATTTTTGGGGCAGGATTTGCTAAAATCTCCCTCTCCCAGCCCCCTGGAGTGCAGGATTTGGGATTGAGGGCAAAACTCTGCATTTGCAAAGCAGGAACAGCACTGGGACTCCCCAAAATTCCACCAGCAAAAGGATCCTGAAGCCCAACAGAGAAACCCCCCAGCCCCACCACTCACTCTGGAGCCAAAATTCCATGTTTAAGGATATTGTATTTATTCTGTTATTCCAAAATAACTGGTAAAGATGGTCTTGGAGGAGGGGAAGAAAAGACAACCCTGGAAGCCAACCAGCAAATTTCTGCTCCATCAGCTGAACCCATTTGAAAGTCAACACACTCGGGCTTTGTTGGAGCTAATTCCAGCACTTAGGATTTAAAGTGTGAATCCCCCTCCCTCGCCCATAAACACACACATTTAAATGTGCTCGTTTGAGTGTTTCAAGTCATCTCGAATTCCATGGCATCCACGGGAAAAAAAAAAAAAAAAAGCCAGTCTAAAGTCAACAAAGCCCACAATGATGTTGTAAAAAGAGGTGCTACTGGGAATTCATTTCTGTTTTCTGTGTTATAGCCAGCAGTGTTTGCACAATTTCCAGCCCTGAAGACACAGTCTTAAAGTGGAATTGGGTTCATCTTCTTGCTTAATGATCAGAAGCAGAAATGCAGTTTTTCAGAGCTAGTGGAGCTCTAGTCAGGCCAACAAAAAATAAAACTCTAGAAGAGCTAAATTTGATGCAAAAAAAGCATTTTGGGGATTTAAGCACTCGTTTTTCTCAAAAATTCACAATGACTGAGATGCAGAGAGTGGCTGCAGACAACACAAACCCAGAGCTGCTAAAACCAGTGGTAATTTGGCTGGAGCAGAATTTTACCAGGGTGCTGGATCTGCTTCAGCATCTTCCCTTCAACCCACCAGATTTATTTCAGTCTGTATTTCATATCTGTGCTGAATTTGGGCCAGTTCCCCACCTTTTTTTTTTTCCTCCCAGAAAACACATGAATAACCTTTGCTACCAAAGAATAAATAATTCATGGCTCAGGGCTACTTTCCCACCCTCTTTCCCACCTTCCCACAGAGCATCAGGGCCCTGAATGGCTCCAAACTTTCCAGAGGGTGACTCAAGATAAACCTGAGCTCCTCCAAATCATATCCCAGTGCCTGAAAGTCCTGCCTGCCTGCTCCAGTTCTCCAGTGAATAAATGCCTCAAATCCTGCAGGGATGTGTTGCTCTTTTATCTTCTTTTCCTCTGTCAAAATAGGGATTAAATGCTCAAGAGATGGTGTTTTGTGTTTGGACACTGAGTTTATTAGTTTTTATTTATGTTACAGTCTCACAAGCTGGGAGTTCTAGCCAACAAAGTGAAAAATGGCTTCTATCTCTTTCTTTACAAGGCCTTTTAAGGATAAATTGTCCAATTAAGAGATGACACCTGGCTTTTTTTTTACTTTTAACCCTGGAATTATTTTGACTTTTAACCCAATAACCAACCACCCGTGGCCCGCAATGAGGATTTTTCTACCCAATTACAAAATACCATCCAAACAATGAAGAAGAAGGTGAAAAAGGACTCAGCCTCTGCTCTAAATCCTCCATCTTGCTTTATATATATATTACTATATTCTAAACCCTTAAACTCTAAGTTTTCCACCCTGTGATATCACACACTTCTATTCAAACAACACACCCATGATCTCAGTCTTATCACTGAATTTTGGGAGCCTTTTCCATGGCCTCAGGTGAAATGCAGTGTTTGCTTGGAGGTCAGTGCCTGTTAGCACAGAAATTCTGAAATTTTCAGTGCCCAGGGCTCCAACCCTGAGGATCCCTGGAGCTGGAAGGGGAAGCAGCCAGGGGTGCCAGGGATGAGGGGATGCTCCTCCCTGAGGAGCTGAGCTGAAGGAAGGAGTCCAGCAGGATGCGGCTGAGTCCAAAAGATGAATCTTCACAATCGTGGAGGTGTTACTTCAAGGATTTGCTGTGGAGAAACAGAAAAAATTGTCCCTGCAGCTGGCCCTGTAATGATTATTTCTGGTTTCTGATTTCTGGTTTCTTTCTGATTTCTTTTCTGATTCTTTGGGGACTCAGACAAGCACAGGCATTGATTTATGTGGAAAACTTGACTTTATCCCCCTCTCCTTTCCTTCCTGTTCTTTCCTTCCCTCCTCTTCTTAAGTTCAAGGGAGTCCAGCCCCACCTGTGTCCACACTTGTATCCTTTTTGGTTTTTTCAGGCTAAAATGCCAAAGTTTTCCAGCTCTCCCTGGCATTTCCAGCACTGGCACTGGCAGGGAGAATACTGGGAAGGTTAATGATCATTCCCTCGGGTGTTTCATTAGATCCTTTTTACACTGAGATGCTTCCAATTCTAATACTCTGCTGCTTTTACTAGCTTGTGATTCAAACAAGTTCAGCATTAAAATCAAATACAAATACTAAAAAGAGGCATGGAATTGTTGCCACGAACCCATCTGTTCAAACAGCAACAAGAGGGGAAATCCTGCATTTAAAATAAAACTTTCTCCAGCCTGGCATTACCTGACAGCCAGGCTTGCCTGCTGCAGCAGGTAGAGCTATTGTTGGAGAGTTTTCTTTAAATAAACACAGATTTCTTGGCAGTTTGTGTGAATGAACTGAGTCATATTTAGAGGCTTATCCAGGTTATGCCCGAGTTCTTCCAGGGCTCAGGTAAAGGCCGAAAGAGAAGCTGAATTATGCCACACTCTTACTTTTTTCAATGTGGCTTTTGTCTTGGGAAAACAATTCTCCACCCTCCTCAGCCAGCACTGAGATTTTTAGGTGTTTTCTTTACATCTCTCATCGAACTTTCATCATGTATTTGTCCAAAAAGCTGAGCTGACAGAGAAGCTTCTTCAAAGAGATGCTACCAACAGCTGAAGGTTGTCTGAAGTTCACATTAAAACCAGAGATTTTTGCTTCATTTGCAGAATCTTGCTCTCCTTCTTTTTATCATCAGAGCTGGAGAAGAAAACAGGAGGTGAAAATGTGTTGGCAGCTGTTGGATATCCAAAATTTTTGCCTGCTTCTGCAGGAGGGGGAAATTTAAATCCTGCTTAAGAACAGTGAGGCAAATTCCTTGTTGGCACCTCCCCACCCCAAAACATGGTCCATATTATAACCATCAACCCTCTTTTATACTTTTTAGAAGAAAATTAAAGTGTTTTTATCTCATTTTCTTCCTCCTCCTGAGAAGGACTAGGATTTGAAATCACAAAAATGCTTCAACATTCTCCAAGCATTAAATACCACAGGGATTTATTCCACACTCAAACACGTGTTAATGGATGAGTTTAAGCACATTGCTCAGCTGGGGCCTAAACCATCACATTCTCATTTTGTTTTCATGAAATTTCTTTAAATAGCCATGCAAATAACTTGATGAAATTAGAATTCACTGAAAAAAAAAAAAAAACAACCAACCTGACCATTTACTGGAAGTAATTTCTTAATTAAAATCTGAAACCATAATTTTTCGTCTACAGATGATGTGCAGGATTTTTCCACTGGGAATCTGGGGTGGTTTGCAGGTACAGAGAGGAAAAAAAAGGGGAAAAAGGTGGGATGTTATCCAGGAACTGTAGGGGAAAAAAAAAGACATAGGCAAAGGAAAGCAGCAGGTTTTAATCAACCAATATTATAAAAGGTATCTCCTTTTGAATCAGCTATTTTGAATCCTTTTGAATCAACTATTGCTGGGGAGACAATTCCTGGGAGAAGAAATTATTTTGTTGCTTCATACAGAAACTTTGGAACACATTCAGGAAGGGAGTTTTTAATAGAAACTGTCCATGGAAATTAGAGTTTCAAGGTGGTGAAGTGGATGTGAAGTTAAATCTGATTGCAAGATTATAAGAGGGAGATGAGAGGTATGAGGAGGTGCTGGGTGTTCAAAAGGAGACTCAGAGCGAAGAGTTCCCATCTCTGCTCCAGGGAAACACTCAAATCCAATCCCCAGTGTCCAGCCTGGCCTTGGGCACTGCCAGCCCAGAGTGTGACCCAAGAGTGTCCCAGCAGTTTGAAGAGGAGCTTCCACCTCTGAAGTTGATGCTGATCTAAAAAAATGGGGTAAATCACTGTGTTTGTGCCTTTCCTGTCTTTTGTTGTAGATTTTGATGCCTTGGGGCTAAGGCTGTCCCTGTGAGGAGCTGCAGATCCAGGGGAGAAACTTGATTGGGTTTATCATAAAATCATGGAGTGGTTTGGGTTGGAAGGGACCTTAAAAATCATCCAGTGCTACCCCTGCCATGGGCAGGGACACCTTCCACTGTTCCAGGCTGCTCCAAGCCCCAATGTCCAACCTGGCCTTGGGCACTGCCAGGGATCCAGGGGCAGCCACAGCAAATCTG
>JBBMKD010000001.1:113722579-113733544 GCA_037834095.1 Argya squamiceps
CTTGGAGCAGCCTGGGACAGTGGAAGGTGTCCCTGCCCATGGCAGATCTTTATTAAGACTGGAAGATCTTTATTAAGGTCCCTCCCATCCCAAAGCATTCCATGATTCCATGAGCTTGGAGCACAAAATTCAGTATCAGCCTGATCCCATCAAGGGAAGGCTCCCAGGGCAGCCTCACTGGTTTAGTTGAATTTAGGGAATTTTCTGCTCAGTTTTCCTCCTCTCTCCAGGAAAATCCTCACATCTGCCTTTCAAACACCCAGTTTTTAAGTGGAATTTCATCCCTGTTCTTTTCTCTTTGCCTTCCACTTGGTTCTAACAACACTGGAACCACTTGGCCACACATTTATCTTTGGGATTGAAGAGAATATGCTGCATTTCTCCCAAAGTCAAGGGTAACCCATGAAATCCTTTTGCTATTGATTATTTTGATGTATTCTCTGCACTTCCCTCAGCCATCAGGAGCAGCCTGGGACAGTGGAAGGTGTCCCTGCCCATGGAATTTAAAGACCCCTTCCAACCCAAAGCATCCTGCAAATCCATAAATTTCTGAGTGTTTCACTGTTGATTTTTCTCATTCATGGCTACATTTGGGCTCAAAGAGCTCCAACCATGAGGGTTTTCCTCCTATTTTTTGGAAGAACAGGTTATTTAATATTTTTTTTTGTCCCTCACATGCCCCAAACCTCCCGCCTGTGCTCTGGCTCTGAAAGCCAAACCACAACGATGTTTATTTTTAGGCCCCTGGCTTGTGTCACCAATTTAGAGAAGATGTGGTTACAGCTAAACCGTCACCCACTTCTCCTGCCTCCTGCAGTTTGTGTTGCACGGCTGCAGAAATAGCAGAACAACAGAATTTTTCTGTTCCAGGCCCCACAGATTATTGATAATTGGAGAGGAACTCAATGCAACTTCAACATTTTGCTTGTTAGATGCTTCTCTTTCCATTTATAAACTGAATATAAGGAGGTTTTTTCATTTAAAAATAAAATTAAATAAAAATAATAAAAAAAGATTTTTAAGATGTTCACAAGATTTTCATGAGGGGAAACATGGAAAATTAGAAAATTGCCACTCAGAACTCCAAGGATCATGGACCATGCCTGGATTTTAATGTGGTGCTCTTGCATCATTGGATTTTGATGATCCTTTTCCAACTGAGAGAAGATTCTGGGATCCTGTGGAAAGCGGGGTGGTAATGACATTTATTTTGGGGGATGGCTCCTCACTTTTCCTGATCCCACAATTTGCAGAGAGGAGACAGAAGCCACCTCCTGTCCCTGCAGTCCCTCTCCCCACTTCCCTGCAGGGCCACTCCAGCAGGATCCATGATGGGAAAGGCTCCATGGAGGCTGAGAAATCGGGGATAATTCACCAAACACGGATCTTCCAGGAGCAGCCACTGACAGCACCTCAAAACCACCAAATCCAGCCCAAAGGACAATTTTTTCCCCACCCTGAGGGAATGGGAAATGACCAGAGGGAGGTTTTGTGGCCTTTGAGGGGGGAAACTTTCCTCCAAGGGTGTGAGCTGGTGGTGACAAGTGGCTGAAAGGTCACACTGTTGGTGACAAAGAATTTCTGGCCAGACCGTGAGGGTTTAGAATGCAAATGAAGAGGGTTGAGGTGAACCATTGACGGGAGTGTGGCACCCAGGAGCCACAAAGTCACTTCAGCAAACACAAAATGACAATTAACACCCACTTTACTGGCTGGGATTAAACCAGGAAGGCAAAAAAATCCTCATCAGGATGAGGTAACAGGCGAGAAAAATGGAATAGAAACCAAATAAAGAATTAAAAAAAAAAAATAGAAAATAATTTAAGATTGTGGGACTAAAATCAATCCAAAGAAATTCATCCACTGTTCGGAAAGAGAGCTCAGGGATTACGTCATTTCTGAAGCTGGTGAATCATTTGCAAGGAATAATTTATTGTGGCTTCGTTGTGTGCTCTGAAAAAGTCTGGGAGCAAATTCTGAATTAGTGAAGGTGCATTTGTCAGCTGTTTACAAACTGTGGTTGGGGAAGATTGTCCACGGGTAATTTCTGGACTCTTTGCTCTGGCTTTGCTTAACGAGGTAGGAACTTAATTGGAGTCTCTCCTTTCTTGCCTGCTGAGCAGAATTTTTAATCCTGAATTAATATGAATTCATGACCAAGGCTGGCCATGGGCACGGCCCCTTTGGGAACTTGGAGGTCTCCACATGGGAGATGTTCTCCTGCTGCTCTCGGGTTGTTGTTGGCAGGATGAGGCTCCACACACATGGTCAATCATGGAATCATGGAAGGGGTGGGGTGGAAGGGATCTTAAAGGGGATTAAAAATCATCCCATTCCCACCTCCTGCCATGGCAGGGACACCTTCTACTGTCTCAGGCTGCTCCAAGCCCCAATGTCCAACCTGGCCTTGGGCACTGCCAGGGATCCAGGGGCAGCCACAGCAAATCTGGGCACCTGTGCCAGGGAAGAATTCCTTCCTAAAATCAAGTCTAAACCTTCCCTCTTTGAGTTTAAAGCCATTATTCCCTGTCCTGTGACCGCAAGCCCTTGGGAAACGTCTCTGATAGTGGGTGCTGAGAATGTGGAATGATGGAAGAATGGAATCATGGACTCATGAAATCATGGAATCATGGAATAAAGGAATCAATCATGGAATCATGGAATTATGGAATCACGGAATAAAGGAATCAATCATGGAATAATGGAATAATGGAATCATGGAATGGTTTGGGTTGGAAGGACCCTAAATCCCATCCAGTACCACCCCTGCCATGACAGGGACACCTTCCACTGTCCCAGGCTGCTCCAAGTCCCATCCAAGCTGACCTTGGACACTTCCAGGAACAATTCCTGCCCCAAATCCCACCTATCCCACCCCTCTGGCATTTTGAAGCCATGCTCCAGGAGAGAAGAAAGATCTCTGCTCTAAACAATCTCAGACATGCAGATGATGTTTTATTTTCTAACACAAACATTTCAGTGACATGGTCTGGTGTGAAATCCTTCAGGAATCAAAAACACACCCCTCAGAGCTGTTTTTAGAGTGTAAAACAGTTCCCACGTGCCAAATAAATCAAGAATTGCAACAACAGACGAGACCTGTGTGCAAATATGACAGTGGGATATGGAAAGCATCATCAAATTGTCTCAGAACTGGTTCCTCTCTGCTTCTGCTCAGTTAAAATTCAGTTTACCATCAGTGTGAAGAGAATCCAACCTCTCCTCTGAGTGCTGGACCCGATTCTTATTCCAGCCTGGGAAATTTCATGGCAGAGAACCTGAATTTCCCTCAGCCTTGGACCATGGAGAAATCCACCAGGGAGTTCCAGCCAGGCCAATTAGTGCATTAAATCATCCAGCTTGGATGGGTGCCAGAGCAATTACTCCCATTAATCAACTTCCTAGTGATTAAAAGATTACAAATTTATTTTGAATGATCATTGGAGAGCCCCTCTTTGGGATGATCACACTCAGCCCCAGGATCATTTGGATTTCTGCTGCTGAAAATGGTAGCTCTGAAAAGGGCCAGCACTTCATTTAAACACCTCGTTACCACAACAGCAATAATGAAGCCTCTAAACTGCTCCCTGCCCCTCATTTTCATCCCTTCCACCACAAAAAAATGAAAGAGAATAGGAAGATAAATAAACTGACCTGGAAAACATGAGGCCTAAAAGAAAATATTCTATATATGAGGTTGCAGCAATAAAGATGATGCTGCAGCTTTTTCCAGAAATATCCCCCTGCCACATCCACATTAAGCCCTCAGCTTTCCCTGCCTGGTCTGGAAAGGTTCAAAAACACACCAAAAAAAAAAAAAAAAAAAAAAGAAAAAGGCAATTTACTGAAACATAACAAAATTGTAAAAGTGAATGATGCGTAGATTTAGGGCCAGACAAGAAACCCTGAAAACATTTGGCCTGGTTTTCAATTCAGCTGAAGAGGGAGGTGTTTCTGATGAACCTGACATTTACCTCTTTCACTTTGCATCCCTTAAGGCACAAAACTAGCTGCAAACATAGATTTTTTTTTTTTTTTTTTTTATTTCCAGAAGTCAGGTAACTGAAATAAATGAAAATTCAAGGTACCAGCCACCACAAATAATTTAAAAAGCTCTTTGGAATGATGCTGATAAGAAAGTTCAGCAGTGAAATAAAGGAGCAGTTGAATGAGAACAGCATAGACAGAGCTGGTGGAAATATCTGCACCTGAAATTGTGCTGATAGGAGTCTGTGGAGGCAGTGGCCATTTGCATCCCACTGAGGATTTGCTCATTTTTTATATACATTTATATTTTTATCTATTCATTCAGCAGGGCAGATTGGGGCCTAGACATTCTCTAGATTGGCTTGAGAATGTGAGCTCCCAGCTCAAGCTGAAACATCTTTTTTTCCCTGCCTTTGGTGCATTTATAGGACCAAAATACACCTCCAAAAATTGAATTTATTTATTGCAAATATTATAAGAGCTACCAAAAATTGAAACTAAAGCATATTTCAGATCACTGCTCATTCCTACCAGAATTGGCTTCATGGATTAAATCCTTTGGCCTTTAATGTTGGGGTTTTTTTGTGCCATCTGGAATTGCCAGAGGAGCAGAATGTGATTGAAATCATGGAATGGTTTGGGATGGAAGGGACCTTAAAGCTCTTCCCATTCCACCCCTGCCATGGGCAGGGACACCTCTCACTGTCCCAGGCTGCTCCAAGCCCCATCCAAGCTCTCCTTGGACACTTCCAAGAATCCAGGGGCAGCCACAGCTTCTCTGGACAATTTAATTCATTATATTGAGAATTTGAGTGATGCCCTGGATAAAGTTAAAAATTAAGATCTAAATCAGACTTAGGAGGAAGTTACCTTCAGATAAGGAATTTATAACACCTGAAAACACCAGAATTGCCACTTCCATAGTTTGAAGCAGCTTTTTAATATAAAATATCCTTTGATCTGGCCCTGGTGACTGTCAGAAGAGGTCCAGGCTGCCATAAGGGATTGTGTGTATCATAAAACCCTTTTTTTTTCCAGAGGAATTGTTGTTTCAAGGTGATTTAGGAGGATAAAGCCTCTCTCTTTCCCTCAGAACAAAGATTATAAATCCTGCTGCAGTGTGGTTGTGCGTGAAGGCAAATCCAAATATTTGTGTTCCACACTCAGCACAGAAGCAGAGGAATTCCCTGGGTTTCAGTGGGAAACGATTCCTGGAGTTGTCTCCCTCATTCCCCTGGTGTTTTCCACAAGATGAGGCATTTTTTTTGGAGATGAGGTATTGCATTTGACAAACTCCAGGGCTTGTACATCGGTCCACCACCGAATGCTCTGGAAAATGTACTTCCTGCATCCTTAATATTCTCCATTTCCTTTTATCCTTCCCCTTCCCACTCCCAGGAGTTTCACAGCTCTCAGTCAGCTTGGTGCTTCAACAGTGCCCCTCTTCTTCCTTCTTCTTCCTGATTTATAATCCTAAATCTTCTGGAAAAGGCTGCAGGGGCCAGGCCTTTCCAAACAAATTTTGAAAACCAAAAAAACCCCCCTGCAGCAAGGGGTGTAACCCCATCTAGATTTGGGGAGCTTTGGTTACATGAAAGTGAGAAGGTAAAAACACTTTCTGCATGTCGCCGAGCACATTTGGAAAGGATCAAGTCGAGGCTACCTAAATCATTCAATAAAATCTGCTGCATAAAACATCTAATAAATTGTAATGGCAAGGACTTGTGTGCAGAGAGGCTGAAATTCCAGCTATGCACTGAAAATAAAATTTGGTCCCTTTTTTTTTTTTTTTTCCCCTCCTGACTTTACTAGCCATTGGGCTGGGAGTGTCCAGTTTCACTGGAACACCACAGAAAATGTTTGGCACCAGTCTCAAAGGAGAAATGATTTGGTATGCTGTGATTTGCTTTATGATTCGGGGGATCCTTTATTAATCCCTGAAGTCTCAAATCTCTTAAGACCATGATTAAATAAAAAAACCCCAAAAGAGTCCCTTCAAACTTCCTTGGTGCAAAGGAGACCCCGATCATTAAGGGGAAAAAACCATCATAAAACTCCTGGGGGAAAGCAATGAGAGTCTCATAGTAAATTACAGAGTTAAATAATGGTGGGCTCTCACATGAAAATAAAACTCACTAATTCACTTAAGCACTCTGTAAGGGAATCTGGAATGCTGCTAACACAATAAGATTTTTGTAATCATGTTAGGAAGAATGATAGCCTTGTGCTCCATATCCCTTTCCTCAAATCCAGTACCTATGAGATGCAGTGGAAGGAAAAAAAAAAAAACCAACCAAAAAAACAATCCCCAAAATCCAGATGAGGAAGCTGGAAGCATCTGTTTCTGTGCCCCTTTGTTCTAGCCAATAGGTCTTCGATTAAATTGCATCTCTCTGCATTTTTGCTGCTGAACTGCCTTAAAGACATAACAACCAAGCCCAGGAAGATTTTCAGCAGAGGTGACAGCATGGATGACGTATTGTCTGAAGCAAACTCTCTTAGAAACAGGATATAAAACCCCTCTGATCCATTTGGAGTTGTCATGACCCAGGAATTAAGCTCACTTTGGGCGGATTTTAGAAATTGGACGTGTTTTCACTTAGTAATTTTTTTTTTTTTTACAAAAAAGCAACATCAGCCAGTAAGTTCCCCTCATTTTAAACGTGACTGGTGATGACCTCGTAATTTGAACTTCTGATTTCAACCAGTTTTAATGAGTAGTGTAGAAGCCATGGAGAGACCTGGAGAAGTTTTTGAAATACCAGGATAACCCAAGCAGCAGCAGAGGTTTCCTCAGGAACAGCTTCCTCTTCATTACCCTGCAGACTCTTTTTGCCTAAAATTTAATTTTAATGTAGATGATGGCCTTGGGCTTGTTAATTTTTTGCTTGTTAATGGCTAATGAGCTCAGTGAGGCAATGAATCCACGTGGCTGATGTAAAATGTGGCACAAATGTGGCAGGAGCTGAGCAGGAGAGCTCTGCCTGCTTTGGAGATTCCTGGGTCTGGCTGTGGTGCCAAACTCTGCTTCTCTCTGCAGCTCCCCTCCCTCGAGGCCAGGAAAATGGCTCAGCTTAAAAACTGGGATCAGAGGATCCCAAAATTAAAGGATCACTGAGGTTGGAAAAGCCATCCCAGCCAATGGAGTCCCAGGTGTGACCAGTGCCCATCTTGTCCCCAGCTCAGTGCCACATCCAGGCCTTCCTTGGACACCTCCAGGGATGGGAACTCCAGACCATTCCAAGGTTTTTCCATGAAGAAATTCCTCCTGGTGTCCAACCTGGCACAACTTGAGGCCGTTTCCTCCTGGTGCTGTTTCTACACCCTCTTCTCACGTGGCTGTAGAGAGTGAGAAGGTCCTCCCTGAGCCTCCTTTTCTCCAGGATCAGATCAGAGCTGTCCAGAGGAGAAACTGCTGGAAAAGGACACCCCAGGTCTCCACCTTACACTGCTCCTCCAAAGAAGATGAGAGTGGTGTGGATCTACCCCAAATTGGTGAAATTTCAAGTAAAAACAGCAGCCCAAATTGCCCAAAAATGCCAAACACACCCTAAAAAAACCCCAAACCCAAGCAGGTGGCCTGGCTGCCTCAGCACAAACCACTCAGAAGCTCAGAGCTTCAAACCTGTCCTTTTTTTTTTTTTTTTTGAGTTATTCTTCCAAGATTTCCACGAGCCAACATTGGACACGGATCTCAGCTCACCAGAGTCTGCTCTGCTCTCGACTGGAGCTCAATTCCAGGCACTCCAATATTACTGCAAAGACTTCTGTGGGCTGGGATGGGAATTTGATTGGAACCAGAAGTCACAGACAGCAAGAAGAGCAATTTAGCAGGACGACCTGAGCAGAGGGAAGCAAACAACAACAAAAAAAAGTGATACTAAATCACCACAGGGTCAGAATACCAATATGATGACATCTGTTCCATGAAGGCAGTGAGAGGCAAAGCCTTGCCTTGAGTTTAAAAAAAATTGCATCTGATGTAGGGGATTTTATATTCCAAAATCTGTATCACAGGTAATTAAAATTGAGTCATAATCGCTCGGGAGTGACTGCACAGGCAAGTCCCACATATTTCCAATATACAGATGATTTTGTGTGTATTTCTTATGCATATTGCTCAAAATATTCTTTACAATTGCAATCCTGAATGTCCCAAGCTCATTCCCACCCTTTTGGGCTAGAAATGGCAGAAAAATCACTTAGGAAGAGCAAAATCACTTAGGAAGAGCAAAACCACTTAGGAAGAGCACAGGGAAGGGAGGGTGCGGCCTAAAAAACCACCCAGAAATTTTAAAATTGCCTTTGTTGAAGAGGAGCAGACAGAAAACAGCAACATCCTAGAGCCCAGTGAGCAAAAAAATGAGACATCCAAGGAGTTCAGCTTTCTCCCTTCCATCCCTGGTGGCAAGGCAGGGGGAAAGAACAAAGACTTCGTGGCCCAAAGTCTGGATGGGAGCCTGACATCCTTGAAAGAGGAATAATGAGGGGAAGGAAGGTGTGAGAGGGTGGGAAAGGGATGAGTGATGTCCAATGTGTGGGGTAAGAGAGTTTTTTCACAAAGCCAGGACATACCAGACATGAGTCAGAGAAAGGAAAGAGGAGGAAGGAAATTATTATGAACTTGAAGACCACCATTAGTGGAGGCTCTTACAACAAACCCCGGGTGACAATTCCCTCTCCCAGGACAAATCCTCATGTTCTGGCACCTCATTCTCATGATAAATATTCCAGCAAGAGCAGGAAGAGCCCCAACCTGAGCATGGTTTAACAGCAGCTCCTAGACAATAAAATAGGAAATGGTGCATGCAGGAGATGTTTTTATTATGGTTAATTTTTGTAACTTTACAGTCTTCTTACAATCACTCCAAGCCTATTCCTGTACTTCTGGCCTATTATAATTATAATTATTACTACTATTACTACAGCAGCAGCAGCAGCAAGAGTCAGGTATTTTTTCTCAGCACATGTTTCAGCAGTACCTTCTACTTTTCCTACATTTGGCACCAGTGCAGAAAGTTGCTTACAAGGAACCTCAGGAGTCCCAGCCAAGTTTTGAAATCTGTAATGGGTTGCAAATGTTTTGGGGTGGTTGACTGATGAATGCAGTAACTTTCCCATTTATCCTATTTTTTACCATTAGCAAATCTCAGCTATTTTCTGGGACAGCAGCACTTTCCCTTTTTATGATTAAAAAAAAAAAAAGATAAAACCAAACCCAACAAAAACCCAAACCTAGAAACATTTGAAAATTATCAAAAATAGCTGTTTAACTCCATGATTGGCCTGCTGCTCGTAAAAATAAACACAGCAGGGTTGTTACAGTGATGAACTTTTCAAAGAAGTAATAGGACAATTTCAACTGTAAGAAAACCCAGTGTCAAAATGCAGTAACCTGCCATCCTTTGCACTTTATAAAAGCCACTTTCTTCCCTGCATTCTCTCCCCTCTCAATGCTTCACTTCATTTTTTCAGGAAAAAAAAAAAATCAGTGACTCCCAGAACAGTCCCTGCACTGCCCTGGTTCATTTATTCATTTCTTTTCAGTTCCAAACTTGTTTATCATTAAGAGTTGCCCATTTTGTTGATTATTTTTTTCTTTCCACTCAGCGCATCAGTTGTGATTTACACAAATAATAAAAACAGCCAGAGGTGTTTTGCTGAGGATTTGTGCATTTTGGAAGGTGCATAAAGACTTTTACATCAGAATAAAAAGGCAAGGCTTAAATAATTAGGAGCTGCTCTTGCACCAACAGCTTGAGCTGGAATATTTTACAATTTCTTCATTTTGCTGGCCCTGACCACTCTCAGAATGAGCAGGGACAAGGAGGACCAAAGCTCTGCTCTTCCATAGGAATTCCACCAGGGATTTACTCAGATGGTTACAGTTTATTTATTTAGGGGTGTGTTCAAGAATTCTTCATTTCTCAGCTCACCAATGAGGAGAGAAACCCCAAAATGTCTATTCCCCAATAGCTGCAGGAATCATTAATTAAGCACCAACCCCTCAAGTTAATGAAATTATCTCACCTTATTTTGGGGACAGGAAAGGAGAGATTTGACTCTTTCATTCGTATTTCAATACCAAATGCATCTTGCTCCTTTTGCAGCATTTAGAATGCATTTCTGCCATGTCAGGGTCTCCCCATGCTCACAATTTATCTGTATTTTCAGAATTATTAAATATTACAGTTATAAAGTAAAAGAGAACTGTTCTTCAGGTAAATGATTCTGATTGTCTGTTGCATCATGGCCCCAGATAATGTCATTTTAATGACATGAGGGATATAAAAGACAATTATTTAAATGTTTTTTCATTTTTATCCCAACAGGCTTTGAAACAGGCATGGGGAATGTCCAACCTCAGCCCAGAGTGTGACTCAAGTATGTCCCAGCAGTTTGGAGAGGAGGTTCCACCTCTGGAGTTGATGCTAATCTGCTGCAGAAAAGGGGGGAAGTCACCATGTTTGTTCTTTTTCTGGCTTTTGTTGTAGATTTTGACTCCTTGAGGCAAAGGCTGTCCCTGTGAGGAGCTACAGATCCAGGGGAGAGACTTGATTAGGTTCATCATAAAATCATGGAGTGGTTTGGGTTGGAAGGTGATGCCTTGGGAAGGCTGACCTGGAACAGAGACTGAACAGAGCTAAGACAATAACGTAGATATTTATTAAAAGGCCTTTAAGGATCCACCTTGGGCAGGACAAGAGCCTGACCTGGGCTACATCCAAGGTGAACCCAAAATGGTCACAAAATGGACACAAAATGATCACAAAATGAACATAAAATGGCTGACCAGTCACTAAGTCTTACCTTTTTATAAGTTTTGGTCCATTTGCATATTGGAGTTTAATTGTCCAGTTACAGCTTCAGATTGTGAGGTCCCATCCTTCTTGTTTTCTTCCTTCAGCTCACCCTTGTTTGTGCTTTTGGGCCTGAAAACTTGTCCCAGTTGTCCTTGGTGTGCAGCAGGAAAAGGAT
>JBBMKD010000001.1:113770699-113782764 GCA_037834095.1 Argya squamiceps
AAGAAAAGAAAAGAAAAGAAAAGAAAAGAAAAGAAAAGAAAAGAAAAGAAAAGAAAAGAAAAGAAAAGAAAAAAGAAGATGTGAGAGGGCTGGGAATGCCCAGGCAGCTGCAGGATGAAAGTTTATGGGGCCGAGACAGGGGCAGAAGTGAGAGGAGAAGGGTGCCCTGAGCCCATGAGCATGGAAATCACAGGGATACATCCTGCTGACTCCGGGGCAGCTTAGCCTGGATCCAGCACATGGCCTTGCCCTTCCCCTTCCCCCTCCTGGTGTGCAGCACTGGCAGCCCAGATCCTGTTTCAGGGTTTGTGCTGGTGCATTTTTTCTCCCTTAGATCTTTCCACGGGAGAGCTCTGGCCTTTCCATGTGCAGATTTTCCTTGCATCAGCCCAAACAAGTGTTCTATCTCGTTCGTGTGCCTGCTCTGCCAATATCTACTGAGAGCAATCGTGCCTTGTTTATTATCCCTGTCTCACCTGGGCTCACTCCTCCTCCTCACTCTCATGTTATTTATGTTATTTAATAGTGCTTAAATATGTTTTCCAGCCCAAATAGTGCTTAAAATGGTTTCCAGCCCAATTTAACTTCACCTTTTCTGGGAGGCTTTGTGAGTTTTGGGTTTTCAGGTGCCTTTGCCCCTTCAGCCATGGCACAGCCTGGTCTCAGGAGGGGATTGTGATCCCCAAACTGGCTCGTTGCAAAATCTTGCTCAGTGCTGTCCCATGGTGCAGCTGCTTCCAGAAACCTCTTCCCAAAGAAGAAACTTCTTCTATGTGTTAAAGACCAGAAGGAATTTCGATGTGTCACCAGTGGCATAACCTGCTGGGGGTCAGCATCCTCAGCTATCCTGTCATCCCCAGGATTGCTGGTGGCTTTCCAGAGGCAGCACAGCCCCTCTGCTGACCCTCTGTCCCCAGGCTGACCCCCAGGGGTGTCTCTATCCCACATGGATAGAGCATTTGTTTGGGCTGATGCAAGGAAAATCCAGCTGGGAGAAGGAGCAGGAGGGTTTGGTTTGGCTCTGGGGGTGTGTTTCTGTGGAGTGCAGCAGACTGTGGAGAGACCTGCCACAGGAAATGTTAGAAACTCCAAGGCTTGAGTTGGTTAAAACCTGAGTGAAAAACTGATTTGGAGGGAAATGCTCGTGGAAGTGGGCAAGCACAGAGGCCTCTGGCTAGAAATTACAATAACTCAGCTACAATTGGACTGTGCAGTACAACTGCAAATTGCACACATGGAATGGGGGGACAGAACTCCAAACTCTGCCTCCCAAACTCCCAGCAGCCAAACCCATGCTGGTGTAAATTGCTGAACCCCCTTTCCCCTCCACAGAGGTGTGTGGATGATTTATGCAAAGCCCAAAAACTCCTGACCCCGGGGCTACACCAGCTCCATCATCCCCTGGCATCCAGGGTAACAAATACCCTGATTTATCCCCGGGGGCTCTCTGTAATTTGCCAGCTCTCCCTTTGCAGACAGGAATCCTGCAGGGCACCGAGCCCCTCCGTGAGTTCTGCGTCATTGCAGCCCCAATTCTTTGTGCAGATGTTGGTGCCCCTCCTAATCTGAGGGGCTGATAAAAGCCCAGCCTACGCACAGCCCGCCCCAGATCATGTTCCACAACTGGATATGCTTGTTTCCAGCAAGGGAGGCTTTCTGATGTTGCTTTGGCTGCTCTTATTTGGGAAGGAAAATGCTCCTGCCACACACAAAAAAAAAATCTCTTTTGCTTCTCATGTTGACTTTTTTTTTTTTGCAAAGATTTGTTTTCACTCTGTCTTGGTTTGGAAAGACAGGTGTCTTCCAGGGAAAGCTGGAGCTTCCCTTAGAATGGAGCATGTCAATCCCCTCCCTCTGAATTGTTATAATTTTGATATTAAGGGGCTCTCAGGCAAAGATATGGGGATAGGAAGAACAGTTCTTTACTAGGAAAATTTAATAATATAAATGTAGTGGTACAAAAAACAAGAAAAAAACCCCCAAAAAACAAAACCAAAAAACCTCCTGACAGAGTCAGAACATGACCTGACCCCCTGTTGGTCAGGGTGTTGGTATCAGTCCAGTCCAGTCCTCCTTCAGGGACAGATGTGGTGAAGCTTTTCCCCCTGGATCAGAGGTTGTGGAATCCCCTGGAAGTGCCCAAGGCCAGGGGCTTGGAGCAGCCTGGGATGGTGGGAGGTGTCTGTGTTGGTTTGGAAAGACAGGAGTCTGCCAGGGAAAGCTGGAGCTTCCCCTGGAATGGAGGATGTAAACCCCCTCCCTCTGAACTATTATAATTTTGATATTAAGGGGATCTCAGGCAAAGATATGGGGATAGGAAGAACAGTTCTTTACTAGGAAAATTAAATTAAAAATGTAATAGTACAAAAAAACCAACCAAACAAACAAAAAGAAAACCCTGACAGAGTCAGAACACAAGCTGAGCCCCTGTGGGTCAGGGGGTTGGTGTCAGCCCAGTCCAGTCCTCCTGCAGGGACAGATGTGGTTCTGCTGGAGCAGAAATGATCCTGTAGGAGGGTGAAGTTTCCTCTGAAGGTCCAGTGGTGCTGAGCTGGGTCTGGTTTCCCTCTGGGAATCCAAACAGGCTGTGCTGGTGCTCTGAATGCCAGCTTTGATCCAGGTGGGAATGCTGGGCTCCTCCCCTGGGTGGGATGATGGAATTGTCTCAGCCCTGCCCTGAGCCTGGATGGCCCAGGGACAGCAGAGATCCCCTGGAGGGAGGATGGGTCCTGGAAGGGATAAAGAAACCCTTTTAAAACTGGTTTTAACAGCTGCTCATTAACAGAATATATCACCCTGGGTTTATGAGGGATGGGTCATGGAAGAAATAAAGAAAACACCTCTCCAACCATCATCAGATGGCAAATAGAATACACACTTTTAGTTACATTTTGCAACTCAAAAAACACTTCAATCCCATGTGCAAATATTGAGATAAACTCTTGTCTTGTCTTTCCCCTGTGTACCAACCTGGGAAGAAATGCTACATGAAGTTTAGAGCATTTGTCTCATAAAAAAAAGCCACGTGAATTTTAGAGCAATGGCTTTGTGGTCTCACTGTAAAACATCAGTGATTCAAGCACCCATGAATCCACTCTCAGCTGGAGTTATTTCCATGGAGAAAAAAAATGTCAAAATTATCAAAAAATGTCGCCCAGTGTTTGGCCAGTGGAACCAATCACCTGATTTTAATAACACTGAGCATTTCATCACCTTGTCTCATCAGCCACTGAATTTTTTGTCATGTTTGGTACCCCCTGGCAGTGAAATGTGGCATCTCTGATCTGCCCAACCCTCCCCAGGAGCTTTGGGAATGATTCCTTTCCCTGATTTCCACCCTTGACTCCAGACCAAACGAGGGATGAGCTCTAAAGGAAACAAATGTTGATTTATCATGTTCATACACAGGATGTCATTGTGTTTGCAGACAGATCCAAATTAAGATTATCCAGACAGATACTGATAACTCATTCACAGAGTCAAGTGCAAGAAAAGAGGCATTTTTGGGGGGTGTTGACTCCTCCAGCAGAGTCCCACAGGCAAACAAACATTTCCAGGATTCAATAAACCAATTCCAATCACTTTCTGCAGAGAAATTAAGGGTTTTGGTGTGTATTTTAATACTATAAATAAAGGGCAGAACTAAATAGTCCCATTGCATGCAGAATATACTTTATAAATGTAGATATTATAACTTATAATATCCTCCTCTATGTTATCCCACAGTGGATGTTTATTATCATTCAAAACTAATTACCTTGGCTCCCTTCAGCAAAAATATGAGCTGCAAGAGCTTTTGTTCACATGCCAACCCAAGAGCTAAATGTGAATATCCCTTCCTCTGACCACATCAATCATTTTATAACCACAGTCAGATAATTTTTGCTCTTTCACCCTTTTTTTTTTTCCACACCACAGATTTTTATGGGAGGACATTGAGAGGCTGAGAGATGTGACAAATGATCCACCCAGCCACCCCAAAAAGCAGGTGGCAGCCCTTGAGGGGGCTGGCAATTAATGCCATATGTGACATAAAACTGTCCCTAAATGTACCTTCCTCAGCCTCTGGTTATCTGTGGGACTGAGGGGACAAAACTCTAAAATATGGAGAGTAAAATTAAAAGGAACCAAAATTTGGACCTGATCCTGTTTTCTTTGTTGCCTTTCCAGTTTTTACAAAAACTCAGGGTGAGGATGAAACTTCCATTTTCCTCCTCTAAGAAAAAAAAACACAAAAAGCTGCATAGTTCTATGCTGGAAACAAAACATTTGGTGTCTTTTGAGGAGTATTTCAAAGAGAGAGAATTTAAAATCCAGCAGAGGTGATATGTGACAGGTCCCCAAGCAGGAACAAGCCATGAAATGAAGGGCAGGACCCACAGCCAAGACAACCCCAAAAACCTTCCCTGGCAATCATGAGGGAATTTGGGAAAATAATAAAATAATGAGGTGGTGTAAAGGCAGTTCTAAACCCATGGAGCCACCCAGGGAAGGTGCTGGAGGCTGCAGGGGTGTGAGGAGGGGTCGAGGCTCCTGCTGCACATCTGGCAGGGAGAGCAGCAGCTGCACTGCCCTGATCCATGGCAGAGAGGGGGTGGGAGTAGGTGTAGGATCAGGCTGGGTTACACTGTGCCTTTCAAATTTTTATTGATTTCCTAATCTCCTCTTTCAAGAAGTAAAGAGGGGTGGGAATGAGGAGAAGAATTTTGCTGGGAGCCAGGCCGGGCCTTGATTCCCCTCAGATCTGCCCACCCTCGCCCACATCCAAGCAGGGAGCTCTTCTTACCAGCCAATTTTTTTTATTTTTGTTTTGTTCCCTGAAAATATTTGAGCAGGAGTGAGCAGTGAGAGGGCCTGGGAAGTTGAAACAGCAGAATTTACAATGCCAGGGTGAGAAACCTCACTCACCTGCCTGGTGAATTTGAGCACACCCCAAAGCTCTGATCCTTCAACATTAATTGATCAAGCTGTGAGAGATTATCCAAATAAAATTAATTTAAAAAGTAAAAATAGTAACATTAGTAAACTTAGTAGTTAAATTAGTAAAATTAGTATATACTTAAGAGCTTTGCTCAGCTGAAGTCCAGCAGATGGGAAGAAGGGCACCACATCATTTTGCATTCCCAGTATGGAGGCTGAAAGGGATTTCTGGCATTTCTGAGGGAGATGGTGCAGAATTAGAGGGTGCTGAAGGTAAAACTGAAGCTGGGAAGGGTGCACAGAGAAAATATCAAAATTACTGGGTCAGAATTCCTTGGCAGAACCATCTGCAGCCCAGGGAAGGGGCTCAGCAGCCACAATCTGCATAAGAGGAACAACTCAGAGGTCTGGAGAAAGTGCAGGAACAAAAGGAGAAGACTGA
Organism: Argya squamiceps; assembly: GCA_037834095.1. Lineage (NCBI taxonomy): Eukaryota > Metazoa > Chordata > Aves > Passeriformes > Leiothrichidae > Argya > Argya squamiceps. Next base: position 113,776,062 of record JBBMKD010000001.1, read on the forward strand.
CATGGGCAGGGAAGGAGTAAAATGAGAAACAATGAAAGAGACAGCAGTAAAACATGCATCTGTTATTTAATCCAGGGTAAATACCCAGATTAGTGACATCAGACTCTGCTGTTTGTTTGGAGTTTACTCTGGAGCCGTGGCTCCCAAGGCTGAGGCAGCTGGGATAGAGCCCATGGATCCAGGCCAAGGATTTATCCCAGACATGGCTGTTCTGGTGCAGCACAAGGCATCAGGCAGAACTAAAGTTTGGATGGAAAAAAATTGTCTTTCCAGCCCTTGTGCTCGTAAAAATAAAGCTGGCATGAGCTGGCAGGGCGAGGGAATTCAACAGTTTCATAAATTGTCACATCATTTCGCAGTCACTCGGTGCTTAGATGGGCCTTGAAGGTCATGAGGGCTAAACATGGACATTCTGTCTCTTTTTATTTATTGGTTTTTATCCCAGATGCCATTTTATTTCCAAAGGCTGAGCCTGGTTGACAGAATCATTAAGGTTGGAAAAAATCAGGTTTATGGAGTCCCAGCTGTGCCCCATGGCCACCTTGTCCCCAGCCCAGAGCACTGAGTGTCACCTCCAGGTGACACCTCCAGGGATGGGGGCTCCAAACCTCCCTGGGCAGCTCTTGCCAAGGCCTGACCACTCTTTCCAGGAGGAATTTTTTTCCTAATATCCAACCTGGGCCTCCCCTGGCCCAGCCTGAGGCCTTTCCTTCTCCTGTCCATTGTTCCCTGTTAGATTATTTGAGTGAGAAAGCAAAATTTGCTCACTTTCTAAAGAAATACCAACAAACACAACTCACACAGGGGAAAAAAAAAAAGGCTGAAATTTGATTTAATATTTGACTGGCTCAGCCCACAAGGAACATCCAAGCCACCCCTCACCTGATCCCACAGAACGTTCCTCAGCTGAGCTGTAAAGTGAGACGTTCCCACCAGGCTGCTGATGTTCCTGGAGATAAAATGTGCTGATTTTAAGCTGCTTTTGCCACTTGGCAGCCAGGAGGGGAAAGCTGGTGCCCAGCAGTGAAAGTGTTACTGAGCACCAGGGGCAGCTGGAACTGCTGAGGGAGGCACATGGAAAACATGACACGAGCGAGCGGCGCTAATTAACGCTGGTTGCCTAAATTAGAAAGCTTTTAATGGCTAATGTTTAAAAATAACACCTTAATGGCGCCTAAAAATAGCTGCTGCTGAGCCCCAGAGTGTTTTGACCTCCATTAAGCTGGGGGGGGGGCTGGTCCATTTCCCAGGGCTGGTGGTGTAAATCACATTTTCCTTTGAGGGGCTGCTCTCCCCGGGATCAGCTGCAAAGCCTCGTGCCTGACCTCGGGACCCTCCCTGCAAATCCACCAGAGTGAGCAGGATCCCTGCAATGTGTGGAAGTCCTGAGGGGAAGGAGGAATGGGAGAGGAGTGGGAGATTCCCAGACCAGGCAAAATCAGGGATGAGGAAGGTGGTGCTGGGATTAAGGACACAGGAGGCCCAAGTCTCCATTTCCTGCTCGATATCTTGTGAGATGTCTTGAGGCCCTTCATGGAGCCAAAAGCATGTGGAGATCTCCCTGATCCTGGAGGAATATTCCCAGGATAATTTCCCTGAGATGTGTGGTGTGCTTAGATCCAGATGCACCTCAAAGAAAACATAATAATATAAAAAGGGAAAATACTGCTCCATTTTCCTTAATATGGGAATCAAACCCAAATAACCTGCAAGGCAAACTATACATGAGGACTTCTCGTGGTTGGGACAGAAATAAAATGGCTCCAGCAGTGCTGGAGGTAACAATTTGCTCCTTTGTGCTGGGCTGGGCTCTAACTCATGGCCTGTCATATCTGTGATAGCTGAGAGAAATCTGCAGCCACACCTCCCCTGGAATGATGATTTCTGATATAAAACCTTCTGTGATTTTCTCAGGATATGCAAATGGGGTAAATTCCTTCAGCAGCCACGTAAACTCAGGTGTTTTCATTTATGTGTTACATAAAGAGTTCCTGAAAGGCCAAAGGAATTTGCAACAGGAGGAAAAACGTTCCTAAAATCAGGCACGCTAAAGGAAAGCTGCTCTTTGGTTTGCTGTTCCCTACCAGGCAGCAAATCCAACATCCCATCCCTCCCCATGGCACACCCCAAATAAAAGGAATGTGCAGAAGCACAGAGTCCTCAGCCTGTGTTGTTGTCCTGCCCAAGCCATAAAATCCTTGTGCTTTTCCATTTTTCCCTTTCTTTTCACAATGTCCAAGGGATTGTTTTGGGAAGAGAAGCCCCATCCTACAAGAAAGATGGAGAGAGACAACTTCCAAGGGCTGGAGGGACAGAACTGGGAATGGTTTTAAACTGCCAGAGGATAGGGATAGATGGAATTTTGGGAAGGAATTGTTCCCTGAGAGGATGGGGAGAGGCTGGGATGGAATTGCCAGATTTGCTGTGGCTGCCCCTGGATCCCTGGCAGTGCCCAAGGCCAGGTTGGGGCTTGGAGCAGCCTGGGACAGTGGGAGGTGTCCCTGCCCATGGAACTGGCTGATCTTTAATGCCCCTTCCAACCCAAACCATTCCACGATTCCATGATTTTGCTGTCAGGCAGAGATCAGTTAATTCCACAATAACAGAGACCAACCCTGGCACTGATGTCACCCCAAGCACTCCAGACTCTTTGGAGACAAGCCTGAGATGATGGGAATGTGGAGCAGCTTTCACTTTGCTCCCTCTGCATCCTTCTGCTGCCCTGATGGCATTGATTAGCTGATCCAGATGGTTTTCCTCCCTTTTCCTGCTCACACTGCAAACACTTCCACTTTCTCCTCTGAGCAGGAGTTCAGCATGTGCACGGGGCTTGGCAGAGATGGAGCCTCAACTTGTTCCTGTTTCTGAATTCCAAGCTGGATTGTGACGCAAGGGTTGTTTTATATATTAAAATATCAAGTTTCTGCCCACACACGGCATGTGTGATGGATAACAGAGCTGGCAAGGCAGCCATTGGAAAAGGCCACTTAGACAGGGATTTATACAGAAGGAAGAGTTGCCATTCCTTGTTTTTCAGCTTGGATTTATACACGACCAAACTGTGAAGGTGGTGTCCCTCAGAAGCTCCAGGATGTTTGCCTGATTCCACATTTCACCCACAACCTGAAATGAAGACTTGAAACTCCACAGATCCTAATGAAAATTATTCCCCTTTGAGTTACTTTACTGAAATGCAACCTCAAGAAATACTGGCCAGTCAGGAAAGTGACTTTAATCCAATATTTGTTATCCTGTTCCACAGGTTTTAAATCACTCTTTTTGCTCCCTACTTAGAGCAAATACACCCTTATTGTTTTCCTAGTCCTGCTATGACCTTCTGGGAATGTTTTCATCCTGTAAAGCAACCTGCAGTTCCCTACTTTATAAATCTCCCTCATTCCAAGTGTTAACACTACCTAATTCTCCGCTTTAGAGAGGAAATCATGTTTGTTTTTTTGAAGAGCCTGCTGGGGAAGAGGAATATTTGCATTTCAAATATTTTTTTTCCATTTCATAAATTGTCTTGAGTTCTCCTCCCAGCGGGCAGCACGAGGCTGTTTATATAAGGGAAGAGGGGAAGCTGGCTTTCCCCATTCCTTCCACAAAAATACGGTTAACAGCGATAACTATGCTAATTATTGCACTTGGAACGCACCTCACTGGCTGGAGAGGCAATGCTTTGGGGTAATAATTAACTCCTTTTCCCCTCAATTACCTTTTATTAGGAGAGCAGGAGGTGTCAGAGCGAAACAGCCGCACATCTTCCAAGAAAAGCCGGCGTTCTCCGAGGGAACCCAAGCGGCGGCGCCTTGTTGAGAGAAGCGGGCCGGGACATGGCGAGCTGGGCCTTGGAGCTGCTCGGCTTCTCCCTCAGCCTGCTGGGTTTAATTGGGACGTTAATTGCCACCATCCTGCCTCACTGGTGGCGCTCGGCCCACGTGGGCGCCAACATCCTCACGGCCGTGGCCTACGTGAGGGGGCTGTGGATGGAGTGTGTGTGGCACAGCACCGGCGTCTACCAGTGCCAGGTTCACCGCTCCCAGCTGGCCCTGCCCGCCGACCTGCGCGCCGCCCGGGCCATGATGGTCATCTCCTGCCTGCTGGCCGTGCTGGCGGCCGGCGTGGCCGTGGTGGGCATGAGGTGCACACGCTGCGCTGAGGGCAGCCCCGCCAAGGCCTCCATGGCCGGCTCCGGCGGGATCGGCTTCATGGCGGCCGGCCTGCTCTGCCTGGCGCCGGTGTCGTGGAGCACCAACGACATTGTTATGGATTTCTACGACCCCACGCTTCCCGCTGGGATGAAATATGAGATAGGGCAGGCTCTTTATTTGGGGTTCCTCTCCTCGGCCTTGAGCATGCTGGGTGGGGCCTTGCTGTGCGCGTCGTGCATCGGGAGCGGGACGTCTTTGCCGCCGCGTTCCGGGGTTGGAGCTCTTCCCTCCTCCAGGAGTGTCCCCAAGGGTGACCACGCTCCTTCCCTGACATCTGCATCCCACAGCGGCTACAGGCTGAGCGACTACGTGTGAGCTGCCTCGGGAATTCCATGCATGGCACCCACAGAACTGGGAATTGAAGTTCACCGTTGTTTATTCCGTCCTTTTCTTCCCGGAGGAAGGAAGGATTTGGATGCAGAACTCCTGCCTGCAAAACCTGGAAGATAAAGGCAAAGGTGGATGAGGAAAATTAATCCAGGAGTGCCAGAGGTTTATGTCCAAAAAGGAGACAGAGTAGTCCTTTGACTTTATTTGAATAAAGGGAGAGGCCATGGGGTCTTTCAAATTTTGGATGATGCAGCCTCCTATTTTATCCTAATTTCCCTCTCTCTTTCCCCATTGGCTACTTGAGAGTTACAGACTTCCCAGAGTGCCTAATACCTCAAATTCCTCTTTAATGTATAAACCCCCTTTTAATTTTTAATTCTTATGGAATTTATGGGTTTTCCCCATTGTTTCTTTCATCTTTCAATATCCAGTTTCATTTATCAGCAAACCTATGGTCTGTTTGTAAAGGCAAATATCTTCTTTTGCATTCATCCACCAGTGGGATCCTTCCCATTGTTTCTTTTGCCTCTCAGTGCTGGTTTTGTCTACCAGCAGACCCAGAGTTTGTTTGTAAAGACAAGTCTGTCATTTCTCTCAATGTATTCCCAAGGCAGCACATCCCCATCTACGTCCAATCACGGCTTTGCAGGAAGGTAATTCAAGGGATATTTTGTTAAAAATAATGGTTTGGTTTGGAGTCCTGTGAAGCAGAACTGGCAACATCTCTTTGTTTCTTCCCAAAAAAAGACCGAGTTTTCCCTAAACCCTGGAATTTCTTGGGGATACACAGTGATTTCCAGCACTGATTTCCCGCTCGGTTCCTCATTTCCATAATTCACGAACGTTTCGTCATGACAAGGTATTAATTTTGCTTTGACTTAACTTCTTGTTTGTTTTTATTACAGTCCCTTGAAATGCCAATTTCAATGGCACTGTGACAGATGTATTTGACAGCCTGTTACAGCCAATATTGGAAGTTACATTACAATGTTTTGACCTGGTCAAAATAAAATTTCAGCGCATTTTTGAAATGCATCACGAGGGAAACTAACTCTCTCAATGGCTCAGAATTGGGTTTTCTTACAGATGTCAGGAATAGAATGGATCTGGACATTTGATATTAAATGTCCTTTAAAAATTAAAATTAAAAAAGTCTCAGAATTTGTCACATTTAGCTTTTGAGCAGATTTAGCATTTTACACAATCTATGCATTATAGGGAGTGGAAAAACAGTTTCTGGAACTGTATTTCCAAATCCCATGTAATGAAATGTGCTCATTTCTTAGGATGAATGCTGGTATTTTCTGCTTCAAGGTGCATTAGGGTAAGCCAAGATATTTCCATCCCCTCCAGCGATTTTTGGGGAACTTCCATTGGGGAACAAGGCATCCTTCATGCCAACACACATGGACTGTGACCACTGCTTGTCAGGAGTACCAAATCCAGGCATTTCCTTCTAAAATCCTCACAAAATTCCATCGTTCCACAGTGCATTCAAACAATCAAAAATCAAAATAATGAGCAAAGGAGCCCAGCCCTCTCCATTTCACATTACAGTGAAGTCCCAGGCACACATATTATGACATAAAATTATGACAAAAAAAGAGAATCAATGGATTTCTCTTAAACCAGAAATTTATAGGTCTCACACTTCCAACAGATGGACCAACACACTGAAAAAAAATGATTACAACATCTATGAGGCAACAATTCTTCATTAGGCAAAAAAGAAAATCTGTGTGCAATTATATTGTCCCCTTGTATCACCTCCAGAGCTGGGAGATTTTCAGCATTTCCCCTGGTTCCACTCTGAACCTTCCTTTTTCTGGTTGATCACCACTGCCTTTGGCTTCATGTTGATTTGAATTGGGACAGAGGGTTTTCAGCATTGATTCATGTTAACATCACCAATGTCTTTAAAGAGAAATGGAATTTCTAAGCAATTTGCTGAGACCAACAATAATAAAAGTGATCTGGGACCTGACTGTGGTTATTTGTGGTGACAGGACACAGGAAATGGCTTTAAACTGAAGGAGGGCAGGGCTGGATGGGATCTTGGGCAGGAATCCTTCCCTGGGAGGGTGAGGAGGGGCTGGGCTGGAATTCCCAGATTTGCTGTGGCTGCCCCTGGATCCCTGGCAGTGCCCAAGGCCAGGCTGGAC
>JBBMKD010000001.1:113814773-113828983 GCA_037834095.1 Argya squamiceps
TTTAGGAATAAAATTATTCTTCTCAAGGGGAGAAACTTTCAAGGTCCACATAGGAAAGATCAATACATTTATTTAGGAATAAAAGGGTTAAAGTGGAGAAATTTTCAAGGTCCACATTGGAGCATATTGGAAAGATTTATTTTTATATATATTATATATATAATTTTATATATATAATATATAATTATATATAATAATATATAAATATATTATATATCTATAAATATTTATTTAGGAATAAAATGATTCTTCTCAAGGGGAGAAACTTTCAAGGTCCAGACTGCTGCTTATTGAAAAGAGCAATACATTTATTTAGGGTTCTTGTCAAGGGAAGAAACCTTCAAGGTCCTCACTGGAGCATATTGGAAAGATCAATACATTTATTTAGGAATAAAAGGGTTAAAGTGGAGAAACTTTCAAGGTCCACATTGGAAAATATTGGAAAGATTTATTTATTTTTATATAATATATATTTATATAATATATAATTATATAAATATAATATAATACAAATATTTTATATAAATATTATATGTTTATATAAATATTTATTGAGGAATAAAATTATTCTTCTCAAGGGGAGAAACTTTCAAGGTCCACATTGGAAAGATCAATACATTTATTTAGGAATATAAAAGGGTTCTTTTCAAGGGGAGAAACTTTCAAGGTCCACACTGGAGAATATTGGAAAGATTTATTTATTTATATATTTTTAATATATATATATAATATATTATAAATATAATTATGTAAAAATATAATATATAAATATAAATATAATATATTTTATATATATAAATATTTATTTAGGAATAAAATTATTCTTCTCAAGGGGAGAAACTTTAAAGGTCTACATTAGAGCATATTGGAAAGATTTATTTATTTATATATATAATACATAAATTTATATTTTATATATATATATAAAATTATGTATAAATATAATATAGATATAAATATAATATTATACATATACAAAAATATTCATTTAGGAATAAAATGTTTCTTCTCAAGGGGAGAAACTTTCAAGGTCCACATTGCAGCATACTGAAAAGATCAATACATTTATTTGGGAATAAAATTATTCTTTTCAAGTGGATAAATTTTCAAGGTCCACATTGGAGAATATTGGAAAGATTTATTTATTTATATATATTATATATATAAAAAATATATTATATATATAATTATATATGATGATGTATAAATATAATACATATATAAATATAATATATAATATATATAAAAATATTTATTTAGGAATAAAATGATTCTTCTCAAGGGGAGAAACTTTCAAGGTCCACATTAGAAAGATCAATGCATTTATTTAGGAATATAAAAGGTTCTTAGCTAAGGTGTATGACAAAAAGTGATTTGTGTAATTGTGATGCTGCCTCACATTCCACAAGTGGGAGTTTGGGCTTGTTTCAAATATTTGAATAAATAATCTGGAGGGAACTTGTTGGAAGTCAAGCTGACTTCCATCTTCCTGAGGGAATTTTCATTAATAAACAAGAATACTTGGGTTATTTTATCTAGCTGAGGAGCATTGTGTTTTATTGCTTTATTTAGGTTTTTTTTTAATCTGCCTCAAGATTATTTCTAAATCCACCAGTTCTTCCAAGCTTCTCTTCAGGTTTTCAGAGGAATATTCCCTCAGTTTCAAACCAACACTAACCTGAATTCCCATCTGAATTATTTCAGAATAATATTTAACAATAATTGGTGCAATCCTTTAGCCCACACCACCTCTATTCCTCAAAGCAATATTAAGCCCTGATATTTTTATTCATTTAGAAACCCAAACTACCACAACCCACAGGAACAAAAGGAGAGAAAAATAAGAGGAGAAGGCAAGAAAGAGGAGTTTGTCCAAAGTTTTTTAAAATATAAATAGGAAATAAGAGTTATAGGCCAGGGAAACCCTTTTTTTGGTTTCTTTTCCTGGATGCTGTGTTCTCTTCCTGCTTAAATTATTTTGCCACGAGCCACCCCTTCTGTGCCCCATTTCCTTCTACTTTCAGTTCCTTTATCACCTCCATGCCCAATTCCCCCAGTGCTGCCACACCTCCCTCAACCTGTGGGCCAAATTAAATGCAGGGCTGGGAAATATTTGCTAATAAACACAAGCCAGAGCTATAAGAAAAAATAAAATCAAATGCTGACAGATCATTGTTAATGTTGGCTCAGTATTTTTTTTAAGACTGGAAGGGGTGTCTGGGCTGACAGATCATTGTTAATGTTGGCTCAATTTCTTTTTTTAAGACTGGAAGGGGTGTCTGGGAATTTTGCAGCTCATTCTCCACCCTCTGAGTGTGCAGAGTGGATGCAGGGTTGGCTCTCAGTGCCCAGGAGGAGGGAGGAGTCACTGTCCCAGCCCAGCCCAGCCCAGCAGGAGGGGTTGGTGGCACCAGGAGGGGTTGGTGGCACCAGCAGAGAGCACTGCGGGCTCACATGGCACTGCCACACCCCCAGCACCGCGGGCACCTCCCTGCAGCTGCTTTCCCCGGGGGTGGTGGCTCCAGTTTGTGTTTCTCCTGCATTGTGGAATTTTCAGGGCTTTTTTTCCAGCCTGTTTTGGTCCAGTTTGTTCAAAGTCCCTCAGCAGCAGCTCTGCCCCCCATCCTGAGCTCTCTCCAATCAGGAGTTTATTGAGTTTATTTGGTTTGGAAATGAATCCCCAGGGTTGGAAGAGGCCTTTGGGATTATCCAGTGCAAAAATCACCCCAAAATGCCATTCCCAAGGGCCACCTGCAGCCTCCTCCTGAACACTCCCCCAAACCTCCCTGGGCAGCTCATGCCAAGGCCTGACCACTCTGCCAGGGAAATTTCCTTGCCCAATCTCCCCCCTGAGCCTCCCCTGGTGCAATTTGAGGCCATTTCCTCTCCTCCTTTCCCTGCCCCTCCTGGCAGGGACTTGTGCAGAGCCACCAGGTGTCCCCTGAGCCTCCTTTTCTCCAGGCTCAGCTCCTTTCCCAGTTCAGCTGCTCCTCCCAGGATGTTTTCCAGCCCCTTCCCAGTTCTGTTCCCTTCCCTGGCCACACTCCAGCCCTTCAATGTCCTTTAAAAAAGTGACACAGAACTGAACAAGCCTTTTCCATTCCTGGCCTTGCTGCTGCTCCCCAATTTGCCCTCAATCAGCCCATGCTGGTTGTCCTCACTCCCTTTTTGACTCCCATGGAGCTTCCAGGTAGATTTATTCCATGTTTTCCCTGGGATTGAGGCTGCAGTGCCAGGATGGAGCTCTGGCTGACCTAAATATGGGCATAACAACTGTCTTTTGCCAGGAATGTCAACTTTTGGAGGTACCACAAGGCTCTCAACTCCCTCTGAAATGTCTCTCATCTTGTCCCAAAGATCAGTTTGCTGAATTAGTCCCTTAATTGAGTTTCCTTTTATCCCAGGTGATGCTTCACCCCTTGGATTCTCCCCTGGCAGGGACCTCAGCTCACTCTGCTTCCACCTGCTCTGGGGTTTTTTTGTGTGTGTGCTATTCCCAAAGCTCCAAACTCTCCAGCTGGAAGTTTCAATCTTTGTTTTTAATTCCAAGACACCCCCTGATTCCACAGGATTTGCATGCAGCAAGGAGTTCTTACAGGAAAGTTTCAAATCCAGACTCTTCAGTTGATTCAAGACAGACAAACAGACCCTCAAAGTGAAGGTCATGACAGAGCAGAAAACAATGATCACCCTCTTTCCTGCCTCCCTTTTCTCTCCTTGGTTTGCAAGTTGTGTTTAGAAATTATACAACATTTTGGAGATTTTAAGAAGTATCAGTTTTGCCATTCTGTTGTGAAGTGGCCAATCCTGCTCACATAAATAAATCATAAATCACAAACATCACTTGATTAAAAAAAAACAAAACAAAACTTTAGTTAGGAGTCACAAAAGGCAGTAGAAAAGAATTGTGAGCATCACATTTTATTATCACACACAACCTCCATTAAAACATTTCAAATACAACCAACAAACAAAAAACCCTTGAAATAACATCTAGAAAGAACAAAACTGATACCTTTCTCCATCAGAAAAATTTACAGAGTCTTCCACATTACTGGTGGTGGAATCATTTGCACGTGCTACAGCCTGTGGGATTGAGGCTTTTAACTGAGCCAGCTCTGCCTTCAGCTCCTCACACTGACAAGCCATCTGATTCTTCTCCACTTCTAGGACTTCAATCTGCCAATCAAAAGACAAAAGCAAAGCTGTAAAAACGATTCAGAGCAGAGTGGAGTAGAAATGCTGTGTGGAAAAGGAGGTTTGAAGTGACAGGAATGTTTTAGGAGGCTTACCTCACTTTTGTACCTGTCCCTCTCAATGGTGCACTTGTCCAGCTGCCTGAAAACATCATCCAGCTGCACTGCCATCTCCTCCACCTCGCTCTTGCTCTCCCCATCAGCACATTTGCTGCACTCAGTCTTTAGGTTCTGCAGGGTGCTGCACTGCTCCCTGAGTGTGGCAATTTCCCCCAGGGCCTGCTCATAGAGAGCTGTCACCTCTGCCAAGCTCCTCCCATCAGTGTTTCCTTCTCCCAAGGAGGGATCTGTCTCTGTTGCCTGATGGCACATCTCCTTCTTGACATATTTATTATTCATCTCCAAGAGCTGCTGTTCCAGTGTTTCCACCTGTTTGGTTAATGCTTCACATTTGCTTTGGTACATTTCTTTTTCTCTGTTCAATACTTGCAGCTGATTTTTCAGTTCGTTTTCCAGCTCTGCACATGTGTCAGGAACACCATTGACTTTGTGCTGTTCCTTTTCCATCCCTGCTCCAGGGATCTGGACTGGGATATCTTCCACCTCCTCCTTTTTCACCACCAGCTGTGGCAGCTCTGTCTGTGTTGCTGAGCTCAGCTGGTCACTCCTTGCCTCTGAAGTGCTTGGTTCTCCCACCACGGGAGAGTTCTCCTCCTGCTTCTCCTCCTGATCCAAATTGATACATTCTGTTTTTACCACGGGAACATCAGCATCTGCTGAAGGCTTTGGAGTGCTGCTCTCCTCTAAAATGATGACATCTTCATCATCATCCTCCTCCTCCTCGTGGCTGTTCAAGGTTTTGTCACTGAGCCGAGGTGTCTTTAGGGACACGGGTGTGGCACAGCTCTGAGCCTTCCTTTTGAGGCTGAGGAGGAAAAACATTAAAATAATCATTTGCTTAAATGCTGCCAAATCATTTGTTTCCACCACTCCAGAAAATCCCCAAATTAAAATGGGATTTTAATTTGTGTAGCCAGAGTAAATTCCTGTAAAAAACCAAACACCTGCCACCCACACACTCCCACATTATTCTGAAACAAACTCAGTATTCCCAGGAAAATCCCCACAGAGTTTCAGGAAAACAGCCTGTGGAGAGTGGAGAACACACAAATCACTGAAAATATCTCCTTTTGTCATTTTCTTGCTTTCACTTTTGTACTTGACAAAGTCTCCTTTAACCTGGAGCTTCCCATGCTCCCAGAACTGCCACGGGAATTTCAGCAGCTCAAGATGCCCCCAACACCATCATTTTCATTAAGTTATTAATTTTAGAAATAAAATAAACAGGAATCTCTTGTTTGTACTGAATCATCTGAATTTGAGTGTCTCCTTGCACTCACCTGCTGTCAGCATCCAAATGAGGGGAAGATACTTGAATTAAAATAGGCAGAGATCTTCTAACAGAAGCATCTGATGATTTGGGGATAATTAACCTTGGCAGAGCTTCCTTTGTAGTTGGAGCTGAGAATGCTTTGAAGTCTTTACTTGAAGAAACAGGTGTTTTTAAAAGTATTTCACTATTCACCTATAAGAGAATATAAGTTAGGAATGGAAATAACAGATATTAGTGGATTCTTCAGGACAGATTTAAGCAGTTCGTTATGTATCAACACCTAAAAATCTGACATTTTCACATCCAAGTACCTTCTTGAACCCAAGGCTCAGGATTTTGGGATGAGAAAGGCTGATTGCAAATCCCAGTTTTTCATTTTAAACTGCTGTGCAGAATCCAAGGCAAGAGCTTTTCCCAAGCTGTGTCTGTGTCTGGAGTTTGCCCATCAGACACATCCCTGGGAAAGCTGCTCAAGGTTCACTCAGTTGGCCCAAAATGAGCAATTATTTCACTTTTAAAAATTACTTTTGTGCTGAGGGAGATGTAATGGCAGAGAAACAATAAAATGAAACAGGTTAAAACAGCACATGCAGAACATTTCTCCAGAAATGAAGTGGTCTTAGCTCAGAAATTGACTTTGAATGCAGCTGAAATTAAATCCCACTTGGGAAATTTGATTCTGAGTTACAATCCAGACATTCCCATCCAACACCCTGATCTGGATTTAATCTGAATTTGAGTGTCTCCTTGCACAAGTGCAGCTGTTCCACCTCTGTCTATCCCCACTTTTAAGGGCATCTTTACTTTCACATCCTCATCACCTTTCTCTCCAACAAATCCCCTTTCAAGAACTGAGTGTCCTGCCATGAAAACAGCCACGAGTGACTGACATCTCTTCTAGTTTTGCCTTCTGTCCCTCTCAGACTCCTTCCTAAGAGGAAAGAAATGGTGGATTTTCCATCACTGGGCAGCAAAGAAAGGGGATTTTGTGTTTCCTGCAAATCCTGCAGGGCTATCAGAGTAAAGCTGGGTGTTAAAGCAGACTTTGGTAGCAGCTTCAGGAGTTACCTGGTGGCTGTACTCCAGTCGCCTCTTCAGTTTCTCCCTGTCCCTGCACAGCAGCAAGGAAAAAACAGAAATGAAGAGTTTAGATTCAAACTGTTCATCCATTATAAAAACTAAATCTAAGCTGTAAAAGCAAACACAATAATCCCCCTCTTAGCTAGAATCAATAATCCAAGTATTTTTGTTTATGGAATGAAAATTCCCTCAGGAAGCTTGTCTAAAGTTAGCTTAACTTCCACCAAGTTCCCTCCAGATTGAAATATTTATTGAATATTAAATATTTAATATTAAATATTAAAATATTTATTAAAATATTTGAAACAATCCCAAACTCCCACTTGTAGAATGTGAGGCAGCATCACAATTACACAAATCAGTTTTTGTGATACACCTTAGCTAAGAACCCTTTTATTCCTAAATAAATATATTGATCTTTTCAATATGCTGCAATGTGGACCCTTGAGAGTTTCTTCACTTGAGAAGAATCCTTTTATTCCTAAATAAATCTGATCTTTTCAGTATGCTCTAATGTGGACTTTGAAAGTTTCTCCCCTTGAGAAGAATCATTTTATTTCTAAATCAATGTATTGATCTTTTCAATATTCTCTAATATGGACCCTTGAAAGTTTCTCCCCTTGAGAAGAACCATTTTATTCCTAAATAAATCTACTGATCTTTTCAATATGCTGCAATGTGGACCTTGAAAGTTTCCCTCCTTGAGAAGAACCATTTTATTCCTAAATAAATATAATGATCTTTTCAATATGCTCCAATGTGGACCTTTGAAAGTTTCTTCACTTGAGAAGAACCATTTTATTCCTAAATAAATATACTGATCTTTTCAATATGCTGCAATGTGGACTTTGAAAGTTTCTCCCCTTGAGAAGAACCCTTTTATTCCTAAATCAATGTATTGATCTTTTCAATATGCTCTAATGTGGACTTTGAAAGTTTCACAGCCAAGGTCTCCTAACAGCCCTCAGAATTTGCTTCTGGGACATCCCAAACTATTCCCACACTGCCAAATCCTTTGGAGCACCATCCCTCTGGGGGCTGGACTTTCACCCCAGCTCCTGCACAGCTCTCCTTGGTAGATTTTAGTCTTGATAACCTTGTAAAAATCTCCAGAACTCACTTTTTCTTGTAGGTTTTCTCATACGTGGGATGTATTAAATCATCATCCTCTGGTTCTTCTGGCACGTTACAATTCCTGAGGGAAGGAAAGGGACAAGAAATAACAACAGAAGGAGCTGAACACCCCACACTGCTCCCAGTGAGGGCTGGGAGGTGTCCCTGGGCTGTGTCCTTACCGAAATTGGGGGTCAGGGTTGAGGGAGCAGTACCACTTCTCTGGCAAGTGCTCGATTCCATCCGGGAGCTTCCGCCACTTGAGGCAGGCGTCACACTGCACCCACGTCTGGTCAGGCTGTTTCCTGGGCAAAAACACCCAAATAAATCAGCTCCTGCACAGCAGAGAGAGCCCTCCCAGCAGGTAAAGCAGTGACAGGGTGTGCAGCTCTCTGCTGGCACTCACTGGATCTCCTCCACGGGCAGAGCTAAGGGATATTCCTCGTTTTTCTTGGTTTTCATCTCGTTCCAGTAATCGTTGAGCTTTTCTCCCAGGGCTGCTATCGTGAGTCTGCAAAGAGAGGAATTCAAAGGCCACCTTGAATAATCCAATTCTGGCACTGAAAGAGCCTTTATAAATTCCAGTGACAGAAAAAGTGCATGAACCACTTCAGTATTTCTAATTACACAAGAGAAAGAAAAAGAAACCTTTCCTTTTATAAAGTTTTTTGGGTTTTTTTTTCATTTTTGGTTTGGGGTTTTTTTGTGGTTTTTGTTTGTTTGTTTGGTTTGGTTTTTTATTGGTTTTTATTTAGGAAAATTTAGGAAAAAAATTATTATTTTTTTTTTAATTTAGGAGAAATGAGGAGTTGTCTGAACTCATGTTTGTCAGCAAAGGAATTCCTGGAAACACGAGTCAGAACACAAAGACTGAAATCAAGAGTGCTGTTGATGGACAAAGCAAATCCTGGAGGGGCTTCACCAGTTCAGCCTCAACCAGAGAATTCAAAAAGCCAAAATTCACAAAAATTCACAAATTCACAAAACCAATCCAGCCCCTCACTCTGGTTTTTGGCTGTGCCTCTACATCCCAAGAGCAGATTCATGGCTTTTCTCAGCTGATGTCCAATTTTACAACAAGGAGCTGGCAAACATTTCATCATTCAATGTGATATAAAGTCTGCACTGTGATAAATTTAATTTACTGTGATAAAAGGAGCAGCTCAGGGTAGTTTTCAGTTTTGTTTCCTGCTCATGGTGCAGCTCAGGGACTCCCAGAGCTGGCACAGCCAGCAGGGAGAGGTGAGGAACAACAACAGAAGCTCCCAGGTGAGCTGGAGGTGAGGACAGCCCCTGTCAGGCTGTGGAATTTACCTCTGAGCAATGCAGGCATTTTTACTTTTTTTTTACATTTATTTTTACATTTATTTTTACTTTTTTTTAAACTTTTTTTAAACTTTTTTTTACATTTATTTTTACTCTTTTTTTACACTTACTTTTACATTTATTTTTACAGTTTGTGCAGTGAACTCCTGGGAGGAGCCAGAGCTTGGATCCAAGTCACCTCTGAAGCCCAGGCAGGGATTTACTGACCCAGAAAGGCAGAAATGAGCTCTGAGGCAGAGATGGGACCTCACATCCCTTCCCTGAAGTGCAGGGAACTTTCCCATCAGCTTCACAACTTCCCAGCCCCAAAACTAAAACATCTTATCAAAAGCCTGGAGCATTCCTGGCAGAAAAACCCTTCCCAGAAGATGTTTTCAGTGTGGGATCACTGTGCCCACCCACATTCCAAGTCAGAGAAAAGCTGGGAAGTTCCATTCCCACTGGAACAGCCCTGAAATCAGAGGTGAAATGCAGTTCCTGGATGGAAAATCTGCTCCTGGATGATAAAGAACACAGCAGAGTGGAATCCCTGCAGGAGTGGGAACTCCATGGGATCAGGAGTTGATAGAAAACACAGCAGCCAAGAGAGGAGAAGCTGTTTTGCTGCTGGAGGGTGAAATCCCTCTCCTCAGATGAACTTTTAATTTAATTTTAAGATTAACTCACATCTCCAGGCCAAAGTTATGTCCAGGAACAACTGGATGTGGCAGTCAGATGTTTGGAGGTCTTTTCCAACCTTAATGATCCTGTGATTCTCCCCATTTGTCTGGATATTGATTTAATTATATTTAATTATATTCAGGACAGACTGGTTGGCCACAAAATTCCCACATTTCCTGGGAAATCAAACTCAAACTCAAGGGATTGAGGAAAAACCCCTTCTCATGTGTTTAAAAAACCAAAAAAAGTGGAAAATATTTCCTGCTCACTGTGCCTGCCAAGGGAATTCCCAATTCCTGTTGGTGCCACACACAGGAAATGGTTCAGGATCAGCAACAATCAATCCATGCCCAAAATTTCCACATGAAAATCCACAATAAAAGCACTGTTGGTTGGGCACATGGAAAATGCCTCCCCTCCTGAAGAGCCACAAAAGAATATCCAGGGAAAAACATGGGAAAAAGGCTGGTGTGGGTGTTATTTATAATATTGGCTGGGAAAATATTTATAAGGAAAGAGATAAAGAGGAGGCAAACAAAAAAGTGTTTAAAAGTTTGCATTTAAACCAGGTTTGGGCCACAACACCAGAATTTTTTATTCTTCCTATTAAAAGAAGCAGCTTAATCAAGTATTTCCCAAGAAATAGGATAGAAAATGCAGATAAAAATACCTGTACTCATTGGTGTAGTCAAAATCTTGTTTGTTGTGAGTGGGTTTTAGGAAGTTGCACTCAATAATCCCAACGACACCCACGCCCATGTTGTTTGCCTGCAAGGAATTCAAAGTTTTATCAGGAAAAGCAACACAAAATCCAGGCCAATATTGCAAGAGTTTGCTGGAGATAATTATTAACTGCATCTATGTTGGGTAAAAAGGATTTTCTGACTCTTCTCCAAGGGGAAGATCTTGATATAAACCCCCTAAATAACAAATCCTCTGTTCCACTCCTCTTTTTGTGCTGGAAGATGTGCTCAGATTCAGGTTTTTGTACTAAACAGCCTCAAAAGAAACAATTTAACACAATTTTTAATTGCTGCATCCAGCAAAAAAGGTGATTTTATAAAGTATCTATGGATGGAAAGTAAGATATTGATGTATACTTTATAAAATCACCTTTTTCTATTTTTTAAAATCAGTGTTTGAATGGGATTTGTCAAGATGTTAAAATATTTTGAGGCCTCAATTTCTTACCTTTAACTGACAGCCAACTCTTTCATAAGCTTTGATGAGTCTGTTTTTGTGGTACATCATTATCCCATAATGATCTTTGTTCCTGCAGTTAAATCCAAAGGTAATTCTGACTGTTTTGGCCTTGGAGCAGATTATTAAGGAAAAAACAGAGTGAATCTCATGGAACACAAAAAATAAGAATTATTCTGAGTAAGTCTTAGAGGTTTCTTTTCTTATATTGAGATAATTCCTTCAATGTGATGTAAAAAACCAAAAAAATAAACCCAAAATAAGCCAAAATTCAGGATCAGGTCACAGGATTGAGTTCTGCAGTGGAAATATTGAAGGATACACTGAGAAATTTGGGTCTGTAAATATCCTTCTCAATGAAGGCCAAGCTTTTGGAAACCAGCTGGGTTTTCACTTTCTGTCCTCTCAGGATGATCTGCATGGTTGGCTTCAGGTACAAAATGCTGCAGTAAGCCTAGGAAACACACAGGATTAGAATTCATATATTTACACCCTCCAAAAATAAAACCCAATTAAAAAAAAAAAGTAAAAATAAATGTAAAAAAAAACCTAAAAAAAAGGTTAAAAAAAGGTAAAAAAAAAGTTTAAAAAAAGTAAAAAAAAAGTAAAAAAAGTAAAAAAAGTTAAAAAAAAGTAAAAAAAATGTTTAAAAAAAGTAAAAAATGTTTAAAAATGTTAAAGTAAAAAAAAGTTTAAAAAATGTTAAAAAATGTAAAAATAAGTGTAAAAATAAGTAAAAAAATAAGTAAAAAAATAAGTAAAAGAAAATGTAAAAGAAAATGTAAAAGAAAATGTAAAAATAAAGTAAAAAAAAGGTAAAAAAGTAAAAGTTTAAAAAATGTAAAAAAAAATAAAAAAATGTAAAAAAAGTTTTAAAAAGTTAAAAAAAGTAAAAAAAGTAAAAAAAGTTTAAAAATGTAAAAAAAAGTAAAAAAAGTAAAAAAAAGTAAAAAAATGTAAAAACAAATGTAAAAAGAAATGTAAAAAAAAGTAAAAAAAAAGTAAAAATAAATGTAAAAATAAAATGTAAAAATAAAATGTAAAAATAAAATGTAAAAATAAAATGTAAAAAAAGTTTTAAAAAGTTAAAAAAAGGTAAAAAAGGTAAAAAAAGTTTAAAAAAAGTTTAAAAAGTTTAAAAAAAGTTTAAAAAGTAAAATAAAGTTTAAAAAAGTAAAAAAAAGTAAAAAAAGTAAAAAAAGTTTAAAAAGTTAAAAAAAGTAAAAAATAAATGTAAAAATGTAAAAATAAATGTAAAAATAAATGTAAAAAATAAATGTAAAAAATAAATGTAATTTTTAAAAAAAAATTAATTAAAAAAAATTAAAAAAATTTAAAAATTCTAAAAATATTTTTTAAAATTTAAAAAATATTTTAAAAAATTTAAAACCAATTCAAATAACCCCAATTTTCAAACTCCAACACGTACTCTTAGGGAGTAATCACTTTCTGGAACAATCTGGTCCAACCTCTCCTGTTTTTTGTAGCCTCTTTTGCCTGTTTCATCCAAATCCTCTGGGATTCTGATGTCATATTTATCCTTGTCAAAGTCAAATTCTGGTTTGTCGTTTTTATCTCTGAGAATGAAGATGGGAAAATTGAATTATAGAGGGAAAAAAAAACCAAATAAAAGAGGAGGTGTTGTGGTGGAGCCAGGAAAGAAGGGGAAAAAAAAAGGGGAATTCCTCAGAGATTTGCTAAAATACATATTTGAGTCCAGCTCCCCATTTTTTTAACTGCACACAGTGATTTTACACACAAAGAACCCCCAAACCCTTCTGTGTTTGAAAGAAAAAGTGAAATTAATGAGAGGTAAGAGAGTGGATTTCTCTCACTTTCTAAGATTCCAGATGATGATCCTGGTGCCTTTTTTCCCCATGATGGCATCCAGCTCTGCCAGTAATTTCTCCTCAGTAGAGAACAAGGAATGTGTCAGGATGGCCTTGAGGCTGTTCCTGGATTCTGCCAGATCACTGATCTGCCGTGGGCTCGGTGTTAAGGAAAGGGACTTGGAAGGGAGGAAAGATTTCAGAAAATGAGGAAATTTCTGGACTTAGTTCCCAGCTTCTCATTCAGATTTAAAGGTTTTAACCAATTACAGCTTCTCCCAGAATTTTTTGGCTTATTCTCTCCATCTTGTTATAAATATCCATAAAAGCAGGCAAGGATTTCCTTCAGGTGATGTTATCCCCCAAATTTGGGATGTACCCACAACTGTCACAGAATTCACAGAGCTGGAAGAGACCTCCAAGATCATTGAGTCCAACCCAGCCCAAACACCTCAACTAAACCCTGGCACTGAGTGCCACATCCAGTCTGCTTTAATCACATCCAGGGGTGGTGACTGCACCACCTCCCTGGGCAGATAATTCCAGTATTTTATCACTCTTTATATAAAAAACTTTTCCCTGATATCCAGCCTGTATTTCCCTTGGTGCAGCTTGAGGCTGTGTCCTCTGGTTCTGTCAGTGCTGCCTGGAGAAAGAGACCAACCCCACCTGAGCAGAGACACCACTCAGGGAGTTGTGGGGAGTGATAAAGTCACCTCTGAGTCTCCTTTTCTCCAGGATAAACAACCCCAGCTCCCTCAGTCATTCTCCATGTGGCTTGTTTTCCAAATCCTTCATCAGCCTTGTTGCCTCCTCTGGATGTGCTCAAGTGTCTCAATGTCCTTCCTAAACTGAGACACCCAGAGCTGAACACAGCACTCAATGTCCTTCCTAAACTGAGGGGACAAAACTGGACACAGCACTCAGTGTCCTTCCTGAACTGAGGGGACAAAACTGGACACAGCACTCAGTGTCCTTCCTAAACTGAGGGGACAAAACTGGACACAGCACTCAGGGTCCTTCCTGAACTGAGTTCCCAGACCTGGACACAGCACTCAAGGTGTGCCCTCACCAGTGCAGAGCACAGGGGCAGAATGACCTCCCTGCTCCTGCTGGACACACATTCCTGATCCAGGCCAGGAGCCATTGGCCTTCTTGGCCACCAGGGCACACTGCTGCCTCATGTCCAGCTGCTGTCACCAGTGCCCCCAGGTCCCTTTATGCCTGGGCACTGTCCAGCCACACCATCCCCAGTCTATAACATTGCATGGGGTTTGTCCAGCCACACCATCCCCAGCCTGTAATGCCACAGGGGGTTTTTGTGGCTGCAGTCCAGGATTTGACACTTGGACTTATTAAACCTCATCCTGTTGAACTCTGCCCACCCATCATCCATCCATCCATCCCTCCATC
>JBBMKD010000001.1:113945181-113956517 GCA_037834095.1 Argya squamiceps
CACTAGGGAAATGTCCCTTTGTCATGGAGATCCTGGGGTGGGGAGAGGCCACCAGTTTGTCACCAGGGAAGTGTCCCTTTGGCATGGGAGGAGCAGGGGTGGGGACAGGACCACCAGTTGTCACCAGAGAAGTGTCCCTTTGCCACGGGGACAGCAGGGGTGGGGACAGGGCCACTAGGGAAATGTCCCTTTGTCATGTAGAGCCCAGGGGTGGGGAGAGGCCACCAGTTAACCCCCGGAGGAGTGTCCCCGTGTCCCCGTGTCCCCCGCCCTTACCCGAGAGGCGGCTGGAGAGCTCCGCCGTCAGGGAGCTCATGCCGCCGGCGCGGCCAGGTGAGATGGGCGTGGCCGGGTGCACGGTGGGCGTGGCGATGGAGCCCAGGTATTGATAGCTCTGCTCGTAGGACCAGGGCGGCGAGGGCTGCACCTGCCGGCTGTCTGCGGGCGCAAAAACACATACAGACACATACCGTGAGATGATTTAGGGGGGAAAAAACCAGATAATTCAGCCCGGGAATAAAGGTTGGAATTGGCCCTGGTGGGGGAATTTTGATTCTGTAAATCCTCCTTGGCAGGAGGACTTCATGTGATTTCATTTCTGTAATGTTGTTTGCTTTTATTTTATTTGTTTATCGTTTTTATTTTGATTTTTTTTTCCTTGGGAGGCTTTTTTTTGCTGTTTACCAGTAATAGCAGGGAGGAAAAATTACACAGAGAACTACACACAGAATTACACACAGAATTACACATCGAACTATATGTAGAACTACACATAGAATTACACACAGAATCACACAGAATCACACACATAGAATTACACAGAAACACACACAGAACCACACACAGAATTACACAGATTTACACAGAGATTTACACACAGAATTACACAGATTTACACACAGAATTACACACAGAACTACACATAGAATTACACAGAATCACACACCGAATCACACAGAGAATCAAACATAGAACTACACACAGAATTACAGAGAACTACACACAGAATTACACACAGAATTACACACAGAATCACACAGAACTACACACAGAATTACACACAGAATTACACACAACTACACAAAGACACATAGAATTACACACAGAATCACACAGAATTACCCTCAGAATTACACACACAACTACACAAAGACACACAGAATTACACACAGAATTACACACAGAATCAAACACAGAATTACACTAGAATTACACACAGAATTACACACAGAATCAAACATAGAATTACACAGATTTACACACAGAATCACACACAGAACTACACACGGAATCAGACACGGAATTACACACAGAACTACACACAGAACTACACACAGATTTACACACAGAATCACACACAGTATCACACACAGAATTAAACAGAACTACACATAAAATTATACATAAAATTACAGAGTCACACAGAATTACACTCAGAATTACACACAGAATCAAACACAGAATTACACAGATTTACACACAGAATTACACACAGAATCACACAGAATTACACTCAGAATTACACACAGAATCACACACAGAATTACAATTACACACAGAATCACACAGAACCATGCACAGAATCATTAGGTTGGAATAAACTTTTAAGATCATCAACCTTAAGAATCACACATAGAATTACACTCAGAATCACACACAGAATCACACACATAGAGTTACACAGAATGACACACAGAACTACACACAGAATTACACAGATTTACACACAGAATTACACAGATTTACACACAGAATTACACACAGAACTACACACAGAACTACACACAGAATCACACAGAGAATCACACAGAGAACTACACACAGAATTACAGAGAATTACACAGAGAAATACACAGAGAATTGCACACAGAATTACACACAGAATCACACAGAACTACACATAGAATTATACATAAAATTACAGAGTCACACAGAATGACACACAGAATGACACAGAACTACACACAGAATTACACACAGAATCACACAGAATTACCCTCAGAATTACACACAGAACCACACATAGAATTACACACAGAATCACACACAGAATTACACAGAACTACACATAAAATTATACATAGAATTACAGAGTCACACAGAATCACACACAGAATTACACACAGAATTACACACAGAATTACACACAGAATTACACACAGAATCAAACTTAGAATTACACAGATTTACACACAGAATCACACACAGAACTACACACAGAATCAGACACGGAATTACACACAGAACTACACACAGAACTACACATAGAATTACACAGAGAATCACACACAGTATCACACACAGAATTACACAGAACTGCACATAAAATTATACATAGAATTACAGAGTCACACAGAATTACACTCAGAATCACACAGAATCACACACAGAATTACACACAGAATTACACACAGAATTACACACAGAATCAAACATAGAATTACACAGATTTACACACAGAATCACACACAGAACTACACACGGAATCAGACACAGACTCACACACAGAATCACACAGAATTACCCTCAGAATTACACACAGAACTACACGTAGAATTACACACAGAACCACACAGAATTACACAGAACTACACATAAAATTATACATAGAATTACAGAGTCACACAGAATTACACTCAGAATTACACACAGAATCACACATAGAATTACAATTACACACAGAATCACACACAACTATGCAAAGACACACAGAATCACACACAGAATTACACTCGGAATCACACACAGAATCAAACAGAATTACACAGATTTACACACAGAATCACACACAGAACTACACATGGATTCACACAGAATTACACACAGAACTACACACAGAATCAAACATAGAATTACACAGAATTACACACAGAATCACACACAGAACTACACACGGAATCAGACATGGAATTACACACAGAACTACACACAGAACTACACATAGAATTACACACAGAACCACACACAGAATTACACAGAACTACACATAAAATTATACATAGAATTACAGAATCACACAGAATCACACACAGAACTACACACAGAATTACACATAGAATTACACAGAACTACACACAGAATTACACATAGAACTACACATAGAATTACACACAGAATCACACACAGAATTACAATTACATGCAGAATTACACAGAATTACACACAGAATCACACACAGAATTACACAGAATCACACACAGAATCACTAGTTTGGAAGACACCTTTAAGATCATCAACCTTTAAGGATCCAACCCATGCCCTAACACCAGAGAAGAAGACAGAGAAAACCAGATTAAAATTTCCAAGGGGGAAAACT
The DNA here is from genome assembly GCA_037834095.1 of Argya squamiceps. Lineage (NCBI taxonomy): Eukaryota > Metazoa > Chordata > Aves > Passeriformes > Leiothrichidae > Argya > Argya squamiceps. Next base: position 113,948,498 of record JBBMKD010000001.1, read on the forward strand.
CCTCCTTAGTCTTTGGGGCTGTGTGTTCACAGCTCTTTGAGCCACAAAATCATCATGCAGGACATCAAGGAGACCTCAGATTCTTTTCCCTCCTATTTTTAGTGAAATCTTCTCTATTTTCTTCAGCTTTAAAAACATCCTCTTGCAGCTCCTTTAAGACAATTGCCTTTATTGAAAAAAAAACCCAACAAATGCTGGATGATCTGCATGCAGATAAAACTGATACCAGCAAGGAAGGGAAACTTCCCAAGTCTGAGATGAGGGCTTTGATCTCCCATCAGAAAGCCCATCTGGAAAATATTCTTTTGTTGTTCTTTAAGGAGACTGAGTTTTACATTTTGTTTGTCCCAGCTGTTTACAAGGCAGTATTTTTATACAAAAAAAACCCCCAAAAAACAACCCAGCTTTTGAAAAGTGAGCTTGGAAAAGTGAGCTTGAAGTTGCAGATTGAAGTTAGATTTTTCTGCTGAGTAACAAGTTCAAATTCAGATGTTATTAATATTTAATTTATCTTTTTTTCAGGCAGCCTTCCTTCCAAATAAAATAAGTTGGCTCATGTTGGTAAAAGAGCAACATCCAGCTGCATTAAATGGGCTTCAGGAGGAGCAAAAAGAGCACAAAACCTGTCGTGTTCTGAACTCCAGCATCATCATAAATTGTTAATTTATGGTCAGAGTTTATTAAAGGTCACAGGGAGGGACAGGAGGGAATGAAACCTCCAGGGGTGGCTTCAAAATAAACACCCCAAAGCATCCCCAGGGTGAGGCTGGGCTGGGGTGACACTGCAGCTTTTGGTTCTGAAATGGGGTTAATTCTGTAATTGATCCCTGATTTCAGCAGGCAAGCCATGGATTTCAGGAGAGATGGAACCCCAGGACTGGAATTCCAGCACAGAATTCCAGCCAAGGGATGGAAACTGCCTCATGCCTGCCTGGGGTGCCCTGGCTGTGCCCTGCCAGGTCCTTCTGTCACCTCCTTCCTGTGCCCTGCCAGGTCCCTGTCACCCCTTCCTGTGCCCTGCCAGGTCCCTGTGACCTCCTTCCTGTGCCCTGCCAGGTCCCTGTGACCTCCTTCCTGTGCCCTGCCAGGTCCCTGTCACCCCTTCCTGTGCCCTGCCAGGTCTCTGTGACCTCCTTCCTGTGCCCTGCCAGGTCCTTCTGTCACCTCCTTTTCAAGGGCTCTGCTCAGCTGCATCCCTGAATCCCAGAATCCTGGAATCTTGGAATCCCAGCATCCTGGAATTCCAGATTCCCTGAATCTCAGAATGCCAGAATCTTGGAATCCTGGAATCTCAGAATTCCTGGAATCTCAGAATCCCAGAATTCCTGGAGTCTCAGAATTCCTGAAATCCCAGAATTCCAGTATCTCAGAATCCTGGAATCCCAGAATTCCAAAATCCTGGAAATCCAGAATCTCAGAATCCTGGAATACCAGAATTTCAGAATCCCAGATTTCCAGAATCCCAGATTTCCAGAATCCCAGATTTCCAGAATTCTGGAATCTCAGAATTCCTGGAATCCTAGAATTCCAAAATTCCAGAATCCCAGTATTCCAAAATCCTGGAAATCCAGAACCTCTGAATCTTGGAATTCCAGTATTTCAGAATCCCAGAATCCAGGAATTCCAGAATCCCTGAATCTCAGAATCCCAGATTTCCAGAATCCCAGAATTCCAGAATCCTGGAATCTCTGAATTACTGGAATCCCAAAATCTCAGAATCCCAGAATCCTAGAATTTCAGAATCCCGGAATCCTAGAATCCTGGAATCTCAGAATTCCTGGAATCCCTGAGTTCCAGAATTCCATAATCCTGGAATCTCAGAATTCCTGGAATCCTAGAATTCTTGAAATTCCAAAATCCTGGAAATCCAGAATCTCTGAATCTTGGAATTCCAGTATTTCAGAACCCCAGAATCCAGGAATTCCAAAATCCCAGAATCTCAGAATTCCTGGAATCCCAGAATCCCAGAATTCCAGAATTCCTGGAATCTCAGAATTCCAGTATCTCAGAATCCCAGAATTTCAGAATCCCGGATTTCCAGAATCCCAGATTTCCAGAATCCCAGAAATTCAGAATCCCAGAATCCTGGAATTCCAGAATTCCAGAATCCTAGAATCCCTGAGTTCCAGAATCCCAGAATCCCAGAATTCCAAAATCCTGGAAATCCAGAATCTCTGAATCTTGGAATTCCAGTATTTCAGAATCCCAGAATCCAGGAATTCCAGAATCTCAGAATCCTGGAATCCCAGAATTCCAGAATCCCTGAATTTCAGAATCCCAGATTTCCAGAATTCCTGGATTTCCAGAATTCCTGGAATCCCTGAATTCCAGAATCCCAAAATCCTGGAATTCCAGAATTCCTGGAATCCCAGAATTCCAGAACACTGGAATCTCAGAATTCTTGAAATCCCAGAATCTCAGAATCCCGGAATCCCAGAATTTCAGAATCCCAGAATTCCTGGAATCCCAGAATTCCAGAATCCCATGGACACCACTAAGAAGATCCATGAAAAGATGCAGGAATCAAGATCTTGTCCCAGGTTTAGCAAACACTGAGAGTGGATTTAAATCTGGTTCCTTTCTTTAAAGTGCTACAAAAACGAGCACCCCGGGGTGGGTGAGGGACCCCAGGGGGTCACCAGTGCCACCTCTGGGTCACCCCAGAGCTCAGGGATTGTGGATATTCTGGGATATCCCCAGGGAGGAGACCCCACAGCCTCTCTGGGCTCTGCTCAGGGCTGGTCCCTGCCCAGGGCAGAATTTCAGGGGAATTGCTGGGCTCAGGCCCTGCCCGGGGCTCTGGGGCCATTGCTGGGCCTGGAGCAGAGCCTGGGCCTGCTCTGCCCTCCCTGAGCACAGGGACAGACATGGGGACACACAGGGACAGACATGGGGACACAGGGACAGACATGGGGACAGACATGGGGACAGACAGGGACACACAGGGACAGACATGGGGACAGACATGGGGACAGACAGGGACAGACAGGGGGACAGACATGGGGACAGACATGGGGACACCCAGGGACAGACATGGGGACAGACAAGGGACACCCAAGGACACCCAAGGACACCCAGGGACAGACAGGGACACCTGGGGACAGACAGGGACACCCAGGGACACCCAGAGTCACCCAGGGATACCCAGGGACACCCAGGGACACTCAGGGACAGACAGGGACACCCAGGGACAGACAGGGACACCTGGGGACACACAAGGACACCCAGGGACACCCAGGGACACTCAGGGGTTGGAGCTGGGCAGGATTTCCATTGTTGCTCCAGGAGCAGAGCACACCAAGTGAAGATGAAGAGCTCTACCCCAAACCCTTCTCCTGACCTGAACCATGGCACAAACCCTGCACAAACCTCGAGCTGATCTGTTTGAATACTTTGGGCTGTTTATTTTTCAAGCTCCACTTCAGCTCTTCTGATCTCCCTCCTCTCTTGCTCCCAGTCATTTATCATCCCCTTCATTAGGAGCAGTTTTCCAAACAAGCCACTGCCTGCTAGGGCAGCCTAAATCCCCTCCTGGAGTTTCCCCACGGAGCCATCTGCTCTTTCCTTAAGGCCTTTTTTTAATGATCTCCCCTCGGTGAAGACTCGGGGTGGCCTCAGGTGCCGCCTGTGTTCCCTCATTGCCCTGATTTGTGAGTCTGAACACAGAGTCCCTGCTCAGCTCCCCTCCCTCCCTCCCCCTGAAACAATTGGACACTTCGGGATGTCTTTGTCAGGGCTGATTGTTTCAGCCTTTACAGCTCCACAAGTGTCGTTTCTCCTCTATTGTTCCCCTGCTCCTCAGCTTGGAAGCAAAGCAGGACAAGGAATTACTGTCAGCTGGAATGAGGGGCTGGAGTGTTCCAGGAGATGCAGCAGGGCTGGGACACTTCACCTTGCTCAGCTTCATATCTGCCCTCACAGTGTGGAAGCAGTGTAGGGAAGGCAGCCCAGCAGCCAGGAAAAGTCACCTCAGAATCCCACAGTGGGTTGGAAGGGATTTTAAGGATCATCCAGTGCCACCCCTGCCACAGGCAGGGACACCTCCCACTGTCCCAGGTGTCTCCAAGTCCCATCCAAGCTGGCCTGGGAAATGAGAACTCATTCAAGTGCCTTTATTTTCAGTCTAAGGTTGTAGAAGATATTTGGGATTTGCCCTTCTTGGCCATCCCTCAGCTCTTTTCAAGTTCCCTTTCCAGAGGGCACAGATTCCTTTGGGGGTGGATTTGCATATCCCAGCCTGGCATTTGCACTGCACAGTCCCAGCCTGGGAGAGCTGGGGGTGCTCACCTGGAGAGAAGAAGCTCCAGGGAAAGCTCAGAGCACCTAAAGGGGCTCCAGGAGAGCTGCAGAGGGACTGGGGACAAGGGCTGCAGGGACAGTGATGCCTGGAGTTTTATCTTTGCTGTATTTCAGGTTCTGTGCTGCCCAGGGGTGCAGCTCTGAGCTCACACTCAGTGTCACTCAGCTCTGCACACAGCAGGGACACAAAACAAATCCTTTTCCTGCTGCACACCAAGGACAACTGGGACAAGTTTTCAGGCCCAAAAGCACAAACAAGGCTGGGCTGAGGAGAGAAAACAACAAGGATGGGACTGCATCACCTGCAGCTGGAATTGGACAATTAAACCCCAATATGCCAATGGACCAAAACTTATAAAAGTGTGAGACCTCGTGACTGGTTGTCCATTTTGTGTCCATTTTGTGACCATTCTTAGTCCACCTTGGGTGAGGCCTGTCCAGGCTCTTGTCCTGCCCAAGGTGTCTCCTTAAAGGTCTTTCAGTAAATACCTACTTTATGTTCTTAGTTCTGCTTAGTCTCTGTTTCAGCTCAGCCTTCCCAAGGCATCAGCTTATCCTGAGAGAAACGCCTGAGGCAGCACCTTGTGCTACCCCTACCATGGCCATGGCCACCAAGCAGGAATTGTCCCCTTGATGCCTTAAGTTTTATCTTTGATGTATTTCAGATTCTGTGCTGCCCAGGGGTGCAGCTCTGAGCTCACATTGTGTCACTCAGCTCTGCACACAGCAGGGAGACAAAACAAATTCTTTTCCTGCTGAAGACCAAGGACAACTTTCAGGCCCAAAAGCACAAACAAGGGTGGGCTGAAGGGAGGAACAAGAAGGATGGAACCTCATAACCTGAAGCTGTAACTGGACAATTAAACCCCAATATGCAAATGGACCAAAATTTATAAAAATGTAAGATCTAGTGACTGATCAGCCATTTTGGGACCATTCTTGGTCCACCTTGGGTGTAGCCCTGGTCAGGCCCTGTCCTGCCCAAGGTGTATCCTGGAGGCCTTTCCATAAATATCTACTTCATTCTCCAGCTCTGTCCAGTCTCTGTTCCAGGTCACCTTCCCAAGGCATCACCCTTGCACCCCTGAGGAGTTGCTTGGACCCTCAGTTAACCTCTGGACCTCCAGTTGCTGCAGAAGGAAGCAGGCACTCTGAGAACAATTACTCAAGGGTAGGAATTTGCCCTGTGATTACAAAACAACTGACCCCATGTACATTTTCAAGATTTTTTTTCTCACCAGGAATGGTTAAAAAGCAGCCAGAATACAGTTCATACATAATCAGAGTCTTAATGAGGTGTTAAACATTGTGGAAGATGATGTACTTGAACCAAGGATTTAATACCACAGTGGTTCCCTTCACTTCACAGACAACTTTTGAGCTTGAAGATTGAAGGTTTGCTGACAAATGAGGGCTGAATCCTGACCCTTGTGATATCAGCAGTGCTTTGTCATGTGCTTTCAGTCACAAGGTTTACCATTGGCATGATGTTTTATAGAAAATCAGAGTGGTATTTTTTCTCTTTGGAGCACATTGTGTGGTTTGATCAGTAAAATACAAGATTTCATTTTTTTCCTGAAGTCTTCTTTGGATTCTTGGGTTTGCCTGCTGGGATGCCACACTGGGACTGAGTTTTGGCTTTCACAAGAAGCAGAAAAAGGGACTTTATAACAACCCCTGCAGTTGGTGGCTCTGTCAGAGTCTTTACCCTACGGCCTCATTAAGTGCACTTTTAGCTGAAAACAATTGCCCAGTGACAGTGACAAGGAGAACACAAGCAAATAAAAAGTTTTATTTTCTACAGGAGCGGACTAAAAAATTGATTTTATATCCAAGTGATCTATGGGAAATGCAATGCCAGTTGTTCCAATACAATTAGGAAAGAATTAATTTCTCCACAAGGAAAATCCGTATTGATCAATTGAGCCCCATTAACCACTCACAAGTGAGACTATTGAAAGTAAACTTCAGTAAATCATTTTCTTGGCAATTCATTTCCCTTCCTCAGTGTGAATCGAGCACAGAAGTAATTTTTTGAAGTGGTGCAAACAGTTTTGGTGATCCATAATCTCAGCTGGCCTTGTAATTCCAATCAGTTTGGAACAACTCAGCCTCACAACTCTGCTTCTGCCTGGTCTGGGATTACTCCTAGGGAGATCCTAAGAAAACCGTTCAGGATCCCATTTTCTGGGGGAGAATATAAATCAGCTGAAAGCTGATATAAACCATGGATACCACTGCAAAAGCCTGGCCTAGTTCCCACAAAAGGAGTATGTGGCAAAAGGAATCTGCTGAAGGATTCTTCTAAGTTCCTGTGTTCCCAAGGGTTAAATTTTGGATGTCCCCACAAGCACCTCCTTGCAAGTTGTCCATAAATCAAGGGTGAAGCAACAGGACTGAACGGGAAGCCCTGACATCTCCAGTCAGGCTGCAGCAATTTCTGAGGGTGCAGTAAAAAATCTACTTCCAGATTCTTGGTGATTTGCCGTAGAGGAACCCAAAAGATCAGGGCTTCCTACTTTACCCTGTTTTTTACCCCTGGATTACCAGAGAGAGCTCAAGAGTGTGCTTGTGGGGGCTTTCCTGAATTCTTAAACATCAGTAGAAAAGCATGATGTCAAAGTTATGCAGCACACAGGAAACCAGGTGCCTACATTCAGACTGAAACCTGCCAAATGTCCCTCTTGGGGAACACTTCTGCAAGTTTGCCAAGGAGAATAGTGCAAAGGGAAGTCTTGCCCCATCTTGTGTGGTGAGAAAAGTGAGAGACTTTTCCTTTTCACATCTCAGTTTGTACAGAACTCAGGCAAAATGTCTGAGCCATCTCAGTCCTATGCAGAAAAACAAAACAGAGCATGAGGATCAGTGTCATGGCTGAACCTGTACTGTGAGGATCTGCCACCATCCCCTCCCCAAACCCCACCAACACCCCAAACTGCAGCGACCCCCAGATGGAGTGACTGCCAGGATATCTGGAGAAGGAGATGAAAATCTATATAAACACACAGAACATGAAATTCTGCACTTGTCATGCTCTGGCTTTGACCATAGCTCTTTCCTCATCACATCTCCCTAACCGTGTTTGAAGATGGATTTGCTGCCAAACCATTTTTGCTGTAATTTATTTATTTCTTTTTCATATTCCTGTGCTGAAAATCAGCATGAATCAATGCAGACATTGATACTCTTCCATATACAATTTTTGCTTAATATAACTTGAGGCACAAAATCCTGGAACTCCTAAGAAATTCTAAATCCTGCTTGCCCTGGCAGACCACAAACTCTTTGCCTGTCTTTCCTGAGAGAAAACTGCTTCAATAGATCTAAGAAGTTGAAAAGATCATCCCTTGGTTAACTTTGACTCCTGAAAATCACAGGCATTTCTCATTTGAGTTTTCAAGGCTATTGGACTCTGTGCATTGTTGTATTTTCATTGAACCATAAACACTGATAAGGTGATTTCAACAGAAGATCAGTTTTCACCTCAGAGGATGTGGGCTCAAGTCTGTCTGTTTGCACTGTACTAAAACAAATGTGTTTGTCTCAATTCTTCCAGCCAAAGAGCAAAAACATCCCTGTTTGGTGGGGAGCCAGTGAGCTCTGATACAGACAGAGCTGGCTCAGCTTTAGCCCATGTGGCCAAGGAGGCCACTGGCCCCTGGGCTGGATGAGGAATTGTGTGTCCAGCAGGAGCAGGGCAGGGATTGTCCCTCTGGGCTCC
>JBBMKD010000001.1:113961282-113975143 GCA_037834095.1 Argya squamiceps
CTGCCACCTTCATCCTCTCATTCCCACATTCATCTTCCTCTTATTCCCTTCATCCTCCTCTCATTCCTTTCCTCCTCCTCCTCTCTCACTCCCACCTCCCTTCCCTCCAGGCTGCCTGCCCTCCCTCACCTCTCTGCCTCCCAAATCCCACCAGCCGGCTCCAAACCACCATTACCTGCCCAGAAAACCTCCTACAAGGAGTAATCACCCCTACAAATTATTTTTTTTTAGCCCAGCCAAGACGGGGAAAGGCTGCGCGGGGCAGCCCCGAGCGCTTGAGCACTTCATTAACCACTAATTCTGTCCGCTCAAATCCCCCCGCCCCATCCTCGGCACGGCCACAGGAGTTGCGAAACCGCAGCCGCTGCCGCTGCCAGGCTTTTCTCTGGCAAGCTGCGCTAATTTCTGTCAGTCACACGCAAAAAAAAAAACCCCAAAAGTGGCTCCGCAATTCCGGCCTGGAATGGGAGAAGCAGCAGCTGACAGCGGGCACGGGCTGGGGGAAAGCTGAGATTAATTTGGTGCTGCCAAATTGGAGTCACACCAGCTCCTGAATTGCTCTGAAAAGCTTTTTTGAGGCAGTGATTTACCCTTTCCCCCTTCCCCCGCTTTTCTCCCGGTGGGATTTGCTAATCTTTGCAAAGGGAAACTTCTCCCGGTGTCGCTTTGCCTTCCCTGAGGAGTGTGAGGCAGGAACGGTCTTGACTGGGCTTGTTCATTCACGGAGGTTCCTCTTGCCTAATCGAGGAAATGACCTGTGAGCACAGAAATACTCCGTGTACTTTTTGTGCTCGGCGAGAAAGATGCCAAAAAGCTGCCCAAAAAAAAAAGAAAAATCCAGTTTGGCTTTTTCCTCCTGCTTTTACCATCACCTCACGGCTCTGCCCTCTCTTCCCACTCTTTTTCCTCCAGGTGGAGCAGCGCGAAGCACAAAAAAAAGATCGGGGAATTGGTCTGGAATGACTGACCTCCTCTTCCCTCAGAAGCCAGGCATGTAAAATGACTCAATCGCCCTCCCTTCCCTCGCTCGGCACCCAGCAAATCCCAGCGAAAAAAGGTGTGGCAGTCCCGGCAGCTGAAGCAATTAGTCATTAGCATAAATAAAGGGGGGACTTTCCAAAGGCCGAGTCCATCTCGGGCAGGGCAGCGGCCGCACAAGGCTGGCATTCTCAGCCCTGTCGGCGCTGGAAAATTACCGAGAGAACTGTAAAATTACCGAGAGAACTGTAAAATTACCGAGAGAAATGTAAAATTACCAAGAGAAATGTAAAATTTACCGAGAGAAATGTAAATTTACCGAGAGAACTGTAAAATTTACCGAGAGAAATGTAAAATTTACCGAGAGAAATGTAAAATTTACCGAGAGAAATGTAAAATTCCACCCTGCGGCTCCTTTTTTTGCGGGATGATTTCCCTCCAGGTGGCACCGGGGGCACCGCACGGAGCCACCCCCGGGATGAAAGTTTTGTTCCCCCGGGGAAAGTTTTCTCAAGGTTTTCTCCTTTCCGCTGGGAATTTATAGGAGAGGAGCGTTCCCTGCTCTCTCTGGAGCCCCTTTGAAGGGGCTGACAGGTGACAGGAGTCATTTTGGCTGAGAATGACGGTGGCTGTGGGGTTTGGGCTGGGAGAGGCTCCCAAATCCCCCCCAAAAAAGGGATTTTTGGCAGGGACCTCCTCCCTCAGCGTTTGCTTTCGTTTTATTTCACTGTTCCTGGAGTTCTGTGGAGTGGTGAGGAGGCTGGAGGAGTTTTGGAGCCTTTAAAAACCCCTTTGGGATGGGGGATGAGGGAGTTTCTTAACGCTCAGACATCATCTCCTGAGATATAGAACACAAACATCAGCCTCGAGCAGAAACATTTCAAACGAGGTTGTCTGAGGCTGTTGTAGCTGTGCTGGTGAAGACTTTCCCACCAGCTTTTCTTTAGAAAGAGCTGCCAGGGAAGGAGGAAAACCAAAGGAGAGCATCCCAAAGGGTGTTTTTAAAAAAAATTTCCTCCAATCTCCCTGAAAGAAAATTGATGCTGCAGTGACAGCAAGATATTTATTTGGAGATGATATTGAAGGCAGCAGGAGAAAGCAATTCTGGGGATAAAGGAGGGGAATGTTCATCCCTCAAGTTTAATGCTGGTTGAAAAGCTACTCAGAGCTTTACATGCACCCTAAAAAAACGAGCAGCATTTCACGGGATCCCCTAAAAAAAAAACCGTGTCAGCGCCAGCCCCGGAGTGTGAAAAATGAGATTTCACAATCCCGGCGCGTGTGCTGCCCCAGCAGGTCGGTACAGAGAGTGCTCAGAGGAACACAAACCATCCCCTCTGCTGCTGCTCCTGGCCTGGCGTCACCGCCGATGGGCGAATCGAGGAGCTGCCGGTGACAGCGAATTAAAGCCGCATTGTTCTTTGTCTCGTAAAGGTGTGAGTCAGCCCCCGGGGAGAGCTGCAGGTATTTGCTCAAGAGGGAGAATCCGTCCCCACCTCCTTCCTCCCATCCCCATCCTCCTCTTCCCTCCCCGCGAGGGAGAGGAGTGAAAAAAAAATAAAAATAAAAGTTCAACCTTGACCTTGCCCTGCTCCCTGGGAGGAGGCGCCAGACTCGGTGCCGCTGCCGTGTCCTGCCCTATTATCTGGGAGTTTGTCCCCCAGGCCAAAGGACAGCGGGGATCCAGGGACACAGCACGGCTGATGTCACCGCTGTGCCCTCCTGGGAGGGGACAGGGACAAGGGGATGGCACCTCCTGGAGGGGTCAGTGCTGCTTTGTTGTCCTCGTAAATCCTCAGGGAGAAATCTGATCTCTCCCATCTGGAGGGGAATCGCCTGTGGGAGCTGCCCCTGGTGCCAAACCCTGCCAGGGGACAACTTCTGTCTCTGCCAGGTGACATCTCCTGTCCCCCAGTGCCAATCCCTGCCAGGGGACAACTTCTGTCCCTGCCAGGTGACATCTCCTGTCCCACCAGAGCCAATCCCTGCCAGGTGACAACTTCTGTCCCCCTGGTGACAACTCCTGTCCCACCTGTGCCAATCCCTGCCAGGTAACAACTCCTGTCCCCCCTGTGCCAATCCCTGTCAGGTGACAACTCCTGTCCCACCTGTGCCAATCCCTGCCAGGTGACACCTCCTGTCCCCCCTGTGCCAATCCCTTCCAGGTGACAACTCCTGTCCCCCCAGTGCCAAATCCTGCCAGGTGACAACTCCTGTCCCACCTGTGCCAGACCCTTCCAGGTGACAACTCCTGTCCCACTGGCACTAATCCCTGCCAGGTGACAACTTCTGTCCCCCCAGTGCCAACCCCTCCCAAGTGACAACTCCTGTCCCACCTGTGCCAATCCCTGCCAGGTGACAACTTCTGTCCCACAGGTGACATCTCCTGTCCCGCAGGTGACAACTCCTGTCCCACCTGTGCCCTCCCCAGCCTTCAGCTGCTCCAGGGGCCACACGCTGCTCTCCTCTTTGCCTCTCCCCAGCTGATGAATTCCCAGGTCCCCACCCTGCCCCTCCCCCGAGGAATTCCTGCAATCCTGGTTTTGTTTTAAGCTGGAGCACGGGGAGGGCAAGGCTCGGGTTCAGCTGAGCCCTAGGCTGAGTCAGATAATCACCCGGTGTCACCCCGGCAAGGGAAAGTTCACACTCCACAACAGCTTTGGGGGGAGATTTGATCTGCTTTGTGCTGCTGAATTCCCACCCTGAAGGGTTCAGGTGAGGGGGGCAGTGCTCAGATAAAACCCAGCCTGGCCTGGGCAGGGAAATGGTGCCCTGGAAACACAGACACTCCTGCTGTTAATTGTAATAAGGCTGTCTGCTGCTGTCCCAGCCCACCTCAGAGCTCCACATTGGAGGTTTTGACCTCAGAGCTGCCTGTCTAGACTGTGCAGACTGTGCTGCCAGCAGGGCAGAGCAGACACTTGTGGGGTTCAAGTTGTTTCACCCTTAGGGAGACATCCCAGCCGAGCCAGGAGGGTGAATCACAGCCCAGGAACAGCTGGTTTTCTCCTCCTGGATGGCAGAGATACCCCATGGCTGTGTCAGACACAGACACACAATGTACAGATGGGCTGGAGCTCAGTGAAATGAAATCCCAGCCTGGATACACCTCAGAGGTTTCTCTTTTCACGGGGTGAAGCAAGACTAAAGGAAATGGAGAGAGATTCCCTGAGCCAGCAGCTGGAAGTCACACTGAGTCACTGTTTGCAGACTTGTGATTAAATTGTGGAATATTCTGAGTTGGAATAAACTCACAGGATCATCAATCCAAGCCCTGTGCCTGCCCAGACCCCCAACAATCCCACCCTGGGCATCCCTGGGAGAATTTTCTAAATGTTCCTGGAGTTCTGGAGCTGTGCCCATTCCCTGGGGAGCCTGGGCAGTGCCCAGCACCCTCTGGGGAAGAGCCTTGCCCTAAAATCCCCCCTCAATCCCTCCTGGCACAGCTCCAGCTGCTCTCTGGGTGCTGTTCCAGGAGCAGAGATCAGAGCTGTCCCTCAGGAGGAGCTGCAGCCCCTGAGGATTCTCCCCTCACTCTCCTCTTCTCCAGTTGGACATTCCAAGCACCCTCAGCTGCTTCTTCTCTCCCTCCACGCTCTTCCCCATCTTTTTTTTTTCCTCCTTTGGATGTTCTCCAACAGTTTAATATCTTTTTATTAATTATTATTTATTGTAGTGCTCACTACTTGCCCAGGCCTGGAGGTGAGGCAGCCAGAGCAGGTTGATCCCTCCCTTGCCCAGCTGGAAATAAATCCCATCCTTTTCCCAGGACATGCTCTCCCTGTCTCCCAAGGGATTTTTTGCTGGAAGCAGCAGAGCCTGAATCATTTGGAAGTGAAGATGAAGAGATCAGGAAGGCAGAAGAGGAAAGAGAAGAAAAGTGGAGGAGACACTCTGGCCTCAGCAGCAGCAGATCCCTGCACATCCTCCAAAATTTTCCAACTCTGTGAAAACACCACGAGGCCAAGAGGGAAAACATCCACTCCAGGCTTTTCAAAACACAGCAACTGCAGCTTCTTGATAATTAACAAGAGGTTTTTTTGTTCTTTTTTTGTTTGTTTCTGGCTCCCCTCCTGTGTGCAGAAGGCTGCCCACACCTCAGCTGCTGACTGGAAAAGCAAACACAGACACAAGTGTGAATTACCCAGCTCCTGACAGGGCAGGACTCAGCCAGACTGAGTCAGGCTTTACAAAAAATGCATTTTTTAATTTGGGTTTTGAGAAGATGTTTGCAGGCCTGACCTCCAGAGGATGGAGCCTGGATCATCCCCTGCTCTGCCAACAGCACCCAGGGCCTGGCAGGGCTTTGTGTGACTGAAAACAGGGAGGGAAATTTGGGATTCAGTTAAAAGTTTCATTCAAGGCCAAGATTTTTTTTTCTCCTTTTTTTTTGGTGAAAAGATATGGCACAGGGTGCCCAGACAAGCTGTAGTTGCTGCCCCTGGATCCCTGGCAGTGCCCAAGGCCAGGCTGGAGAACGTGGGACAGTGGAAGGTGTCCCTGCCCATGGTTGGAATGGGATGAGCTTAAAATTCCTTTCCACTTCCTGAGCACATTCTGGGATTTCATAATTTTTTGACTCTTTTAACTCTTTTTGACTCTTTTAAGCTCATCAGTCCTCAGTTCCAAACCTTCAATCCTCATTTCCTAACCCTAACTCAAAGCATCCCAGCAGAAAGGAGAGAATTCCCTCAGAAATAAGAAATTAGGGAATAATTTTCTTTCTCCCCCTTGCTGCAAAATCCAGCTCCAGGTCTCTCGCAGAGCTCCTCTCCCACAAATCCAGCAATTCCTGCCCCTCCTGCATCCCAGATTTTCCTGAATATCCTGAGGAAACTCAGCCCAGCCCGACTCCATCTATCCCAGTACTCGTTCTTGACAAAGTAATTCCATAATTAATTAAACAAATGAAAGGCACTGTAATTAATGATTAAGCACCGTAATTAATGGGTTTGAACAGGACAGGCTTGGGGGCAGGATGAAATTTTTGTCTATATAAACAGAAATCCTGAGCATCACAGGGGGTGCCAGTGTGTAAATTGTTAATTCTCATTTAAATAAAAAAATTAATAAAGACACAGAATAAAAACATTGAATAGAGAAATTCAGGATGTTTCTGGAATCATTCCCAAGTTGATCCAAAATGAAAGAGAATTTAGGATCCTTAAAATGTCCTTTTTTAGGCCATTATAATTTCTAATAAAAGTTATATGTGTAATTTAATATGTATTATATATTTTATATAAAATGTTGTATATAATATATAATATACAATATTATATACAATATATTATATTATATTATATTATGTTATATTATAGATCACGGATAACATTAATATAATATAATATAATATAATATAATATAATATTACATTATATTACATTATATATAATAAACACTATAAAATATATAATATATAATAGATTATAAACATTAGGTAATAGAGAGCATATAATATATATTATGCAATATATAATATTATTATATTATATTATATTATATTATATTATATTATATTATATTATATTATATTATATTATATTAGCTATATAATATATATTATATAGTTTATATTCTAGATTTTATAGATTTTATTGATTATAGATTATAGATTATATATATTAGATTACATATTATCCCCATGGAAATCCTGAGCATCACAGGGGTTCCATATTTCCCCTCAAAACCGAATATTTTAAGCTAAAATCACCTGGGAATGCCCCAAATTTTCCAACTTTATGACAGAAAAATCCCTTTTCCAAACCAGGGGAAGCAAAAAATCCTTGCTGTGTTTTAAGTACCTGCAGGTTTCAGGGAGAAGATGTGAGATTTTGGCTGGAGCAGTTGGGGTTCTCATTTCATACTCTGAGGGTCTCGATTTTTAAAAAAATAATAATAGTAATAAATAATAGAAAAATAATAATCATTGTAGTAATGATGCTGATGCTAATAATAATAATAATAAAATAAATATTAGTTTAAAAAATAACATTTCCAGCCCTTCCCAATCATCATTTTGTGGCTAAAATCTGAATCCCTGAGGCCTGGGATCCCTCTGGAGCTGGGCAAGATTCCCTAAATGGATTCAGAAAAGATCTGGAACCAGTTGGCACCAAAACCATTAAAAGTGATGGAAGATGAGCTCCTAAATCCCTTGGGAACCTCAGGAAATGTGAATTTGTGCCCCTAAATTGGTCAAATATTGCTTATAATTTCCTACCACACTCATCTGTTCCTGTTCCTTGGAATCATGAAATAATTTTGGAGGGAAAAATCTTAAAAATTAAATTTCCTTCCACTGTCCCAGGCTGCTCCAAGCCCCAATGTCCAACCTGGCCTTGGACATTCCAGGGATCCAGGGGCAGCCACAGCAAATCTGGGAATTCCATCCCAGCCCCTCCTCACCCTCCCAGGGAAAAATTCCTGCCACAAATCCCATCTAAAATTCCCAATTCCAAGGAAAACTGGACATCCCAGCTTTGAAATGAACTCCTTGGAAAGGCACAAAAGTGACCTGCTCCTTTTTTTTCCTTGGGAAACCTGAGGATTCCAGGGAGCAGCTGCTTGTAACAGGAACCCTCCCCTTTGTGCTTGGATCCCCAAAAAAAAGGGGGATATTGGATGTCCTTGGGCAGGTGTTGCTGGATTAAAGGGGATTAATTCTGATCTGGGTCTTTTTAGCCAGAAAAGCTAAAATCTAAAAAGCTAAAAAGCTAAATTTAAAAATTTTAGCCTTTAAATCGATATTATTGAATGTGCAACCTCCTTCACCAGCAAAGGAGGGATTTGGGTTTGTTTTTTTGGGGGGAATTTTCGCAGATATATTTTTTTAAAAAAATATAGCAGAGTTTTGTTTAAAAAATAGACATAATTCCAGGACCTGGAGGAGCTAACAAGAAAGATGGAGAGAGATTATTTCCAGTGGGTTGAGGGACAGGACACAGGGAATGGTTTTCCAGTGCTGGAGGGCAGGGATAGGTGGGATTTTGGGCAGGAATTGTTTCCTGGGAGGGTGAGGAGGGGCTGGGATGGAATTCCCAGAGAAGCTTCTGGATCCCTGGCAGTGCCCAAGGCCAGGTTGGACATTGGGGACAGTGGGAGGTGTCCCTGCCCATGGCAGGGGTGGGTTGGGATAATCCCCAAAATCCCTTCCACTCAAACCATTCCACGAATCTGAAGATTTGAATTCAACCTGAACAGACAGAGGCAATTCATGAGGAGAAAAACCATTCCTGATCCTCCAGAAGTTTCTATGCTGGAGCTTCACAGAATTTTGTTGTTTTTATGGCAAGAATAATGTTTGCTTTAGGGAAGGAATTGTTTGATAGAACAAGAAAAGAGAGCTCATTCAGAGGAGTGGGGATGTTTGATAGAACAAGAAAAGAGAGCTCATTCAGAGGAGTGGGGAAAATCTTTCCTAGAGGCCACAGAGGTTTTGTTTTTAAGTAGGAACAACATTTGGTTTTACAGCTTCATCCACACAGGGAATGGCTTCAAAGTAGAATTTGATGGGATTTTGGGTGGGAATTGTTCCCTGGGAGGGTGAGGAGGGGCTGGGATGGAATTCTTCTGGATCCCTGGCAGTGCCCAAGGCCAGGTTGGACACTGGGGACAGTGAAAGGTGTCCCTGCCCATGGCAGGGGTGGGATGGTATAATCCCAAAAATCCCTTCCACTCAAACCATCTGAAGATCTGAATTTAACCTGAACAGGCAGAGGCAATTCATGAGAAGAAAAACCGTTCCTGATCCTCCAGAAGTTTCTATCCTGGGTGCTTCACAGATTTTTGTTGCTTTTATGGCAAGAATAATGTTTGCTGTAGGAAAGGAATTATTTGATAAGAAAAGAGCTTATTCAGAGGAGTGGGGAAAATCTTTCCTTGAGGCCACAGAGGTTTTGGTTTTGGTTTAAGTAGGAGCAATATTTGGTTTTACAGCTTCATCCCTGTTCACATCTTTTTCTGTCTGCAGATACTAATCCTCCTCTGTGGCAGCTGCATCCCAGGATCTCCAGGGTGGGAAAGAACTCCAGGATCACCCAGTCCCACCCCAAACCCTGTCCCCAAAAGCCACATCCAGACTCCTCCTGAACACTCCCAGAGACTGTGACTCCACTGTGGGCCACTAATTCCACTTCCTGACTGCTTCTGTGGGGGGAAAAAAACCTCAAATCTCTTTTCAGAACCTCCCCTGGTGCATTTTAAGTCCATTTTATTTTTCATGCTTTCACCTAAGTTGTGACATCTCAAAGTCTGCATTGTACTGAGACAGAAAATTGGATGTGGCCTTTGGGGACAGGGATTGGGGTGGGACTGGGTGATCCTGGAGATCTTTTCCCACCCTGGAGATTCTGGGATGCAGCTGCCACAGAGGAGCATCAATGTCTGCAGAGAGAAAAATACGTGAAGGGGGATGAAGCTGTAAAACCAAATGTTGTTGCTCCCACTTAAAAAGCAAAATAATAATTTTCCTCTGTGACCTCGAGGAAAGGTTTTTTGAGATCTTTGCCTCACTGATGGCCCAGAAAGGCTCCTCACTCTGTGCCACCAGTGCTGATCCCCTCCAGAAATGCTCTGGGCATGGGTTAGGCTCAGCCTAAGGAAGAGCTTGGGGACATCAGGCTGGTAGGGTGACACAAACCCCCCAAAACCCCAAACTGTAGTGGGTCCACACTTTCAAATCCAGATATTGAATTCAGATGTGTGAGGAAGGAAGAGAAATAATTACTGAGAAAATCTAAAAGGAACATTAAGAACACTTATTTGCCTTTAAGAACACTCCCTCAGCACCCAGCCCAACAGGAATGGGGTGAATCCACATTTGGAGAGCTCCTGTCCCTTCTGAGGAACCAAAATAACTGAAAAAAAGAAAAGAAAAAAAAGAGAAAAAAAAAGAAAATAAAACAAGAGGAAAAAAAAATAAAATAAAAAAAAGAAAAAGGAAAAAGAAAAAAGAAAAGAAAAGAAAAAAAGAGAAAAAAAGGAAAAGGAAAATAAAAAAGAGAAAAAAGAAAAAGAAAAAAGGAAAGATAAAAAAGGAGAAAAAAAGAAAAACCAAAAAAGAAAAAGAAAAAAGAAAAGAAAAAAGAGAAAAAAAGAAAAAAGAAAGAAAAAAGAGAAAAAAGAGAAAAAAGAGAAAAAAGAGAAAAAAGAGAAAAGAAAGAAAAGAAAGAAAAAAGAAAAAAGAAAAAAGGAAAGAAAAAAAGGAGAAAAAATAGAAAAAAGAAAAAAGGAAAAGAAAAAGAAAAAAGAAGAGAAAAAAGAGAAAAAAAGAAAAAAGAAAAAGGAAAGAAAAGAAAAAAGAGAAAAAAAGAAAAAAGAAAAAAGAGAAAAAAGCAAAAGAAAGAAAACAGAAAAAAGAAAGAAGAGAAAAGAGAAAAAAGAAAAAAGAAAAAAAAAAAAAAAAAAAAGAAAAAAGAGGAAAAGAAAAAAAAAAAAAAAAAGAAAAAAAAAAAAAAAAAAAAGAAAAAAAAAGAAAAAGCTCGACAGAACGAGAGAGAAAAAGAGACAGAGAGAGAAGGACAGGAAAGCACCGGGGGAGGGGAGGAGTGAGGACGGAACTGCTGCAAGAGCCGGAGCCTTATCAGCCCCAGGCAGGGGCTGCGGTTTGCTGCTCTCGCAACCCTCCTGCAACTGCCGCTTGCTTTCCTACAAACAGGATGCCCCAAAGGGGCCGCCAGCTGGCCCAGCACTCAGGGCACAGGCAGCTTTTGGGGTGTTTTATGCCATCTTGGAACCTCTGGAGGGTTTTTTTTTCCCTGGAGGAAAAGTGAGTGCAAGGTGTGTCCCCAGCTCCTTCCTGAGCAAAACGAAAAACAAAAGTCGCGGTTGTGTCGGGGCGGGAGGAAAGGGAAAGGTTGAGCTCCAGTTTTGCTTATTTTTTTGGGGTGATTCCACCTCAAATTTGTCCTTGAGGAAGGGGTTGTGCTGTTCTGAAAGACTGAGGGAATATTTGTGGTGTGCCCAGATGGATTGAGGATGCTCCAACTGTGGAGTTGTCCAAGGGTTGGGCTCGGAGTGACCTGGGAGAGTGAGTGGGAGCTCCAGTTTTGCTCATTTTTTTTTGGGTGATTCCGCCTCAAATTTGTCCTTGAGGAAGCGGTTGTGCTGTGCTGAAAGACTGAGGGAATATTTGTGGTGTGCCCAGATGGATTGAGGATGCTCCAACCCTGGAGTTGTCCAAAGATTGGGCTTGGAGCAACCTGGGAGAGTGAGTGGCAAGGGTAGGAATAAAATGGGCTTAAAAATCCCTTCCAACCCAACCCATTCCATGATTCCAGGCAGATTTCCATGATTTCTTTGCTGTGCAGTCCCCCCTTAGCCGAGGTGAGGGCTGAATTAATGGAAATGCTGCTAAAAAAGCCAAAGGAGCAACTGGAGGTGTCCAAGCAAGGCCTGGAGGTGGCACTCAGAGCTCTGGGTTGGGGACAAGGTGGGGATCAGGCAGAGATGGGAATTTGTGGTCTCACAGGGCTTTTCCAGCCTCAGGGATTTGGGATTTTGGGATTTTGGGATTATGTCCTCAGGATTATGGATCCTGACCCCATTTCCACTCCCTTTACCCCAAATTTTGCAGTTGAGGCTCCTCGAGGAGCACATTCTGCTCTCCAAGGTCACTTGGAGAAACCTGCCCTGCAAACAAGCCAAGCACCAGCCTGGAATTTTTTTACCCAGAAGGGAGATAGGAGAAAAAACAAAACAAGCTCTGCCCCTGCTCTGATAATTCCCTGGGCAAAGGTTATTCCCTGTGCCAGAGGTGGAGCCTTTCCCAAACGGCAGCTTTGGCTTTGTACCCTGAAAGCATTTCTGGAACCTCCCAGATCAACACCAGAGAGAGCAGGGGGGGGAAAAAAAGCAGCTCTGGAATTAAATTTATATATATTTTTTTTTAAATATGAAGTTTTACTTTTTATTTTTCTGCAAGGAAAAATAAAAAAAAAGAAGGATTAATTTTAAATGCATGAACGAAGCCTCCGTGTGCCACAAGAACCTCCTGCTGTGCTGGAGCCAGGGAGGATTTTAGGGATTTTAGGATTTTATTTATCAAGAATATCCTGAGTTGGAAGGGACCCAGCTTGATGTCCAGAAACAACTCTTGGCATTTTCAAGTTCTCCTGCTGCTCCAAAGTAACTGGAGAACACTTTTTTCCCCCCCCTGGATTTTTCTTTGTGGATTTTATTTTGAACTGGAGAGGTACAACATTAGAGCCCTGAAATAAATGTGTGGTGCTCAGGAAATTTCTGATTAAAACATCAGCTCGATTCAATCTGAATCCTGAGGTAAACACGAGATCTTTTGGGAGATACTTTGGGCTCAGAACTGCTAAATTGAAGTTCTCAGAACTGCTGAACTGATGATCTGATCATTCCTCATCCGTGAGGATAAGGAATATCCTATTTTTAGGACAATTTAAGCATTTCAGGACGGATTTGTCTATCTCTGGATGTCACTGGGGCCAAACTGAGCTGCAAACTCCTCTCCCAGGCTGCTTTTGTGGAGGCAGAGCTTGTGTGATCTCTCCTCGCTCCCTCTGGCCCTCCCCCAGCTCCTGTGGTTTGTGGGCCAACTTTACTAAAGTTGATAGAGCAGAAGTGGGCTGAAGTTCCTCTGGCTTTCATGAAACGTGGCTGAAACTCTGTCAGAGGAGCCTGAGGGAGGTTTTGGATCCCTCCAGAAAGGAAAAAAAAAAAACCTTCCATCAGATTAAATCCCTCTGGGATTTCAGAGACCTCAGGCACAAAGTCCTACAGTCTGTAGGAAATCAGCTTCCCTGCCTCTGCCCTGCCTTTTTAATTGCATCAAACCAAGACTTGTCTTGAATTCAGGTGATGCTTCAAATCTGAAATTTCACCCTCCAAGGAGAAGATTTTTAGTGGCTTTGCACCTTTTCAACGAAAGCTTTTTTGGACTTTCCCACTCAAGCCAGAAAAAGAATGAGAAATTCTCACGAGAGAAGCAGGAGAGGTTTTCACCACATTGCAGAGGTCGTGGGGAAAGGCCCACAATTAACAACATTTGGATCCCATGGAATTGATATCCATGGAGCAATTAATACCCATGGAGTAATTAAAACCCATGGAGTAATTAATATCTATGGAGCAATTAATTATAAAAATATAATGCAAAAGTTAATATCCATGGAGTTAACTGCCTGGGGTGTTCAAGGTGATCAATCCATCCCCATCCCAAGAGCTTCTCCAACTTTTCCCTCAAAACAAGACCAGCTCAGGGAGTGATCCAGCCCTGGGGGCACCTCTGGGTGCTGTGTCCAGGCCTGGGGGCACCTCTGAGTGCTGTGCCCAGCCCTGGGGACACCTCTGGGTGCTGTGTCCAGCCCTGGGGACACCTCTGGGTGCTGTGCCCAGCCCTGGGGGCACCTCTGGGTGCTGTGTCCAGCCCTGGATCCTCAGCACAGCAGGGACATGAGCTCCTGGAGCTGAGGAAGGGCCTGGAGCATCTCCGTGCCCAGGAAAGGCTCAGGGAGCTGGGGCTGCTCAGCCTGGGGAGGAGCCCCAGGGAGAGGGCCCTCAGCCCTGGGTGTCCCCTGGGTGTCCCTGTCTGCTCTTGGGTGTCCCTGGGTGTCCCTGTGTGTCCCTGTGTGTGCCTGGGTGTTCCTGCATGTCCCTCTCTGTCTCTGGGTGTCTATGAGGGTCCCTGAGTGTCCTTGGGTGTCCCTGGGTGTCCCTTTCTTTCCTTGTGTGTCCCTGTCTATCTCTGAGTGTCCCTGTCTGTCCCTGTCTGTCCCCATGGCTGTCCCCATGTCTGTCCCCATGTCTGTCCCCATGTCTGTCCCTGTGTGTCCCCATGTCTGTCCCCATGTCTGTCCCTGTGTGTCCCCATGTCTGTCCCTGTGTGCAGGGAGGGCAGAGCAGGCCCAGGCTC
>JBBMKD010000001.1:113980001-113993595 GCA_037834095.1 Argya squamiceps
GTCCCCAGTCCCTCTGCAGCTCTCCTGGAGCCCCTTTAGGCCCTGCCAGGGGCTCTGAGCTCTCCCTGGAGCTTCTCTTTTCCAGGTGAACATTTCCAGTTCTCCCAGCCTGGCTCCAGAGCAGAGAGAGAAGATCCCAAACCTTCTCCTGCCTGTCCTGGAGAATTAAAACTCCCTGGATGAAGCCACTGGGGCAGAGAATTGATTGAATGGAAGCAAAGATGGGCCTGGAGAGCATCTCCTGGGCCCTGCAGCCCAGCCACACCTCGTGCTCTGCACTTACAGAGCGAAATCCATCTTAAACTCCATCTTGGTGTGTCTGAGAGCCCCTGGAAGACATCCAGGGCTGCTCTGATCCTTAGGAACCCTCTCCTCATTTCCAGGCTAAATTCATTGGCAGTTTAGAGGAGAGCAACTTGTTCTGGAGCCAGCACCAAATTGTTCTGCTCCCTCCTTCTCTCTCTGCTGGAATTGTCTCCCTGGAATTGTCCTTCCTATCCTCCTTTCTTCTGGAAAAATGAATTGATCTGGCTCTGCCAACCCCTCCTTTAAATCCAGGCCTAGATTGTGTTTCCCACCTGTGCTGTTCTGCCTCAAGTTGCTCCCAGGGAAATCTCCCAAGGAATAAAGGAGATTCCAGATGGGACAGTTGGAATTCCTGGAATTCCTGAGGCTGCTCCCATTGCTGAGTGTCACCACCCCCTGTGCTGTGTCACAGCTGAGGAGGAAAAGGTTTGCCAGAGATGATCTGTGGCAGCCACCAAATTTTATCCCTGTCCAAATCAGCCTCTGGGGAGGATCCAAATGGAATTAGAGAGTTTAAAAAGCCAAAGGAAGATGTGGCTCCCATTCCACAGGAGATGAAATGATTGAATAAAAAAAAAAATGTGGAGGGGCAGAGCCAAGAGAAAAACAGATAATATATTAATATACAATAATTCTCTAATCACTGCAGTTATTTAGTTCATTATGAACATCTTAGTGGATCATGGAATGGTTGGGGTTGGACCTTAAAGATCATCCAGATCCAGGGCAGGGACACTTTCCATGATCCCAGAGTGCTCCATCCAGCCTGGCTTTGGACACTTCCAGAATTCCAGGGGCAGCCACAGAGATGATTTTGAAAATCCCTTCCAACCCAAATCATTCTATAACTCTATAAAACAGGAGGTTTATATCTCTATTTGTAACAGGGAGGTGTGAAAAAAGCAAGGATTTTTTTCCTCAGAGTGGATTTCCACAGGCCAGAATTCCAGAGGAATTGTTCTCTGTGTGTGTGCCCTCACCAGCTTGGATGCAAACTGGTTTGTGACACCACAAATGGACACCAGGATGAATCTGCAGCTGGTGGCACTTCAAAAGTGCTCCTGAAGAAAGGAAAAATGTGGAATTTACGAATGGAATTCTAGATCAATTTTATCTGCTGAGCAATAATTGCAAATCACATCCGGCACTCTCAGGGAAAAAAAATCTCTCTATAAAAAATCCCTTTTTTGGTGGAGACACTTGGAGCCCTGCCAGCTCCACGGATTTGGTTGGCAAAATATTTTGGGAAAGCATCCCCAATTCCACAAATTTGCTGTGGCACTGGAGCTCCAGGTCCCCACCACGGGGTGATTTCAGCTCCTTCTTTTCCCCACACTGGAGTTTTTGGGGGCTGCTGGCATGGAAGAGAAAGGGAAGGAGGAAGATCATTTCCTCCTCTTCATCCACAGCAGGATCCCAGTGGAAATTCCCACTCCAGGAGATGGAGGAGGGGATCCATTAAAGGGGATTTTCCCTGATCAGGATGGACATGACCCAAATTGTGGTGGGGAAACCATCTGAGGGGTGGAGAGAACATCCAGAAGTGCTGGATCCAGGGTAGGAAGGAGCAGAGAAGTGCCAAGCTCAGGCAGCACCAGCTCGACATTCTAGGGGATGTTTTTTGGGATGGAGAAGTTTTGAATCCAGTGGGAAGGGGATGATCTGCTGGGAAAGCTCCCAGTGAAACACTGGGAGACACCAGAGTGCCCAAAGGGAATGGAAATAAATCAATTTTTATCCCATGGCACAACAGGAAGAGCTGGGAATTCCCTGATCCTGGTGTCCAAAGGAAATGGATATATATCAATTTTTAACGTATGGCAAACGGGAAGAGCTGGGAATTCCCTGATCCTGGTGTCCAAAAGAAATGGAAATAGATAATTTTTTAACCCATGGCACAACAGGAAGGAATTCCTTGATCCTGGTGTCCAAAAGGAATGGAAATAGATCAGTTTTTAACCTACACAGGAAGAACTGGTAATTCCCTGATCCTGGTGTCCAAAATGAATGGAAATAGATCAGTTTTTATCCTATAGCACAACAGGAAGGAATTCCCTGGTCCTGGTGTCCAAAGAGAATGGAAACAGATCAGTTTTTAACCTACACAGGAAGAGCTGGGAATTCCCTAATTCTGGTGTCCAAAGGGAATGGAAATAGATCAGTTTTTATCCCATGGCACAGCAGGAAGAGCTGGGAATTCTCTGATCCTGGTGTCCATCCAAAAGGAATGGAAATAAATCAGCTTTTAACCCATGGCACAACAGGAATGAATTCCCTGATCCTGGTGTCCAAAAGGAATGGAAATAGATCCGTTTTTAACCCATGAGACAACCCATGGGAAGAGCTGGGAATTCCCTGATCCTGGTGTCCAAAAGAAATGGAAATAGATAATTTTTTAACCCATGGCACAACAGGAAGGAATTCCTTGATCCTGGTGTCCAAAAGGAATGGAAATAGATCAGTTTTTAACCTACACAGGAAGAACTGGTAATTCCCTGATCCTGGTGTCCAAAATGAATGGAAATAGATCAGTTTTTATCCTATAGCACAACAGGAAGGAATTCCCTGGTCCTGGTGTCCAAAGAGAATGGAAACAGATCAGTTTTTAACCTACACAGGAAGAGCTGGGAATTCCCTAATTCTGGTGTCCAAAGGGAATGGAAATAGATCAGTTTTTATCCCATGGCACAGCGGGAAGAGCTGGGAATTCCCTGATCCTGGTGTCCAAAAGGAATGGAAATAAATCAGTTTTTATCCCATGGCACAGCGGGAAGAGCTGGGAATTCCCTGATCCTGGTGTCCAAAGGGAATAGGAATAGATCAGTTTTTAACCTACACAGGAAGAGCTGGGAATTCCCTAATTCTGGTGTCCAAAGGGAATGGAAATAAATCAGTTTTTAACCTACACAGGAAGAACTGGGAATTCCTTGGTCCTGCTGTCCAAAAGGAATGGAAATAAATCAGTTTTTAACCTACACAGGAAGAGCTGGGAATTCCCTGACCCTGGGATCTGTTTGGGAGCTGTGAGCACACCAATCCCAATGCCCCAAATCACCTGGAAATTGCATTTTCCAGCAGCAAAATGTGGGGGCAGAGTGACAACCCCATCAAATCCCTTTTGAAACGCTGCAAATTCTTCTGATTCTATTAATGCACAGCTTAATGAAGCGAAATTAAAACCGGAAATATTAAAAATTTGGGGCTGGATGCAGGCAGAGAGGGAACAAAGCTGTTGTAATTCCCTGTTTCCAGCCATGCCCTTGACTCTCCTCCTGCTTTTCACCAATTCCTGGGAACCCTGATAAACCCAGGCTGTGGTTTTTTTGTCCAAGATCCCGATAGCAAAGACCTTGAAATGTCTCTTAAACAAAGCGTGGTGCACCTGGAGGAAGACAAAAGGCCGGCTCGTTAACAACAATAATCCCTCAGCCCTCCTGTTTGGTGTTAATTCAAAGGGCTGAGCTTTAAATGATCTCCCTTGCTTTGTTTTCAGGGCTAATTCTTCCCTTCAAGAGCTGTCAGCGAATTTTATTCCAGCTTCTCGTTTCCAGGGATTTTAGGTTTGGTCATAAAAGTGGGAAACTGAACATCTAAGGTTACAAAGTTTGCTTTAAAAAAGAAAAAAGAGAAAAAAAAAAAAAAAAGCAAACTCAGGTGTTTTAAGGTTATCAAAAGCCTAAAAAAGAAGCAGAGGTGTAGCTTGAAGTGATTGTTTTTCCCTAGAGAAAATAGCTTGATTTAATTTATTTTTTCAATAAATAATTAATAAATCCCCAGGTGAAAACAGCACCAAACAATTGGAAAATAATGGAGAATATTCTAGGCCAGGTTGGATGGAGCTTGGAGCAACCTGGACACCAGTGGAGGTTTCCCTGGTTGGTTTTAAGGTTCTTTTCCAACTCAAACTATTTTTTGGTTCTATGATTCTGTGGACATTCTGTGGGCAAATTTTTTTTAAAAAAAGTTATTTAATTGCACTTTTTTGGATGATATTCCTAACCCCATTTATTTATGCAATTTATTTACTCCACATCGCTGTGTCCACAAGAATCTTCTGGGCCTGAATTTTCAAATATTTCTGTTGGCCCTGCAAAAAAAAATTCTGCTGTAAAGGAACCTTATGCTCATAATTTTTTTGGAATTCCCCACTCTGGTTAACTTTAAGCACTGTAAAATTAGGAATTGTGGATTTAGTGGGCTGGTGTCGGGAGAAACTCAACCTTAATACATAGATAGATTTATATTTATTATAAATAAAAATTAAAATTTTAATTTTGTATTTTAAATTTATATTTATAGTTTCGTTTCAAATTTAGATTTTAAATTTATATTTATAATTTAGCTTCAAATTTATATTTTAGATTTATATTTTAAGTTTATAGTTTAGAGGCTTCTCAAGGCTCTAAACCCCTCAGCACAGCTCTCATGGCTCTGCCTGGTTGGTTTTTTTCCCCCTCTGCACAAAGGAAGGGGTGAGTTGAGGTCGGAATCTCCTTTTTCTGTGCCTGGAGGTCAAATCCTTTGACATTTTACACTCGGTTCTGGCACGAAATAATCTCTCAACTTTAAACCATGTGGTGGAAGCTTTTCCCTCCCCTCCTGCTCCCCTTTGGTCTGGGAATTGGCCATGGATAAAACTTCCAAGGGAACAGGTGGACGTGGCTCCCTCCTTGTGATATGAAAGAAGCAGAAAAATTGATTAAAACAATTTATGGGCTCTGAATTCCACCCTTAACGTGGGTTTGAATCCGTGACACAAAATGGTTTTATTCTCCCCTTTTGAGACTGGCTAAAATAGGAAGTTAAAATTACCCTGGATCCTTTTCTAGCTGAAAACCTCAACAAATAAACAAGTGGTTTAGTGGCATGGCAACCTGCCCCTTGCAATCCAAGAACTGCTCTGAGATGTTCTATTTTAGTTTTGGTTTTGGGCTTTTTTTTTAAAAAAAAGAAAAGATGAGTGGGTTTGGATGAGTGGAAGATCAGCTTGTTGTTCTTACTGGTGGGAGTTAAAGCAAAATTTTGGGATATTGCTTGGAATTCAGCAATGGATGGGAGTTTGGTCTTATGGAAAGGACTTTGTGCTCTCTTCAATGAGAAATGCTGCAGGATGCAAAAGGGGCAGGAAGGTGTGAAATGGGATGTTCAGAATTGTTTTGGTTCTCATGAAATCACAGAATCCCAGACTGGTTTGGGTTGGAAAGGACCTTAAAGATTTTTTTCCACCCCCTGCCATGGGCAGGGACACCTCCCACTGTCCCAGGCTGTGGACACTGTCCCCAATGTCCAACCTGGCCTTAGGCACTGCCAGGGATCCAGGGGCAGCCACAGAAAATCTGGGAATTCTATCCCAGCCCCTCCCCACCCTCCCAGGGAAGGATTTTTTCTCAATATCCCATCTAAACTTGTCATTTTTCACTTTGAGGCCATTCCCTGTGTCCTGTCCCTGCAGCCCTTGGGAATTGTCTCTCTCCAGCTTTCCTGGGGCTCCTTCAGGCCCTGCAAGGCCACCCTGAGCTCAGGCCAAAGCTTCTCCTGTCCAGGCTGAACAATGCCAGCTGTGCCAGCCTTTCCTCCTTCTCCCTTCCCTCCCTTGTTTTGGAGGCCTCTGCTCTGAAACTGAATAAATAAAAAATAATAATAAAGAGAAATTAAATATCCCAGCTCACACAGGAGATCAACCCTAATCCAATCACACTTTGAACACTGAGGGAAAAAATGATTGTCCTGGAGTTTTTTCCCACCTCATCCTTTTTTTCCTGCTGTGCTAACATGACCCTGAAAAGATGAGCCCTGAAAGTTAAAAGGTGATGATGGCAACAGACAAATGAGAGAGGCTTCAATTTAGGGTTTATTTTCCTGACACTCGCTGCAAACCTCAACGATTCCATCCCCAGTGGATAACACAACTTTGGGAGGGAAAGTGGAGCCAGGAGAAGAGGAGAACATCCAAGAGGAAACATCCATGGCTGAGCTACATCAGCAGATGAAACACATTAAATCCTGTTTGAAACAGCAAAGCCCAATCACCTCCTACAGCTATTCCAGGGGGGAGCAGCTGGATCCAGGGCCCAGCATGAAAAACCCATCAAGATTTTAAGAGAGATGTCTGGGAGTTGCCTTAAAATGTGATTTATTGCCTCAGCCTCAAGGAGTGAGAACATCTTCACCACATACACCAGGAGTTTGTGGCCAGTGGTCACAAGAGCACAGGTTACAAGGGGTTTTAAACATTTATTAGCCAATAATCTACA
This sequence comes from Argya squamiceps, assembly GCA_037834095.1. Classification (NCBI taxonomy): domain Eukaryota; kingdom Metazoa; phylum Chordata; class Aves; order Passeriformes; family Leiothrichidae; genus Argya; species Argya squamiceps. The sequence goes on from JBBMKD010000001.1 coordinate 113,986,562, forward strand.
GCCACACAGATTGTTTTAACTTTCACACCATTAATTAACCTGTATCACACATCCTGCTGCAGTGAAGACTTTTTTATCCAATCATACTGTGACACACAATCCTACAGAACTACACCTTAAAGCTTCTTATTACCTTTAGAACTACTTCTATATCTTAACTTTAAAACTTTAAAACTTTCCACTACCTAGCTTAATGTGTCTCTGCTTAAACTACAAATCCACATTCTTGCTTCTGGTCTCTAGATCTGGAAGTCTTTTCCAAGGCCTCAAATACAACCTTGTGTTCTCTGCTGTGTTTGGACCTGCATGCACGAGGTTTTTGGAATTTTCTGTGCCTTGATTTCCCACAAAACCCATTGGGAATTCCACATGGAAAGCAGAGAAGAGGGATCCTGGGTGTTAAAGCTGATATTTTGCCAAGCAGAAAGTGTTCCCAAGACGCTGAAGGATGTGAGGCTGCCACAGATACCTCCACCCATGTCTGCTCTGGCTGCTGAGCAGCCACAACAAAATTTGGGGTTTTTTATAGGAACTCACAATAAATTTTGGGGTTTTTTTAATAGGAACGGAGCTGTGAGCAGGAGAAACTCAGCGTGGTTTGCCCTGCAAAAGTGAGGGGGATGTGAGGGGTTAGATCCTTCAGCTGAGCTGACTTGGAATTGCCCCAGCAAGGAGAAGGAGCTGTGCTCCTTTCCAGTTTCTTTTTGTTTTGTACAGCACATGATACTTCGTTGATTTTTAGTAGTAAAATCAGTAGGGTTTAGCATGGTTAGATTGGGATTTTGGGGAGAAAATCTTCCCTGTGAGGAAGGCATGGGCTGTCCACAGAATTTTGTGGCTGCCCCATGCTTGGAAGTGTCCAAGGCCAGCTTGGACTGGGCTTGGAGCAAACTGGGACAGTGGAAGGTGTCCCTGCCCATGGTTTGGGTTGAAAATAAACCATCTTTAGGGTCCTTTCCAACCCAAACCATTCCCTGATTCTATGATTCCCAGAAACACCCCAAACCCAGCAGATTTGTAATAATTCCACTAAGCCACAGACCTTCCAAGCCCTGGAAATAAAGGAGAGTTCCAAGTGTTGCCTGAGGTGAGTGAAAACCTTTCCTGCCTGCAGGAAAGAGCACCCTGCTCCCAGAAATAAATCTCAAAATAAGAACTTCTCCTGATTCCCTGTAATTATTCCTCTCCAAAACCCCAGCAGAGAACCTTGACTGATCCTATTTCCTTCTGATTGGAAGAAGAGAGGAAAACTCTGTTAGGGACAGCACCTGCTAAAACCAACACTTTTTTGGGTCCATCTCCCCAATTTTTTGGTTCCATCTCCCCACTTTTTTGGGTCCATCTCCCCATGAATCTGCATTTTGATAGGAACAGCTCAGTGACCTGACCCACTGCCCAAATTCCAGCAGGAATTTTAGCAGAGACAGTCTCAGCTTTAGGGGATGCCAGCAAAGATTCCAAGCTGGATGACTCAGTTTCATCCATGCCTGGGAGGAAATCAGACTCCTGAGCGATCCTTTTGCAGGTTTTCATTCTAACAAAACCCCCTGGAAAACCACCAGCCACAAAAATACCTCCAAAACAACCTCAAAGAAAGTCTCAGGACTCAGAGGTAATTTTGGGGGGACTGAAGCACTTTGCAAAGCTCTCTTTGCTGCTGCCTTCCTGGGAGATGTCAAAGCAAGGTTTTGACAGTATTTTCCTCATTCTCCAGCACATTCATGGCCAAATATCCATTGGGAAATACACCTGGAACAAGGCCTGGCTTTGCAAGACAACAATGGCTCTGCAGGTGCTACGAGGCAAACAAAACCCAAGAGCTGATACTGGGAAGACACAGAATGGGCCCCTTAAAACCTGCTAGGCTTCCCAAATTCCCAAATTCAGACATCCAGGCTTCCCAAAATCCAAACATCCACTGGGAAGCTCCTCTTTTCACTCCTTAAAGACTCCCACATGTCAAAGATCCAAAGATCTCCAAGTTGAGCCCCAAAAAGATGATTGTGAGCCCCTGTAGGCCGCATAGATGGAGGTGGGCGAGCGAAGGGAGGAGACTACAGTGGATCACTTAAAACCTGTCAGGCTTCCCAAAATCCCAACATCCATTGGGAAAGCCCCTCTTTTCACTCCTTAAAGGCTCTCATATGTCAAAGATATCCAAGAAGAAATGGAAGCAGAGCAGCACTGCAATCTCCCGTAGGCCACAGGGTGGAGGTGGACGAGTGAAGGGAGGACTAGAATGGACCATTTAAACCTGCCAGGCTTCCCAAAATCCAAATATCCACTGGGAAGCTCCTCTTTTCACTCCTTAAAGACTCTCACATGTTAAAGATCAAAAAATCTCCAAAGAGAACCCCAAAGTGATGGATTTGAGGGCCCGTAGGCCACAGGGACTGTGGTGGGTGAGTGACGGGAGGATTAGAATGGTCACCTTAAAACCAGCCAGACTTCCCAAATTCAAACATCCAGCCTTCCCAAAATCCAAACATCCACTGGAAAGCTCCTCTTTTCACTCCTTAAAGACTCTCACATATCAAAGATCTTCAAGGAGATCCCCAAAAAATGCCTCCGTAGGCCACGGGGATGGAGGTGGGCAAAAAGAGGGGAAGATTTTGGGTACTTACCCTGAATCTGACTCTGAGGCTGAGTGTTAAAAGCTGTGCTGTGGTTCAAGGAGGCTCGAGGGTTGGGTGTGGGGGCTGGGTGGTGTGGGCTGACCCTCATGGCCGTGCGACGCAACTGCTCCAACTCGCTCAGGCGCTCAGAAAAGGACAAGCTGCCGGGCTTTGTCTGCTCATCTATTTTCTGACGATGTCCTAGTGTGGGAGGGGAGGGGAAAAAGATCAGAAAAGCTCACTTGGTACATGAGGTTGGTTGGTTTTGGTTTAATTTATTTTTTTTTTCTCCTCGTTTTTGCAAACCCTGTGAAGGTCCTAAGCCGGGTGTGTCTGGAATGAAACTGAAATCACCTCTCATATTTTGATTTTTTTTGATTGCATTGCATCTCATCTTCAGTCCTAGGCTGAAGAATCAGAGCCACTGTGAATTTCAGGGCCTTTCTACCCTTCCCATGGTTTCTAAAAGGATTTAATGGCCTCTGTGCTAAACCTGCACTGGGATAACTCCTCAAAAATTCAATCCCGGGTTGTCACCAGGGCTGTAAAATAACAAACCAAATCAAATCCTTCTTTTGGATTCTTTAGCAATGGTTTTATGGACAGGAATGGGAAATAAACACCAGCAAAACTGAAACGGGGATAATGAAGTTTCTCTTGGTGGCACTGAGAGCTTCAGGAATGTGAGGTCCTATCAGTCACTCAGCTCTAAGAGAGGAAATGCTGAATTTAGAGCATCAGCCAGGGCACAAGGGGCTTGGGCATGGCCATGTGGGAATTACAGGGCCCAGCACTTCCCAGAGCACAGTCCCCATGGAGCTCCAGGGCCGGGAGGGGACAGGGAAGGTCCCAGAGAGCCAGGACAGCATCAGAACACATCCAGATTCAGCTGGAAGGACTAAGCTGACACATTTCCACTGTCCCAGGCTGCTCCAAGCCCCAGTGTCCAACCTGGCCTTGGGCACTGCCAGGGATCCAGGGGCAGCCACAGCAAATCTGGACATCCTGTGCCAGGGAAGAATTCCTTCCTAATATCAAGTCTAAACCTTCCCTCTTTCAGTTTAAAGCTATTATTCCTTGTCCTGTCACTGCAAGCCCTTGGAAAATGTCTCTGATAGTGGGTGCTGAGAATGTGGAATCATGGAATGAGAGAATCATGGAATCATGGAATGGTTTGGGTTAGAAGGACCCTAAATCCTGTCCAGTGTCACCCCAGCCATGGCAGGGACACCTTCCACTGTCCCAGGCTGCTCCAAGCCCCAGTGTCCAACCTGGCCTTGGGCACTACCAGGGATCCAGGGGCAGCCACAGCAAATCTGGGAATTCTATTCCAGGGCCTGCCCACCCTGCCAGGGAGGAAATTTTCCCTAAGATCTGATCTAAACCTGTAATTTTTCAGTCTGAAGCCATTCCCTGTGTCCTGTCCCTGCAGCCCTTGGCAATTGTCTCTCTCCAGCTTTCCTGGGGCTCCTTCAGGCCCTGCAAGGCCACCCTGAGCTCAGGCCAAAGCTTCTCCTGTCCAGGCTGAACAATCCAAGCTATCCCAGCATTTTCAAAGGCCCTGAGGCTGCCAGAGCTCCAGAAGCCTTTGGACATCACTCCCAGGGATGCCCAGGCTGGGATTGTTGTGGTTTCTGTGCAGGACCAGGGGCTGGACTAGATGATCCCTGTGGGTTTATTCCATCTCAGGATACTCCATGATTCTATTCTATGATTCCATGATTTCTGCACATTGGATTTGTGTCAGGACAACAGCTGCCTCATGGATCTTTGTGCCTTGTCTTTTGTCCTCCTTTCCATTGGACACTCTTGTATCCTGCCAGGAATGCAGCTCAAATCCCCAACCCAGAGGTCAAACATCTTCATTTTTCTACTTTTACCCTTGAAAAAACAGAGGAACTTGTGACAAGAAAAGGGGGAATGGCCTTAAGGTAAAGGAAGGAAGGGTTAGATGGGATATTGGGAAGGAATTATTCCCTGGGAGGGTGGGGAGGGGCTGGGATGGAATTCCCAGATTTGCTGTGGCTGCCCCTGGATCCCTGGCAGTGCCCAAGGCCAGGCTGGACATTGGGGACAGTGGGAGGTGTCCCTGCCCATGGCAGAGGTAGAATGGGATGATCTTTAAGGCCTTTCCCAACCCAAACCATTCAGTGATTATATATAAACCATTCAGTGATTATATATTATATTATATATAAGTAGGCATTATTTTACTTTTAGATCCACTCTTCCTTATTCCACACTGCCCCCCTTAGCATTTAATCCACAAACATTCCTAAAAATCCCTCTCTCAATGCTGAATATCACTGAATAAGCAGCAAAAAAGTTCTCTGCAGAGCCCTGTAGGCCCCTTCCTCTACAGAGAACTCTTTCAAGCCACCCTGACAGCTCAATCAAGACACAGGCCCATTTTATGCACTAAAAGGAAAATGTGCATTTAAAAGCAGTTCCCAGTAGCTGCATTTCTAAAATTAAGTTTTATAACTCATCTTATGGTTCCAAATCTCAGTGGCTCGGCATTTCTTCCCCTTTGCCAGGCCCTTTTGGCACGGCTTGGACTGTCTCAGATTCCACACTGTGCTGTAAATTATCCCAAGGGGAAGGGGGAGGAATTAAAATATAAAAAGACATATTATATAGCAGTGGTTTCATCATTAAAGACACCCATTAGGGCTTTAAAAAAATAAAATAGAAATAAAAAAAAAAGGAGAGAAGAGCAAAGACAGATGAAAAGGACTTTTATCTGACATTTCTGTTGGTCAGGAGAAAATACTGCATTTGTCAGCAGAGAAATGATGGAAGTTGCTCAAGCCTTGGGCTCCTGACCCTGGATGTGAATGCCAACATGTGGGGTCACACCACGAGATGTGTAAAATACCTCATCCAGGGGGGTTATTTTAAGCTACAGCAGGCTCAACCCAGAGCTGGCAGAGCCAAGAGCCACATCCTTCCAACTCCAGCCCCACGCTGGCATTTATCCCTGATTTCAGATTCTCCTTGGAATTCTCCTCAAACTTGAAGGCCAAGTTTGAGCCCCTGGGATCTCCCCTTCCCCTCCCACCTCTCCTGAACCTTGCAGGCTGCTCCCAGGCTGGTGGGAGGATGTCAGATCTCACAGAATTCCAGAATCCCTGAGGTTGGCAAAGCTCTCCCAGCCCATGGAGTCCCAGCTGTGCCCTGTGCCCCATAAAACCTGCCAGGCTTCCCAAATTCGAACATCCAGGCTTCCCCAAAATCCACACATCCACTGGGAAAGCTCCTCTTTTCACTCCTGGAAGGCTCTCATGTGACAAAGATCCAAAGATCTCTAAGGAGATCCCCAAAGAGATGGATCTCATCCCCAGAGAGATGGATCTCATCCTCAAAGAGATGGATCTCATCCCGAGATGGATCTCATCCCCAAAGAGATGGATCTCAGTCCCCAGAGATGGATCTCAGTCCCAAGAAATGGTTCTCAGTCCCCAGAGATGGATCTCATCCCCAAAGAGATGGATCTCAGTCCCCAGAGATGGATCTCATCCCCAGAGAGATGGGTCTCATCCCCAGAGACGGATCTCAGTCCCTAAAGAGATGGATCTCAGTCCTCAGAGGTGGATCTCAGTCCTCAAAGAGATGGATCTCATCCCCAGAGATGGATCTCAGTCCCCAGAGATGGATCTCATCCCCAGAGATGGATCTCATCCCCAAAGAGATCGATCTCAGTCCCCAGAGATGGATCTCATCCCCAGAGATGGATCTCATCCCCAAAGAGATGGATCTCAGTCCCCAGAGATGTATCTCAGTCCCCAAAGAGATGGATCTCATCCGCAGAGATGGATCTCATCCCCAGAGCTGGATTTCATCCCCAGAGAGATGGATCTCAGTACCAAAGGAGATGGATCTCATCCCCAGAGATGGATCTCAGTCCCCAGAGATGGATCTCAGTCCCCAGAGCTGGATTTCATCCCCAGAGAGATGGATCTCAGTCCCAAAGGAGATGGATCTCATCCCCAGAGATGGATCTCAGTCCCCAGAGATGGATCTCATCCCCAAAGAGATGGATCTCATCCTCAAGGAGATGGATCTCATGCCCAAAGAGATGGATCTCAATCCCCAAAGAGATGGATCTCAGTCCCCAAAGATGGATCTCAGTCCCCAGAGACGGATCTCAGTCCCCAAAGAGATGGATCTCATCCCCAGAGATGGATCTCAATCCCAAAGGACATGGATCTCATCCCCAAAGAGATGGATCTCAGTCCCCAGAGATGGATCTCAGTCCCCAAAGAGATGGATCTCATCCCCAAAGAGATGGATCTCAGTCCCAGAGATGGATCTCATCCCCAGAGATGGATCTCAGTCCCCAGAGATGGATCTCATGCCCAAAGAGATGGATCTCAATCCCCAAAGAGATGGATCTCAGTCCCCAAAGATGGATCTCAG